>JAESUZ010004447.1:0-115000 GCA_017311185.1 Proteles cristata cristata | reverse complement strand
CTGCAGATCTAAATGACTTGTTGCCCCGTTCTCACTTAAAAAAAAAAAAAAAGTTTATTTATTTATTTATTTTGACAGAGAGAGAGAGAGAGAGAGAGAGAGAAGAGTGTGTGTGTGTGTGTGTGTGTGTGTGTGTGTGTGTGTGTGTGTGAGCGAGCCGAGGAGGGACAGAGAAAGAGAGAGAGGGTGAGAAAATCCCAAGCAGGGTCCACACTGCCAGCACAGAGCCCAACACTGGATGGAACTCACAAACCATGAGATCATGGTTCAAACTTATGAACTGCGAGATCGTGACCTTAGCCAAAATCAAGAGCTGGGTGCTTAACCGAATGAGCTACCCAGGCACCCCACCCCATTCTTACTTTTAAGTAGTTACACATTCATACTGGATCATTAAGCACTTATTATTTTCCACGATTATAACATATGCTCTGTCATTTGTACCCTCCCTTTAACTGCTGTCTTAGAGTCCCTTGTTGAACACGGGCAGCATGCTTACTTGTGCAGTACCGAAAACCACTTGTCCTCAATAGTCTCTTTTGTCAATTTCTCAGAATGACTTTGTTTTTTGTTTTTTTTTTTAATGTTTTTATTTATTTCTAGGAGAGAAAGAGAGAGACAGCGTGAGCAGGGGAGGGTCAGAGAGAGAGGGAGTCACAGACTGAAACAGGCTCCAGGCTCTGAGCTGGCAGTCAGCACAGAGACCGACGCGGGGCTCGAACCCACGAACCGCGAGATCATGACCCGAGCGAAAGTCGGACGCTTAACCAACTACGCCACCCGGGCGCCCCTCTCAGACTGACTTTGGATCTGCAGATTCCATGTCCCTGAACACCCAGCTCTCACAAAGTTCCTAACTCCTCTGCATTTTCTTCTGATGTGAACAGCAAGGTATGACAACCCTCCTACAATCTAAAACTCCATCTTTTATATCTGTGTTCTCGGAAAAAGGTTTCCACCTCATTTTCTCATACGTGTTCATATTCCATCGATATAATTCAGTCCTATTAGTCTGAGGAACAATTTAAGGATGCTTACATAAAAAAGACTTTACAGGAAGAAAATATAATTTAAAATTTGAATGACTGCACCTAGATTTTTTGAAAAAAAATTTAGCTTGTATTTATTTATTTTGAGAGAGACAGAGAAAGCTCAGGTGGGGAAGGGGCAGACAGATAGGGAGAGAGAGAATCCCAAGCAAGGCTCGAACCCACGAAACCATGCAATCATAACCTGCGCTGAAATCAAGAATCGGACGCTTAACCAAATGAGGCACCCAGGCACCCCTAGATTTTTTAAAGGAGAGAAGAAATGCCAAGATGTGTTCAACAAGGAGGTAGTACATAAAATGTTTGCTATGTATCCTTGAGTCTGTGGGTCCTACGTTTGACCCTATCCTTCCTAATATCCAATGTGAAAAAGGAGATAAATATTGGTCATTTATAAGGCCCATAAAATGAACACTAAAATCATTACCTGGTACAGTTCTTTGTTATACTACTAAAGTAAAGGAGAGAGAAAAGGAAAAAGAGAGATTCATTTCCCTTGGCTCCTTAAACATATGAGGGGGAAACCGTGTAGGTGACACACTCCGCTCTTACCCCCTCCTCCTGGGGAACACAGCAAGCCTCACGCCTGTCTCTCCCAGAGGCACGGCGCGCGGCCCCCCGGGCGGCTTCGGTGGCTCAGAGGCATGCACGGGCCTTGGACCTTGCCGGCCAGTCTCTCTCCCAAGTGACATTCGGCCCGCTCTGCCGAGCTTCTGAGGAGACTCTCCTCATCTCCTAGGCTCCCCGTCCTTCACTTTTCTTCTGCCCGTGCCCACCTGCCTTGCTCCCCGTGGGGGAGCTCTTCCTGACCAGGGTCCTGACAGACATGGTCCTTCCTGCCCTACAGCCTCATGAATGTTTTCAGGACCTGATGGGACCTTCGCTACCTTCCTCTTTCTTCTCAGTGTCCAGACGGAGGAAATGCGGCCCAGAGAAAAGGTTACGTGGCTGTGGAGAGAGTAGACATAAACCTCAATCTTCATGACGGTAATGACTGCCACCGCGAAGCACTGGCTCCAAGCACAAGCATTTTATCAGGTGGCCTGTTAACGACTGGGCTCCAGAAATGCTGCCCTGTGAGGGGAGACCCCGACACGGGTGGACACCTTTTCTATAAAACAATTGTAGACTCATCAAGAAGTTGGGAAAATAGTAAAAATAGACTTCTCAGGGCATCTGGGTAGCTCAGTTGGTTAAGTGTCCGACTCTTGATTTCAGCTCAGATCGTAATCCCGGGGTCATGGGGACCATAAGATTGAGCCCTGCATTGGGGTCCACGGTGAGCATGAGGCCTGCTTAAGATTTTCTCTCCCTCCCTCTCCCTCACCTCTGGTCTCTCTCTCTGAAATACACACTTAAGTCCATAAGAACATACATAAGTTCTCATGTTCCTTTTTTCCCAGCTTTAGCCTAATATACAAGTTTACATAGAATAGTACATTAATTCAGACCCTGAATGGGGCACCTGGTTGGCTGTCAGTAGAAAATACCAGTCTTGATCTTGGGGTTGTGACTTCAGGCCCCACCTCAGGTACAGAAGTAACAATAAAACAAAACAAAACAAACAAACAAAACTTAGAAAATAACGTTGCTGCCCAAGATGAACTAAACTGCAACCTAATTCAGACTGTAAAGTTTTAACATGCACCTATTTGACAGGGGAGTAGAGTTCCTTAAGTTTTATATTTCCGTAAATATTTTAAAAAATTTTAAAGCTTATTTTTGAGATAGTGATAGAGAGCATGAGAAAGAGAGGACGAGAGAAAGAGGGAAACATGGCAACTGAAGCAGGCTCACAGAAACTGAGCTGTCAGCACAGAGCCGGACATGGGGCTCAAACTCCGGAACCGTGAGATCATGACCTGAGCCCTGAAGTCTGACGCTAAATGGACAGAGCCACCCTGTACACACACACACACACACACACACACACACACACCCTTTTTTTTAATTTGGAAGTTGGTATATTCTGCCATTAGCAGATATTCTCTCTGCCCTTCTCTTGTACCTTTCCCACCTCTTGTAACTCAAAGGTTATTCCTTGCCTCTGTGTGTTACCACACGCAGTGTCAGCATACCCCGCTGCCTGTGTGCGGCTCTGCATTTTGTTGTAGGTCACGGGCTCCATCACAAGCATATTCTCGTCAGGTGGCCAGTCAACTGCACCGGGCCCCAGAAACGCTGTCCTGTGAGGGGCGAACTGGACACTGGTGGACGTATTTAACGGAATACCCTCCCGATTCACTTCAAACTCTTTTGTATAATATAGGCGGCCTGCGCCCCCCTGACAGCCCCGTCCCCCAGGGAGGGGCCGCGCCAGCTGCTGGAGATCAGCGCAATCCCGTCCTCATCACCTGTGAGGGCCGGGGGCGCAATCCCGCCCAGCCCGCACCTCTGCCGGCCTCACCGCTACCGGTGACCCTGCTGCTCTGGAGGCTCGGCCCCGGAGCCCCTCGTCTGGATTTCCGCAAAGCGCCACAACTGGCACTGGCACTGGCACTGGCACTGCCACGGAAGGCGCGCGATGGGGTGATGGAAGCAGACCCCAGCCGCGGCTGCGGGATGGCAAGGACCCCGTGAAGATGGTACGAGGCCATGTCCCGGAGGGTCGGACTTTCCAACTGGAGCCGGATCCCGACCCTGATGGAGACCTAGGTGTCCAAGGGCCTCTCTTTGGGGAGCCGTCTTCTCCAGGACATACAAGTGGGGTGTGGCTTGGAGAGGGCTGGGGCAGCGAGGCGGGTGTCTCATACCTGGCTTCTGCAACGACGGCGCCTGCGCAGACTTCCACTGCCCCGTGTCCAAGGGCCACGTGTAGGCAGGCCCCGCCCCGCGCCCGCACACCCCCCCCCGCCCCCGGAGCAGCAGGCTCACCAGGCGCAGCCGGGTGCAGCGTTGGGTGGGGGTTCTCCTCTCAGCAGGCCCACCAGCCCTGGGACTCTCAGGGAAGGAGAGATGCTCAGGTGTCCCGCCTTGGGCCAGAAAATGAAGTCCTTTTAGATCCTGAAAGTAAATAGAAAATTTTAGACTCACCCAGAAGTTGTTACAAATAGTACAGAGTTTTCGTGTACCTTTCTCCCAGCTTTAAACCACGAGAGCAGTTTACATGGAAAAGCACATTAATCACAATTCAAAAAATAACAGTGGCACAAGATTATTAACTAAATTGCGATCGAATTCAGAGAGCAAAAGATTTTTTTAACGTTTTCTTTATTTTTGAGAGAGACAGAGAGAGAGGGAGGAAGCAGGGGAGGAGGGGCAGAGACAGGGGGACAGAGGATCGGAAGCAGGCTCCACGCTGACAGCAGAGTCCATCGCGGGGCTCAGACTCACAAACCATGAGGTCACGACCTGAGCTGATGTCAGATGCTCAACAGACTGAGCCACCTGGGCTCCCCTAGGTAACACAAGTTTTAAAATACACCCGTATGGGGTGGGGGTGGCAGAAGCAGTGGTTCAGGTGCTGCGACGTGGCTTTCCGAGGACAGATTCGCGTGACACCTATCCCAACCTGAATACACATCGGTTCCATCACCACAGAGAAAGTCCCTTATTACTCTAACCTTCTGCCAGTTACCAATGGATTCTCCATCATGCAAATTTTCTCATTTTGAGATGTTACAGGAAAGGAATTTTACAGGATGTCACAGGAAAGGAATTTTACAGGATGTAAGATTTAATTTTCAGGTCAGCTCTGTCCCTTGCGTCTCTCCCTTCATGACTTCCTGCGTTTCTCTGTTTTCCTTCCCCCATCCTCTTTCTTTCCTGTTGGACTTTGTTCTTCTCTTCTATATTTTGTTCAGTTTGAAATGTTACGTTTAAGAGCATTGACATCACTTCAACACAGAAGTGTGTGCAACGTCGCTGTGTTTACTCACTGATGGCGGTGTATCAGGAGTAAGAGTAGGAGCTGGGGGAGCTGCGCGGGAGACGGCGGAGGAGGAGGATCCTAACGTCACCTTGCCGCAGCAGCACACCTAGGTAACTGCCACAGTGGTACAACTGACCCAGAAACTGACCTCAGCACTCACAGAACAGACTTCTCACAGTCAATCAGAGAGAGGGGGCCACATCACGAAGAGCAGGAGGGGCAGAGACACAGTTGGCAACCAGACTCCCTGTGACACTAAGCACAAAGGGGAAAGACGTCACACACACGGAGAAGGGAGAGGAAGAGACACAAGGTCCCTGCCTTGGGAAGATGAGTCCCTGTAACAACTGGCTTTGAAAACCACTAGATCATCCCCTGGGCTTTCCAACCAGTGGTGCTTAACTCAGGGCACTTTAAAAATCAATGGGCTGAGGGGCGCCTGGGTGGCTCAGTTGGTTAAGCATCCGACTTCAGCTCAGGTCATCATCTCCCTGCTGATGAGTACAAGCCCTGGGTCGGGCTCTGTGCTGACAGCTCAGAGCCTGGAGCCTGCTTCAGAGTCTCCCTTTCTCTATGCCCCTCCCCCACTAGCCCTCTGTCTCTCTTTCTCCAAAAAGAATAAATATTTAAAAACAATTCATATCCACGTGCTTAGCACCGGGAGACCCAAAGGTCAAAGGAAAATTGAGTCTGTGCCCTTGAAGAGGCAGCTTAACAAACAACCACAATGAGACAGAAGCAAAGCGGCAGGAATTGGAAAAACGCCTAGGATATATTTGAGGAGCAAGAGTGATTTACAAATCTCAGAATTGCACTGGGGGCGCAGGGATCTTTAGAAGACTTCTCCATGAACGAAAATGCTGGCAGGCGCCTCTTCTCTCCCTGCTTCCGGCCTAGATAGCTGGACATTTGCACACACCAGCATGAGCACTCCGCACCTACCTTGCCAACACTGAGTGCCAGTCCCTGCATTCCTCTGTGCAGTGGCTCCATCGAAAACGCTGCTGCAATAACACACCCGGCAAGCAGCCCCAACAGGGGTGAGTACGGCTCCGAAGTCACTCGTGTCCTGAGGAGAGGAGAGAACCTCACACACCAGTGTGCCTGCAGCCCCAGCAGAGGGACTGGAGGGAGGCATCTGCTGGGCCCGCAGGCTCCACCCACAACAAAAGCCTCCCAGGGGACTCTGCAGGCAGAGTGCTCTGGGTGCAACCAGAAACCCAGCGGACGGGCTCAAAGCAGGCGTCTGGGCTGACTCTGAACACCACCCAGCTACAAACCCACAGCAGCCACAGACTGGCCCCCGTAACAACAAAGGGACCAAACCCTGTCCGGTGCACCCACAAAAGGCAACGCGGGCCACCGAAGCCGACCTTACGGAAGGCAAACACGGCTCTGCCATGACTGCAGGGGCCATGCGACCTTTATAGGAATGAGGTGCCTCATTCCAGTGAACAGGGGACACTGTGCTGCAGGAAATCACAGGACCTGTTATCCATGAGGCCACTACTTTCAAAATCAGGACATGTAGTTGCCTTTCCTGATACTTAGAAACACAGACAGTTAGACCAAACGAGGAGACAGAGAACCAGATCCCAAGTGAAAGAATAAGATAAAACCACAACCAAAGAGCCAAAGCAAAGAGAAATAAGCAATACAGCTGACAAAGAATTCAAAACAATAGTCAAAAGGATAGTCACTGGACATGAGGAAAGAGTGGAGGATCTCAGTGAGACCTTCGGGACAGAGAAAGAAAATGTGGGGGAAAAAAGAACCAAACAGAGATGAAGAACTCATTAAGTGAAACTAAAAATATACTAGAGCAGTATCAATTGCAGAAGGGGGAGGAGGCAGAAGAACAAATCAGCAACCTGGAAGACAGAGTAATGGAACACAACCAACCTTAACAGGGAAAGAAGAAAAGATTAAAAAGTGAGAATAGGTTAAGGGAATTCAGTGACATCACGAAGCATAACAACATTTGCATTCCAGGGATCCCAGAAGGAGAAGACAGAGAAAGGGGGCCAGAAAAGTTATTTCAAGAAATAGCCAAAACTTACCTCGTCTGGGGAAGAAATTGGCAACTCAGATTCAGGAAGGACAGAGAGAGCCCCCAACAAAATAAACCCAAGGAGGTTTACATCAAGACACGTAATAATTAAAATGGCAAAATAAGTGAGAAGAGAGAAAACCGTTACATGCAAGGGAAATTCGATATGGCTATCAGCTGATTTTTACCAGAAACCTTGCAGGTCATAAGAGGGTGGCAGGATAGATTCAAAGTACCGAAAGGAGAAAACCGTGCAACCGAGAATGTTCTTCCTAGCAAGATTATCGTTCAGAATAGAAGGAAAGATAAAGAGTTTCCCAGGCAAACGTAAGTTAAAGGAGTTCATCACCACTCAACTGGATTTACAAGAAACATTAAAGGAAATTCTTGGACTGGAAAGAAAAGGCCATCATCAGGAGAAAGAAAATTATAGAAGGCCAAGAAACAGAATCTTAATAATAAAGAACAAAGTGATGGTTACCAGAGGGGACGGGGGTTGAGGGGATGGGTGAACTAGGTGATGGGAATTAAGGACAGCACTTGTCATGATGAGCAGTGGGTAATGTACAGAAATGCTGAACCGCTCTATCGTACACCTGAAACTAATATAAGGCTGTCTGTTAATTAGCTGGACTTAAAATAAAAACTTTAAAAAAATGAAAATTATGGAAGGGAAAAATTGCACAAGTAAATGCAAACATAATGAAACACACACACACACACACACACACCCCGAAATGACCTGTCAGAATGGTTAAATTCTAAAACACAAGAAATAAGTGTTGACAAGGATGTGGAGGAAAAGGAAGCCTCTTGCACTACTGGTGGGAATGCAAACCGCTGTGGCCACTTTGGAGAACAGTAAAGAAGTTCCTCCAAAAATTAAAAATAGAAATAACATGGGGTCCAGTTATTCCACTACTGAGTATTTACCCAAAAGAAAATGAAAACACTAATTTGAAAGGATACATGCATCCCTATGTTTATTGCAGCATTACTTACAACAGCCAAGGATGGAGGCAACCCCAGCATCTATAGATAGATGAATGGATAAAGATGTGGTATGTATGTATATACGTATGTGTCTGTGCGTATGTACGTATATGTCGGTATACATATACATATACATATATAAAATGAATTAGCCATAAAAAAGAATGAAATCTTGACATTTGTGAAAGCATGGATGAACGTAGAGTGTATAATACTAAGTTAAGTAACTCAAAGGGAGACAAATACCATATGATTTCACTTGTATGTGCAGTTTAAGAAACAAAGGGATAAAGAAAAAGAGGCCAGAAATAGACTCATATACAGAGAACAAACTGGTGGCTGTCAGAGGGTAGATGGGAGAGGGAATAGGTGAAATAGATAAAGGGGATTAAGACGATACTTTTCTTCATGAATACTGAGAAAGGAATAGAAGTGCTGAATCATTACACGGTGTATCTGGAAATATACCAGTGTATGTTAATTATACTTCAAAAAAATTAAGGGTTAGAAAAAAAGTAGAAGCCATGCTATTCTGTAAACCAAACTAAGAACTTTTACCTGTTATTTTATGATTAGGAACATGGAAACGTGGCCTTCTAATAGGTATTTCTTTGGAAATAGCAAACAACTCAGCAATAAAACTGTAGGGCTCTGTAATAGAAAAAAAAAAAAGTAAAAGATTGTCAACTCATGGGTTCCCTAAGACTTCTTCAGTGTGTCCTTCTGTAAAATCTTAAAATGCATTCTTGTATTTGCTGAACTTATCTGAGAATTTAGGCTAAATTAAATCTTCATAAATGGCATACCATGTTCATTGGCCCATTTCTTCCCTTAACATCAACTGAGTATCTATTCTTTGGAAAACGCCGTGGCACTGCTAGAGATGCCAGGATTTTAGTGACTGGATGGATTTGAAGTCGGTGGGCTATCACGGTAGTCCAAAGGGACAATCAACAAAAAGGAGCGAGGAAGTGGATTTCTAGCGTAAACATCCTGAATCAAGTCTCTTTGGATATTTGGTAAATTGTACTTCTTCAGTGGTTTGGAAGTTTAAGATTAGCTCCATGGTGGTTGGTAAGGCTGTGGGAAGGGTGAACTGGTAATGGGAAGCTTAGAAGATAGCGTTTGCATATTTGAGAGACTAGAGCCTGGAACATAAAGATGATTCTTGGGCCGCCAGGGTGGCTCAATCAGTTCGGAGACTGACTTTGGCTCAGGTCGTGATCTTGTGGTCACGGGTTGGAGCCCCGGCTCAGGTTCTGTGTTCAGCCCCAAAGCTCAGAACCGAGAGCCTGCTTTGGATTCTGTGTCTCCCTCTCTCTCTGTCCCTGCCCCACTAGTGTTTGCTCTCTCACTCTTGCTCTCCCTCTCTCTCTCTCAAATAGATAAACACTTAAAAATATTTTGAAAAAATGAATCTTGGCAGTTACTAAAGAATTCCAGATGAACTAGAGAGGAAGATTTCATGGGAGAAAGCAAGGGAGGTGTTTTGAGGACTAGCCCCAGAGCACTTGATCACTATTTGCAAAGTAATTGTTTTACATCAAACACATGCTCTGTTTCATTAAAAAACAACGATAACACAGCGGCTGAAACCAGGAACCCACAGACGGAATGTGACAGCCAGAATTATTCTCAAGCTTTGAAATCGTAACAAAGAATTGGCAACTTTTGACTACCAGAATTTCAAAACAGCTCTCTGACTCTTCTATACCTCCTGATATGCCTGTTTTACACAGGGATTTCTATAGCTGCTATCCCACTCCCGTCCCAGCACTGTACATTGGGTGTATCAGAACAGGTAACTTTTTTGGTTAACTGCTTCACAAATAGGAAGGTATGGTGTTGAGCTGGTAAGTTGATAACCTACACAGCAAAAGCATCATCGTAAGCAGCTGGACCTTGTTTAGATGAAGTTTGAATACCGAATTCATGCTGTAATGGGATCAGGCCTTTGGGGATCTTGGAATGGAGTGAACAAATTCTGTATGAGTCAGGGACGTGAAATGAGGCGCCTGGGTGGCTCAGTCAGTTAAGCATCCGACTTTGTCTCAGGTCACGATCTCACGGTTCGTGGGTTCGAGCCGCGCGTCGCGCTCTGTGCTGACAGCTAGCTCAGAGCCTGGAGCCTGCTTCGGATTCTGTATCTCCCTCTCTCTCTGACCCTCCCCTGCTCACGCTATCTCTCTCTCTCTCTCTCAGAAATAAACAAAACATTAAAATGATAATTAAAGAAAAAGAAATCTGCCAAGCGATACACTGCTCATGGGGAAGGTTATGTGGCCAGCCAACATCTGATGATAGGCCACTGATCTTCTTTGAGAGAATTTATTTAAATAACAACAATAAACCTGACAATTATAAGCCTTCCCTCTGTCCCTTTGAGGTGGCTATGTATATGTGATAACCTAGGAGGGTCTTTCTCAAAGATCTGAGAGCCTTTCCTTTGAAAGGTAGTCATCAGGAAGGATAGGTCCTCTGTCTCCCAGGCACTGTGGAAGGAAAAAAAGACAAAACACGAAAGGACCAACAACTCACTTAAAAAAGAAGAACCAAAGAACTTGAATACACACTTCTCCAAAGAACCACAAAGGGCCAACATGAAGAGATGCCTAATATCCCTAGCCCTTGGGAAACGGTGAACCAGAGGCACAAGGGATAGCATTTCACTAGGGTGCTTACGAAAATGGAAAAGAAGAAGTGTTAGCAAGGATATGGAGAAACTGGCACTCAAATATAGTGCTGGCAGGAATATAAAATGGTTTAAGCTCTTTGTAAAAGGGTTTGGCCGTCCTTCACATTTAAACAAAGAAGTACCGTAGGAATCAGCTGTTCTGCTCCTAGGTATACAACCAACATACATTTAAAAGAGTACAGAAACAAATATTTGTGCACAAATATTCATGGAAATATTATTCACAGAGGCCCCAAAATGCAAACAAGCCCAAATTTCCACCAAGGGATGACTAAACCAAATAGAGTGTATCCTTGCAATATGATATTATTTGGACAAACCAGAGAATGAAGTAATAATACACGACAGACCAGGGATGAATCTTGAAAACATTACAGTAAGAGAAAGAAACCATGAGGCGCCTGGGTGGCTCCATAGGTAAAGCAACCAACTCTTGATTTGGGCTCAAGTCATGATCTCTATGGTTTGAAAGATTGGGCCCTGGGTCCAGCTCTGAGCTGACAGTACTGAGCCTGCTCGGGATTTCTTCCCTCTCCCTCTCTCTGCCTCTCCCCTGCTCATGCTCTCTCTTCCTGGATCTCATATAGGAATTATCCAGCCTCAGCAAATTCACAGGGAGAGAAAACAGAATGCTGACTGCCAGGGGCCAGGGAGAACAGTGACTGGGACGGGACTTTTTGAACAGTAGGGAGTTACTTTTGGCAATGGTGACTGTGTATGGAAAAAGACAGAGGTGGTGGTTGCACAATGTTGTCAATGTGCTAATGACATTGAATTGTTCACTTTCAATGCTAATATATGAAAAATTATTTATATTAATACACAAAATCAGTGGAATGACGATATCATTAGAGAACACCATCCAGCAGCCTCTAGTGAATGTATGGCTAAAGGGAAAGATCCTCAACAGGCAACATCACCACAAAGCAGAAAACAGACATTATGAACCTCTGAATGGAAATTAATAGCTTTGTCTTGGGGACGGACTTCCCAATAAATGAACTGATAAATAAAGAAATAAATCTCCATTTGAACAAGATGTGTCTTGAGGACAACGGATGCCTGGAGAACAACTGATGAGGACAATTGGTACTGGGGGCTACTGGGGATGAGTTTCAGCTACCATGGGGGTGGTTATTCTATTCTCTGTCATGTGGTATATGACTGCTCTTACTCTACGTATCATGCCTTTACATTTGATATTTCACATAAAATGGAACACATTTCAGCAAAAGCTAAATCACGAAACTGAAGATACAATCCAAACCCACGGCACCACCAAAACTGTCTAGGACGAGCCAGTATTGGAGGTCCGTTACACCAAACGGTCAGGGGAAAATGATGTACCATTTTATGTAAGCTCTTGCAAACCATACAAAATGACAGTCAATGGATTAACCATTGTAACAGCGTAGGCCTCCTTGATACAAATGCCACAAAAGATTGCCCAATGAACGAACACTTTAGGAAAGATAACTCACATGGACATAAATAATCTTTTTAAATTTACCTACATATTACTAAAATGTTTATTTATTGATTGATTTTGAGAGACAGAGAAGAGGAAACCTGGGAGGGTCAGACACACACACACACAGACACACACACAGACACGGAGAGAGGGAGAGAGAGAGAGGGAGAGAGAGAATATGGATCCCAAGCAGGCTCCACACTGTCAGTGTAGATCCCGACATAGGGGCAAAGCTCATGTCCCAGAGGATCATGATGCGATCTGAAATCAAGAGCCACATGCTTAACCAACTGAGCCACCCAGGCAACCGAGAGACAGATGATCTCAGTAAGTTCACAGATATTCAATATGAGGAAAAATTTAATGAATAAATAGGATGAATAAGAAACACAATGATTTGATCACTGAAGAATGTACTGACAAATGGAAATCACTACCTTCACAGAGAAAGGAGAAAATACATTTTAAAAGAAAAAAACTATTTGCTCTACATTACTACTCACAATACTACTGACAAAAATGTATAGGTTCCAGTGTCTTTATTCCCCAAATGGATGAATTCTTAAGCGCCAGCCAGGTGTCTTACAACTCCATGCCATTCTGACAACATTTACCTGAGATGAGCGTCAAGTCGCACTAGTTAAGGGCTCATTCCCATAAAGCTGCCCTATACTTAATCACGAACCCGGGCCTCCTGTTCTTCTGACTGGCTATAAATCAGGGAGTCCCCAAAAAACTCTGCTTCGGGTTGGAAATTGTTCTGACATGGCTCAAAGAACTCAGGGGTATGATTGACTTACTACGTTACTTATTTATTATGAATGGATAGGACTCAATTACAGCCAAATAGAAGAAATGCATAGGGGCATCTCTGTGGCTCAGCTGCTGAACAATCCGACTTCAGCTCAGGTCACGATCCTGTGGTTCAAGCCCCACACCGGGCTCTGTGCTGGCGGTGCAGGGCCTGCTTGGGATCCTCGCTCTAACCCTCTCTCTCTGCCCCTTCCCCACTTACACACACATACACACACACTCTCTCTCACTCTCAAACAATTAGAAGTAAAAACCCAATGCATAGAGCATGGTGTGGGGAAGGCATTCATGGCTTCCTTGTCCTCTCTCCAGCTGCACCTCCTTCCCAGCACCTGCATGAGTTCCACAGATTCAAACTTCTCCAAAACCCTCTGCTTAGGAGTTTCCCTGAAGCTTCGATACTGAACAACATCTAATGAAATGACTGGCCAATGGTAATTAAGTCAATCTCCAGCCTCTCTCCCCTCCATGCAGATCAGGAGGTGGGCCTGTGACTTCCAACTCCTTAAATGTAGGGGCTCTCCAAAGTCACCTCAGGAACATAAGCTCAGGTGTGGTTGAAAGGGGCTTCCTCTGAACTGTATAAAAAACACTCCTTTCGACTCTACTGCTCATATCACTAAGGAAACGTCAAGAGCTTTAGGTGCTCTGTGTCAGGGATGGGAACAAAGACACAACACATATCTCTTACTGTAAATCACAATCTCATAAACTTGATGATATGCCTGGGTAAAGAAAAGGCTTTGGTAAGGCTTCAGCACCGGATCAACGTAAGGAATTTTAGCCACCTTACATTAGAAGGGAATTTCCACTTTGCATAATCTAGAGTAAGCCTACGTAAACTTGGAATGACTGTCAGAACTCCCAGTGAAGGAAGAAGTGAGACATGGAAGTTTGCTACCCTCTCTACTCTTCAAAATTCAACAACAGGTTTCGTGTTCTGACATATAAAGATGTGAGAAGTCACCCGTACCATCCTCACAACAAGAAAAAAGCTGAATGCACTGACAAATGAGTAATCTTTCTTAGTAAGAGAACTGAAGTGATGGGGCAAAGTAAAGCCCTACATTTGAAGAGACCAGCAAATTCAAGGAAGCCCAGCTTACTGGGAACAGAAGTCCCTGGCTTTAGGGATGGGGAGGAAGACAAAAAGTGCCATCGAGGCACTACTGGAAAGAAGCTGTACGCGGCCAGCTTCCGAATCGAAAACTCCCAGGTACCTAGTCCTACTTTCGTTGTGAGCTGTACCTTCTCGAGCTCCACCAAGTTCTACTAGGAAAGACCCATGAGAGACTGCCTCATGTTTCTAACAGGAAGAGGGGGAAATTCCTTTGGAAATACACCAAGGAGGGGTGCCCAGGTGCTCAGTCGGTTAAGCATCTGACTCTTGCTTTTGGCGCACGTCATGTTCTCACAGTTCATGAATTCAAGCCCCACATCAGGCTCTGCAATGCCAGTGCAGAGCCTGTTTGGGATTCTTTCTCTCCCTCCATTTCTCTCTGCCCTTCTCGTGCTTGCTCCCTCTCTCCCTCTCTCTCTCCCTCTCTCTGTCTCTTTCACTGCCCTTCCCCTGCTCTCTAAGTCAATAAACACACGTCTAAAATGGTTTTTTTTTTTTAAAAGAGAGAAACACACCTAGAAAAAGCAACCATTTCAAAAGTCAGGCCCACATGGTTTTCTGTGCTTTCTGAAACCAACACATCTGGGTGAAGTAAGTATCCCAACCCAGGCCCTTCTTACTCCCCTGTCTCACCGAAGCCGGGAGAGGGAGGGCTGAGAAGCATTTGTGAAAGCCCAATGACACAGAGTCTCTAAAATATTCTGAAAAATTGGATTAGAGGACAATTCTTCTCCCCACATACCTTAACACCACATCAACAAGGATCCAATACAAAAGTGGAGGATACGGCCGAACGCTGCAAGGCTTGGACTCTTCGTGAAGGAGTTCCTAGAGAAAACCAAACCAAGAACACTCATGGAAATGGAAACATCACATACGAACAGGAACAGCAAACAGTAAATACAGTGTACCTCTCATACACTAAGTAAACCTACACTCAGACACTAAGAACCAATGCCACTCAGTTCCTAGTGTCGAATACATCGTGTCTAGGGTCGGCCCAAAATGAAAAGATATGCTAAATGGCAGGAAAAAGACTGAAGAGACACAACTAGCACATCCACCACACCCAGAGATGAAATTGAATTTGAAATTACCAGGCAAGAATTTTAGAAGAGCTGGCACTGAAATGCTAGGTCTCCTATGATCAAATGAGCAGTACGCAAGACCAGTAGCTCATGTGAGTCGAGAGATGCAAACTCTAGAAAAGCATCAAGAGGAAAGATGAGAAATCACAAACACTGTAACAGAAAGGAAGAATGCCTGTGATCGGTTCTCCGGCACACTAGGCACGGCCAATGAGAGATGCGGTGACATTACAGACATTTCAAGGAGAACTCCTCAGAGGAAGATCCAAAGAGGAAAGAGAACAAAATAAAAAATAAAAGCAGAAGAGAACAATTGAGGCCCCTGGGACCTGTACAAAGGAAACAAGATATGCATGGCACTAGTAAAAGCATATTTCAATTAATAAGGAATAAAGATTTTCTAAAATTAATGTGAGAAAATAAGCCACGAAACTAAGAAGCTCAGAGAACACCACACAGGACAGGTAACCAAAAAAAAAAATCTACACCCAGGCATATCACACAGAGTAGAAACCCAAAGAGAAAGAATTCTGGAGAGAACCTGAGGGCAGGTGGGACTTCAGAGAGGGAAACAAAGGTAAGTGACATCAGGTTTCTCTTTATTTTTAAAAAATTGTGTTCGTTTGTTTTATTGATGTTAGTTAACATACACAGTGAAATGTTGGTTCCAGGAGTAGTATTGGTTTCGGTGGGTCATCGCTACCTACAACATCCAGTGCTCGTCACAAGCACACTACTTAAAACCCACCACCCATCGAGCCCACCTCCCACCCACCTCCTTCTTCCACCCTCAGTTGGACTCTGACCCTCTATCATTAAGAGTCTCTCCGGGTTTATTTCCCACGTCTCTCCCTCACACACTTCCCATATGTCCATCTGTTTTGTTTCATAAATTTCACTTATGAGTAAAATCACAGTGCATTTCCCTTTCTCTGATTTGCTTCCCTTAGCATAATATATTCAAGCTCCATCCACATCACTGCAAGTGTCAAGATTGCATTATGTTTGCTGGCCAAGTAATATTCCATTGTGGACACATACCACTTGTCAGGAAAGCATCAAAAAGAAACCACAGAAGCAAAAAATGCAATACAGCCACCCAATTAGACATCTGTGGCCAGTGAAAAGCCTTTAGCGTTAGTGAGAAATACAGACTTCTCTGAGGAAAACCAAAACCAAGGGAATCTGTCACTAGTACACCTACTTTGCAAGAAATGTTTCCAGAAGTTCTCAAAGAATACATGATCGAGATCAAAGCCTGAACCTCCATAAGGGATGAGGGACATTTAGAGAAAACAATAAATGAAGCTAAAGCCTCTATTTTTATTATTTTCCATTCTAACAAAAGATACCTCTGTGTTCACAATAGTAACATGAGAACAATGTAACCAGTGAGCATATGTTACAGAGAAGTGAAATAAATGGCATCAGTGGTTTGAAGCACAGGAAGGCAGGAATGGGGAGTACTCTGCTAGGAAGAAGGCGGTACTAAAGGTCACAGTACGGGGTGACTGGAAACAGGACTTGAATCGGTGGCAAATGCATGATGAAAGCTCTGGAAGCTCACGGGAAGGAGCGGGCAGCTCATGACAATGAAGAGTCTCTGAGAGCTGAAGTCTTGGGTGTGTGAGCTCAAGTGAGCCAAAGGAAGGTAGCACAAGTTCTACAAGGAGTCAAGGAAAGACAGCGAGAGAGGAATGAGGGAGTACCCACCCGAGAACACAAGCTCCCCCAAAGCCAACACCTGGTAATCGTCAGCTTGGGGGAGCTCAGCCATGGCTGCTAAGCTCAGACCCGCAGATATTTCCTACTGGCGGTCACAGGGAAACGAGACTCTTGGTCTGAGGTACATGGCCACAACACAGCAGAGGGAGAATTCACAGGGCCTGCTAAGAGTCAGTGCCAGGCCCTGTGTGAATCCCGCTGGACTCTCCCCATGGAATCCAGCCCCACTGGCCACGCCCCCTGGCCACACTAGCCCCAGAGCCCGCCCCCTTCGGTGTCAATCTGGGGTTCGGACCCGCGTGACCGGAAGTGTCCCTTCCAACTTCCTCCTCACACTGGGCAGTGACGCCTGGTCGGACAGCTGCCGACGAAGGGAAGCACAGGGAGGAGTTCTCACGTGCCATCGCGAGTAAAGGTGAGAGGAGCCCCGCCTTAACATCTTAAGGGATGGTTTCCCCACACCCCCAGCGCCATCGCCCCTGAAAACAGGGGCTCACACAGACACAGGCCCGCTCTGCCCCTGCTCTGTGGGCTCGGAGACCCCAACATGGCCATTAATGCCAAGTACTTCCGCTTACCCGGCTGGGCCGCAGGCGTGGCAGGCCTCGGCCCCGGGCTCCTGGACGCTGACTCGGCTCGGCACAGGGAGGAGCCCGGGCCCTGTGGAGTGAAGGAGATGACCCTCGAGAGGACCGGGGGGTGAGGGAGCGGGTGGCTCCACACCCCAGAACAGGGGCGACGCCGAGTCGCCGCTCCTCACCTCGGCCGGGGAGGGTGAGGGCCCCTCTGGGGCCAGAGAGAATATGGCCTCTCCCCTCCTGTCAACCCTAAAAATGCCAGGAAAGGAAGGGCCTTTTCTGACATTGCCCGCCGTGTCGAATAAATATCAGGTCTCAGGGTCTAAGGGCGGTGAGAGCTGTGTACTGAAGCTGCCGCCAGCAGTCAGCGCTGGGCGGCGGGGGCGGGGGACGGGAGCGGGGGGGGCGGAGGGGCGGGGAAGGGTCCCAGGAGCCCAAGTGGGGATTCTGTGTCGTTCTGAAGGCCCATCCATCCCAGGACAGAGAAGGCCTGCCCTAAGTGTTCAGCACCAGGTGCCCCCTGACTTCCGTGGGTCCCCTGCAAGACTGGAGGGTCGCCTTCGGAACCGGAGTTGGGGGTGGGGGGCTGGGTCTTGCTCCCAATTCCCGTGCCGATCCTCAGTGTGAACGGAAGCGGCCCCCAAAGCTGGGAAACAGGGCTCTCCACCATTAGGAACGCTGCTGTCACCCGGGGTCCCTCAGGTAGGGTGTCTGACTGGGGCCCAAGGCTGCCCCCCACGCGCTTCCGCAGGGTGCTCTGGGCCCAGGCTGACCAGGACACCGGGAGCCCTGGGGGGTCTTACAGCAGTGTCCTCGGGGACCCTGCAGGGGTGGCCTCAGTCCAAACCCAGGGGCTCCTCTGCGCCAAAGGGGCTCAGACCATCTCACTGTCGCCCCTGCAGGTGCCCTCGCTGCCTGCCAGCCGTGCGCGGCATCGTCATGCCTCGCCGCCAGAAGAGCAAGCTGCGTGCCCGTGAGAAATGCCACCAGGGCCAGGGCCAGGGCGCGGGCCAGGGTGTGGGGAGTGCTGAGGCCGCTGCAGCAGCAGCAGCAGCAGGTGCAGAGGGGCCCCCATCGTCCCCGACCGAGGGGACTCCCCAGGGGTCTCCCCAGGTGGGCGCAGCTCAGCAGCCTCAGGGCGCCCGGGTCCGCGAGGCCCCCGGTGCAGGCGCCGCAAGCCCACCACGTGAGCAGGGTGCCGAGGGCCTGGCCGCGCCCCCCGCCTTGGGCGCCCGCAACGACCCCCTGGCCCGCAAGGCCAACAATCTGCTGCAGTTCCTGCTGGAGAAGCACGTGAGCAAGGAGCCCATCACCAAGCCCGCGCTGCTCAAGGTCGTCAGCAGGAAGTACAAGGGCCACCTGCCCGAGATCCTGAGGCGCACGTCCCAGCGCCTGGAGCTGCTCTTCGGCCTCGAGCTCAAGGAGGGCGACACCGGCGGCCAGTGCTACGCGCTGGCCTGCAAGGTGGGCCGCCCGGGCGACGGCGGCGACAAGGGGCCGCCCACCAGAGGCCTGGTCCTGGCGCTCCTGGGCGTGATCTTCATGAAGGGCGGCCGCGCCAGCGAGGAGGATGTCTGGGAGTTCCTCAACATGCTGGGCGTGTACGCGGGCCACAGGCACCCGATCCTCGGGGAGCCCAGGAAGCTCATCACCCAAGAGCTGGTGCGCCAGAAGCTGCTGGAGTACCGCCACGTGCCGGCCAGCAACCCTCCGCGCCACGAGTTCTTGTGGGGCCCCAGAGCCCGCGCCGACACCAGCAAGATGCAGGCGCTGCAGGTGCTGGCCGAGCTCAACGACGTGGCGCCCAGCTGCTTCCCGCAGCTGTACCAGGAGGCCCTGCGAGATGAGGAGGCGCGCCTCAGCGCCAGAGTCCCAGCCCGGGCGGCCTCCGCTGGCGAGGCTGCGGCGCCTTCCAGGGCCAGGGGCGCTTCGGGGGCCGGGGGGGCTTCTGGGGCCTGGGTCCCCCGCTGGCGCCGAACCTAGTGAGTCAGGTGGGGCGGCTGCTCCTCCTTGGGGTGGAAGAGGGCCCGCCGCCTTCCAAGTGGTGCGGAGTCCTAGGGGCTCGACGGAAGAAAGTCCATCTTTATTGTTGACACATCCATCCCTTCAACATTTGAAGTAGTGGGGGGTCCACGTGGAGTTAGTTGTAACAAAACATATCTTCTTTTTGTTCCTCTAAAATTATATGTTAGGTAATGTTAAATAACAGATAGCTGTCAGCTGAGATATTCAAAGCTTTTTCAAATGGTTTTTCCCTTTCATAGAAAGTTTACTTTGCTTCAGGATATAAAGGTATGACCAACATGTGTCTTACAGCTTTTTGCCTTTTAAAAAGGTTTAAAGCCTTAGAGTTGGTATCTGTGAAACAATTAAAAATATTCAATATTTTGATCAACATTCAAACAAGGTGACATAGTACCCCAACAGTATTTTCATGGAGATGGGAAAGAATCCAACAGGAAAATAGTTGAGGGCACAAAGTACATGAAAAAGAAAACTTTTCCAATGTGTAATGTGTTCAATTATTGGTTTGCCTTATTCCTTTTAGTCTTTCTTTTCTAGTATTAAAAGATATCTACCCTGGATATTCATAACTTATTAAAGATTGTTTGTTGAAGAGCACTGTATGTTCTCTAATATTTACTGGGTTAAGAAAAACCTTGACAGGGGTTTGAAAGCTTGGAGTTCCAAAATAATCATGTGATCACTACCAATTAGTATCAATCTGATATTCCCCAGTGATTCTGCCAAGGGCCTTACAATATAGCACGTGTATTCCAACATTGCAACAGGGCAGGGCTTACCATCCTCCTTTTACAGAAAACTAACTTGCAAAATGTGAACTTCATAAGGCTGACAATTAACAGAGCTATGGATGGTCTCAGGGACATGAAATCCCTCGAGGCCCCTTTCGGCATAGGGGCCGAGCAGTACAATTTTCCTGCCAGCCAACCTTTGGGCTGTTTTGGTGTTCTCTGCCCTACGGCGCGCAATCTATGACATATGCTGGGTCAAAGCACACAAACAAACAGAAATATCACAAAGGTGTGGGTGGTTTCATCTGGAACCCAAATGGTCAAAGTAGTAATTGCCATTCATAAGAGACCCAGTATTTGCCAATCACTGTACCGGGTGCTTTACACACATTACATACGGTTCCAAAAGTCCTTCAGGCTGGGTCTTAGCCGACACACCTAACAGAGGAAGAACTTGAAATATTCTCAAGTTCAGACGGCTGATGAAGTGACAGAACAGGGAGCAGAACCGGGTCTGTTTGCTCTGGAGCCCACACTGTGCCAGTCCTCTCTGAGGAGGAGCCTGAGGCTCATCTTGTATCTCTTAATTCATTTCTCTTCTTACTATGCCACAATGGCTCCCAGGCACTAAGAGAAGACTTTGGGGGCGCCTGGGTGGCTCAGTGGCTTAAGCGCCTGCCTTGGGCTCAGGTCACGATCTCACTTTTCATGGGTTCGAGCCCCACATCGGGTTCTGTGCTGACAGCTCAGAGCCTGGAACCTGTTTCAGATTCTGTGTCTCCCTCTCTCTCTCTGACCCTCCCCTACTCATGCCCTGCCTCTGTCTCAAAAAGAAATAAACGATAAATTTAAAAGAAAATTAAAAGGAAAGAAAAGAAAGAAGACTTTGTAGTCAAAACATTACAAGCAGGCCTAAGGCAGGAAGGTGAGTTCAAGAATAAACCACAATTTAGGCATGGTCTCTGGGCTTCATTGACTTAGGATCCCGCTCTCCCCCACCTCAGCGTTTCTTCAGAGCTGACTCAGCCCAGGTGCTGGCTTGTGTTTAAGTCCAGCATTTTTCCACGGCAGAATGTCCTCCTGGGTCATTCCTAGTGTGACCTGCTATCCAACTCTGGAAGCTGACCTGCTGGCCTGCTCTTCACCATCTTTTTCTCTAAAGGGCGTTCCCTGTGGCCAATGTAAAGCCAGTCCAGAATCACCTGACTGCCTCCTGACTTAGAACAGTCCAGCTCCCTGGCGGTCACTTTCTTCGTGTGGAATCTCTAGGATGGCAACAGAGCCTGTCTTACAAAAGGTGAGTATAGACAGGTTTAGACACATCCATGCAAAAGATCACTTTAGACACTGACATTTAGAAGCCCTGCGCGTCTTCACTACGTTCTCAGAACAGGTCCTAAGTGGGCTCGTGAGTCGCGTTTGCTTTCACCCAGCTACCAGTTTGGGCATATGAGCTTGCAAGTAGGAAAAGGTTTTGAAATCATCCTGATATATGCAGTATATTTTAAGGGTGTGTTCTTTGTGACTGGCCTCTGAAAAATACAGTGATGAGTGAGCTTAAGGGGTCAATAATCAAAGCTACCCTTGCAATTGGGGATGAGGAAAGACCATGGATTTCACTCTGTAGCAAACACCTACTGGGGCGGAATTCCGCAGAACCCAGAGTATTTCTAGGAGAGGAAAATAGTTTCCTGGTAGACATGCTAACTTTCAACAGCACAGATTAAAACAATTCGCCCTCCTGCTGCTGCCTCTTGTCTCAGTACTTGCCCCAGAGGACTATCCTGGTTTCTTCTTGTGCCTAACGGCACTTGTGACGTGTCCTGCACATTCCGTCATGCTGAGGGCTGCTCACACTCACAAGTTAAGGTTCTGACCAAACACCAATGGAAACAGAACATTCTTTCCCTATTGAGAGTCTGGAACTTACGGTTAGTCCAGAAAGAAGCATGTGAGAGAGGGTGATCTTTCCCTGCTGAAGTTTTACAGGATCCTCTTGATAAAGTGGTGTGACCTTGTATTATGAAGAAGCCGTCAAAGAATAGGCTCTCCAAAACACTGTAGAATTCCAAGGTAGATTTAGCCTTGCCAGAACCTCCACCAGGAACGGAGGGGATTGTTTTCATAATCAATTCTAGTAACTGCTCTTTTATTGAATACCTACTATGTACGTTTATGGGAGAGACTACAACTACTCACCGCCGGTGTTGTGGCCTCCTCTTTGGCACGCTGTTGTGGCCTCCTCTTTTGCCCAGTTCACTTGTCCTTAGGATGGGTCACGTGACTACCCTTGCCACTGAACTGTAAGTAGAGGCATTTTTTGTCACTGCCTGCCCGAGACATTTGACAGACAGTATTCAACCCCCATACTCTCTTCTTCCACTCTGTAGCAACCACTAAGATCCCGTATTTAGATGACGGAAGGAGCCTGAGTCCCTGGGTCAGGCGATAGGACAAAGCCCCTTGCAACCCACATCCAGAAATGACCCTGCATTCCATTAGGCTCTTCAGACTTCACGTGTGTCTGTCGCATCAGCTAGCAGTTACTTTAATACACAGCTGCTGTTTTTGTTGTTAGGCTCATTTAAACATTTTAAGTACCAAGATAACAGTACATATGTTCTTGCAGCAAAATAATACAAACAACACAGAGAAATGGCAACTGCCTGCCTTACCTCATGCCTAGTACATTCAGCAACATCCTCCATGGTGAATAAAATTTGCCTGAAGCAGGTACTATTTTTAAAATGATTGTAATGATTCTTTTCCCCTCCCAGGACTTCCTTTTTTTTTTTTTTCTTCAGTGAGAGAGAGCCCGCACATGGGTGAGTGGGGAAGGGGTACAGGGAGACAGAGAGAGAGAGGGAGAGAGAGAGCAACTTAAGCAGGCTCCATGCTCAGTTTGGAACCCAACGTGGGGCTCCATCATGCGACCCTGGGATCATGTCCTGGGCCGAAATCAAGAGATGGATGCTTAACCAACTGAGCCATGTAGGCACCCCTATTTACTTTCTAACTGGAAGTTTGGACTTTGTGAACACTTTTAGCCATTTCATTCACGCCACTTCCAGCGTCTGGCAACAACCAATCCATTCTTTGTATGTATTCGTTTAGGATTATTTCCGTGGTGGAGTTGTTTTTTAAAGATTCTCACATATAAGTGAGATCACATGATACTTGTCTGTCTCTGAATTATTTCACGTAGCATAATGCCCTCAAGGACTATCCATGTTGTCACAAATGGCAAGATTTCCTTCTTGTTGTGAGTGTATAATATTTTATATGTATTACATCGTATTTATCCATTCATCCATCAGTGGACACTTAGGTTGCTTCCATGTTTCGGGTACTGAACATGAGAGTAAAGATATATTTTTGACTTAGTGGTTTCACTTCCTTTGGATACAGAGACGTACTAGGAAAAAAGATTGTCACTGTCACATACACTAGTCTTTTCTTCTGTCATTAGTCCAGAAATGTGCATTTTTATCTCAGACACTGCACTTAGTACCACAAAGTTCATTTGTGTTTCTTTTTATCCTATGTGTCTCTATTTAGCATGTTTTATTTTTGTTCTTGTTTCCTGGAAAAAATCGAATATACTTACGTCTCTTTTGATGTCACTGTCTATTCATTCTATTACCCGCATCATTTCTGGATAAATTTTGAGCAATCACTTTTTATTCTCACTAGTGGACATATTCTCCTGCTTCTTTGCATGCCTGGCAATTTTTGACTGGACGCCAAACATTGTGCATTTGGCCCGGTTCACGCTTATCAAGCACAAGCGTGCTGGGTACTGTTTTTTCAATACCCACATATTCCTGAGCTTTTATTCTATAATCGAGATACGTTTCCTAGACACACTAAGTTCTTTTCCATTTTTGCTTTAAAGGTTTGTTACGTATTGCCAAAGCCACATAAATCCAGGACTAATCCTGCATCAGGACAGAAAAGACTCTCTAGGTCCTCTCTCTGATGCCCTGGGCATGATACGGTTTTCCATTCTGACTTGTGGGACTAGGAAGTAGCCCATGTGGACTCAGAAATTCTTTCTCTGTGTAGCTCTCTCTCTCTGGTACTCTATCCTGTGAACCGTAGCCTCCTGGTTCTCCTCCGACCCTCAGTCTCTTCTTTTCAACTCGTGAACTGCCAGGTTTCACTGGAACTACCAGTCACTGTGCTATGGGTTCAAGGCAGCAAGCTGGTGCAATTCTAGGCTCACCTTACTTCTTTGCAGTCTCTTGGGAGTCATTGTCTTTCCTTGCCTGGTGGCCAATATGTTGAAAATGGCTGTCATATGTGTGTGTGTGTGTGTGTGTGTGTGTGTGTATATATATATATATATATAGAGAGAGAGAGAGAGAGAGAGAGAGAGAGAGGGGCGCTTTTTCCTGTTTTCTTAGTTGTTTCTGGCAGGTGGCTAGATCCATCTCCTATTATTCCATCTTCTCCAAAAATATAAGTAGTATAGTCCAAATTGAAAACCCAAATGGTTTTGACGAACAAGGGCTTTCAAACTGCAAGCCATACCACATTTGAAACACATTACAATAAAGTCTGAATAGAAAGACTGTGGAACACACACACATATCTCTCTGTGTGTATATGTGTACTTATGTATGCCTGTGTGTGTATATATATATATGTATTCATGGAGACACACTTAGATGCATGTGACTAGTAGAGTATAAACATTAAACATGCAGGGCAAATTATCAACAATGTTCCTCTCCTATTGTGGAAAGGTACGTGATTATGATTTATGGTTTCCATATTTTTCAACACTGATAAAACACACATGCATTTCCTTTATGTTTATAAAGTACTATAAATATTCAAAATATGATTTACATACCTACATTAGCCAGGGTTCTCAAGAGAAAGTGAACCAACGGGGTGTGTGTGCGTGTGCGTGTGCGTGTGCGTGTGTGTGTGTGTGTACATGTCTATGTATCCATCTATGCGTCTATCTATCGGGCTTCATTATAAGTAATTGGCTCACATGATTACGGAGGTTGGCACGTAGCAAGATCTGCAGGGCGAGTCCACGAGCGGGAGACCCAGGGTAGCTGAAGGTGCAGTTCCCGAGTAAAAGCCAGCAGGCGGAACCCCGGGAGAGCTGATATTTCAGGTCGAGTCTAAAGATGGGGAAAAATAAAAACAAAGTCCCATCTCAAAAGCAATCAGGCAGGAGAAGTTCTTTCAGACCTTATTCTATTCGAGCCTTCTAGTGATTCTAGGAGGAGTACCCCCATCAGGGAGGACAATCTGCTAGACTCGCTCAACAAACTGTAATGGTAATCTCATCCCACAACACTCTCACAAAAGCACCCAGAATCACGTATGACCATGGCACACCCGGCCCAGTTAAACCGCAACACAAAACTAACCATCATGACACCAAAATTAAATGCACATTCTCTTATGTAACCTTTTAATAATTAGGAGAACAACCTAAAATCTAAGTATTGGGCTATGTCCTTTCAACCAACTTAAAGGACTCCCTCCAGCAAATTTTAAGTTCTATCTTAAAAGCAGAAGTTATATGTGTATCTTACACAAATTTTCCCTGACATGATTGGGTTCAGTTACCATTTTCAACATTTATAGGAAGGACTGTATGCAACTAACAATGCCAACAACAAATAACATTGATCGCTTTCAGTACCACACATGCTGTATTCTGTTTGTTATCCAAGCTTAAAGAAACTGTGCTGTTTAAAAATACGTCACGTCTTTTTTTTTTTTTTAATTTTTTTAAATTTATTCTAGGAGAGACAGAGACAGTGTGAGCAGGGGAGGGTCAGAGAGAGAGGGAGTCACAGACTGAAACAGGCTGCAAGCTCTGAGCTGGCAGTCAGCACAGAGCCCGACGCGGGGCTCGAACCCACGAACCGCGAGATCATGACCCAAGCGAAAGTCGGACGCTTAACCGACTAAGCCACCCAGGCGCCCCTAAAAATACGTCACATCTTGACTGCTGCCATTAATACCAAGAAGTACCTGAAGAATGTACTTATGTTTTTGCCTACTGACTTACTTGAGAACAATGTCAGATAAAGCATATTCTCCCTCACAGACTACTGTTGAAGACGATGCTTCCTAAGTTAACATGCTAATATGTTGCTAACGTATGCTCTGGTTGTGGCATTCTTTATTACTAAGTTTGCATTCAAAAACTGTCCTGATAACAAAGGCATCAATGATTTTGTTCACATTGATATACCTTCGTATTATTTGATGCCTGAGTAATTTTCTCCCTGTTGTACTATGCGCTCCATGTTATTTTCTTTTCCTTTATTAATGACTTACATTCTCTCTTCTCCAGTGAGCATGTTTCATTTCTCAGCTTTGGAACCAGGCTTTCTTCCCAGAACCCATCGATTCCCAAGTTTTACCACATGTTTTTGATCCAAAGGTGACTGTGCAGATTTTCCACTACACAGCCATATAAATATTAGTTTACAGTGAAATTCTCATACTATGTTACTTTTTCTTTTCGAAAATTTGCCCGTATTCTTCAAAAAAGGTAAAAAAGAGTGAGCAGACAGGAGGCCAGAGGCGCCTGGGTGGTTCCGTCGGTTAAGCGGCCGATTTCGGCTCAGGTCATGATCTCACCGTTTGTGGGTTCGAGCCCCGTGTTGCGCTCTGTGCTGACAGCTCAGAGCCTGGAGCCTGCTTCGGATTCTGTCTTCCCCTCTCTCTCTGACCCTCCCCTGCTTGCCCTGTGTTTCTCTCTCTCTCTCTCTCTCAGGAATAAAATAAAAACATTAAAAAATGTTTTAAAAACCTCTTCCTTCCCTTTCCAATTTATCATCTTGTTTCCTTAGTATGCCTTTGCTGCAGATCTAAATGACTTGTTGCCCCGTTCTCACTTAAAAAAAAAAAGTTTATTTATTTATTTATTTTGAGAGAGAGAGAGAGAGAGAGAGAGAGAGAAGAGTGTGTGTGTGTGTGTGTGTGTGTGTGTGTGTGTGTGTGTGTGTGAGCGAGCCGAGGAGGGACAGAGAAAGAGAGAGAGGGTGAGAAAATCCCAAGCAGGGTCCACACTGCCAGCACAGAGCCCAACACTGGATGGAACTCACAAACCATGAGATCATGGTTCAAACTTATGAACTGCGAGATCGTGACCTTAGCCAAAATCAAGAGCTGGGTGCTTAACCAAACGAGCCACCCAGGCACCCCACCCCATTCTTACTTTTAAGTAGTTACACATTCATACTGGATCATTAAGCACTTATTATTTTCCACGATTATAACATATGCTCTGTCATTTGTACCCTCCCTTTAACTGCTGTCTTAGAGTCCCTTGTTGAACACGGGCAGCATGCTTACTTGTGCAGTACCGAAAACCACTTGTCCTCAATAGTCTCTTTTGTCAATTTCTCAGAATGACTTTGTTTTTTGTTTTTTTTTTTAATGTTTTTATTTATTTCTAGGAGAGAAAGAGAGAGACAGCGTGAGCAGGGGAGGGTCAGAGAGAGAGGGAGTCACAGACTGAAACAGGCTCCAGGCTCTGAGCTGGCAGTCAGCACAGAGACCGACGCGGGGCTCGAACCCACGAACCGCGAGATCATGACCCGAGCGAAAGTCGGACGCTTAACCAACTACGCCACCCGGGCGCCCCTCTCAGACTGACTTTGGATCTGCAGATTCCATGTCCCTGAACACCCATCTCTCACAAAGTTCCTAACTCCTCTGCATTTTCTTCTGATGTGAACAGCAAGGTATGACAACCCTCCTACAATCTAAAACTCCATCTTTTATATCTGTTTCTCGGAAAAAGGTTTCCACCTCATTTTCTCATACGTGTTCATATTCCATCGATATAATTCAGTCCTATTAGTCTGAGGAACAATTTAAGGATGCTTACATAAAAAAGACTTTACAGGAAGAAAATATAATTTAAAATTTGAATGACTGCACCTAGATTTTTTGAAAAAAAAATTTAGCTTGTATTTATTTATTTTGAGAGAGACAGAGAAAGCTCAGGTGGGGAAGGGGCAGACAGATAGGGAGAGAGAGAATCCCAAGCAAGGCTCGAACCCACGAAACCATGCAATCATAACCTGCGCTGAAATCAAGAATCGGACGCTTAACCAAATGAGGCACCCAGGCACCCCTAGATTTTTTAAAGGAGAGAAGAAATGCCAAGATGAGTTCAACAAGGAGGTAGTACATAAAATGTTTGCTATGTATCCTTGAGTCTGTGGGTCCTACGTTTGACCCTATCCTTCCTAATATCCAATGTGAAAAAGGAGATAAATATTGGTCATTTATAAGGCCCATAAAATGAACACTAAAATCATTACCTGGTACAGTTCTTTGTTATACTACTAAAGTAAAGGAGAGAGAAAAAGAAAAAGAGAGATTCATTTCCCTTGGCTCCTTAAACATATGAGGGGGAAACCGTGTAGGTGACACACTCCGCTCTTACCCCCTCCTCCTGGGGAACACAGCAAGCCTCACGCCTGTCTCTCCCAGAGGCACGGCGCGCGGCCCCCCGGGCGGCTTCGGTGGCTCAGAGGCATGCACGGGCCTTGGACCTTGCCGGCCAGTCTCTCTCCCAAGTGACATTCGGCCCGCTCTGCCGAGCTTCTGAGGAGACTCTCCTCATCTCCTAGGCTCCCCGTCCTTCACTTTTCTTCTGCCCGTGCCCACCTGCCTTGCTCCCCGTGGGGGAGCTCTTCCTGACCAGGGTCCTGACAGACATGGTCCTTCCTGCCCTACAGCCTCATGAATGTTTTCAGGACCTGATGGGACCTTCGCTACCTTCCTCTTTCTTCTCAGTGTCCAGACGGAGGAAATGCGGCCCAGAGAAAAGGTTACGTGGCTGTGGAGAGAGTAGACATAAACCTCAATCTTCATGACGGTAATGACTGCCACCGCGAAGCACTGGCTCCAAGCACAAGCATTTTATCAGGTGGCCTGTTAACGACTGGGCTCCAGAAATGCTGCCCTGTGAGGGGAGACCCCGACACGGGTGGACACCTTTTCTATAAAACAATTGTAGACTCATCAAGAAGTTGGGAAAATAGTAAAAATAGACTTCTCAGGGCATCTGGGTAGCTCAGTTGGTTAAGTGTCCGACTCTTGATTTCAGCTCAGATCGTAATCCCGGGGTCATGGGGACCATAAGATTGAGCCCTGCATTGGGGTCCACGGTGAGCATGAGGCCTGCTTAAGATTCTCTCTCCCTCCCTCTCCCTCACCTCTGGTCTCTCTCTCTGAAATACACACTTAAGTCCATAAGAACATACATAAGTTCTCATGTTCCTTTTTTCCCAGCTTTAGCCTAATATACAAGTTTACATAGAATAGTACATTAATTCAGACCCTGAATGGGGCACCTGGTTGGCTGTCAGTAGAGAATACCAGTCTTGATCTTGGGGTTGTGACTTCAGGCCCCACCTCAGGTACAGAAGTAACAATAAAACAAAACAAAACAAACAAACAAAACTTAGAAAATAACGTTGCTGCCCAAGATGAACTAAACTGCAACCTAATTCAGACTGTAAAGTTTTAACATGCACCTATTTGACAGGGGAGTAGAGTTCCTTAAGTTTTATATTTCCGTAAATATTTTAAAAAATTTTAAAGCTTATTTTTGAGATAGTGATAGAGAGCATGAGAAAGAGAGGACGAGAGAAAGAGGGAAACATGGCAACTGAAGCAGGCTCACAGAAACTGAGCTGTCAGCACAGAGCCGGACATGGGGCTCAAACTTCGGAACCGTGAGATCATGACCTGAGCCCTGAAGTCTGACGCTAAATGGACAGAGCCACCCTGTACACACACACACACACACACACACACACACACACCCTTTTTTTTAATTTGGAAGTTGGTATATTCTGCCATTAGCAGATATTCTCTCTGCCCTTCTCTTGTACCTTTCCCACCTCTTGTAACTCAAAGGTTATTCCTTGCCTCTGTGTGTTACCACACGCAGTGTCAGCATACCCCGCTGCCTGTGTGCGGCTCTGCATTTTGTTGTAGGTCACGGGCTCCATCACAAGCATATTCTCGTCAGGTGGCCAGTCAACTGCACCGGGCCCCAGAAACGCTGTCCTGTGAGGGGCGAACTGGACACTGGTGGACGTATTTAACGGAATAGCCTCCCGATTCACTTCAAACTCTTTTGTATAATATAGGCGGCCTGCGCCCCCCTGACAGCCCCGTCCCCCAGGGAGGGGCCGCGCCAGCTGCTGGAGATCAGCGCAATCCCGTCCTCATCACCTGTGAGGGCCGGGGGCGCAATCCCGCCCAGCCCGCACCTCTGCCGGCCTCACCGCTACCGGTGACCCTGCTGCTCTGGAGGCTCGGCCCCGGAGCCCCTCGTCTGGATTTCCGCAAAGCGCCACAACTGGCACTGGCACTGGCACTGGCACTGCCACGGAAGGCGCGCGATGGGGTGATGGAAGCAGACCCCAGCCGCGGCTGCGGGATGGCAAGGACCCCGTGAAGATGGTACGAGGCCATGTCCCGGAGGGTCGGACTTTCCAACTGGAGCCGGATCCCGACCCTGATGGAGACCTAGGTGTCCAAGGGCCTCTCTTTGGGGAGCCGTCTTCTCCAGGACATACAAGTGGGGTGTGGCTTGGAGAGGGCTGGGGCAGCGAGGCGGGTGTCTCATACCTGGCTTCTGCAACGACGGCGCCTGCGCAGACTTCCACTGCCCCGTGTCCAAGGGCCACGTGTAGGCAGGCCCCGCCCCGCGCCCGCACACCCCCCCCCGCCCCCGGAGCAGCAGGCTCACCAGGCGCAGCTGGGTGCAGCGTTGGGTGGGGGTTCTCCTCTCAGCAGGCCCACCAGCCCTGGGACTCTCAGGGAAGGAGAGATGCTCAGGTGTCCCGCCTTGGGCCAGAAAATGAAGTCCTTTTAGATCCTGAAAGTAAACAGAAAATTTTAGACTCACCCAGAAGTTGTTACAAATAGTACAGAGTTTTCGTGTACCTTTCTCCCAGCTTTAAACCACGAGAGCAGTTTACATGGAAAAGCACATTAATCACAATTCAAAAAATAACAGTGGCACAAGATTATTAACTAAATTGCGATCGAATTCAGAGAGCAAAAGATTTTTTTAACGTTTTCTTTATTTTTGAGAGAGACAGAGAGAGAGGGAGGAAGCAGGGGAGGAGGGGAAGAGACAGGGGGACAGAGGATCGGAAGCAGGCTCCACGCTGACAGCAGAGTCCATCGCGGGGCTCAGACTCACAAACCATGAGGTCACGACCTGAGCTGATGTCAGATGCTCAACAGACTGAGCCACCTGGGCTCCCCTAGGTAACACAAGTTTTAAAATACACCCGTATGGGGTGGGGGTGGCAGAAGCAGTGGTTCAGGTGCTGCGACGTGGCTTTCCGAGGACAGATTCGCGTGACACCTATCCCAACCTGAATACACATCGGTTCCATCACCACAGAGAAAGTCCCTTATTACTCTAACCTTCTGCCAGTTACCAATGGATTCTCCATCATGCCAATTTTCTCATTTTGAGATGTTACAGGAAAGGAATTTTACAGGATGTTACAGGAAAGGAATTTTACAGGATGTAAGATTTAATTTTCAGGTCAGCTCTGTCCCTTGCGTCTCTCCCTTCATGACTTCCTGCGTTTCTCTGTTTTCCTTCCCCCATCCTCTTTCTTTCCTGTTGGACTTTGTTCTTCTCTTCTATATTTTGTTCAGTTTGAAATGTTACGTTTAAGAGCATTGACATCACTTCAACACAGAAGTGTGTGCAACGTCGCTGTGTTTACTCACTGATGGCGGTGTATCAGGAGTAAGAGTAGGAGCTGGGGGAGCTGCGCGGGAGACGGCGGAGGAGGAGGATCCTAACGTCACCTTGCCGCAGCAGCACACCTAGGTAACTGCCACAGTGGTACAACTGACCCAGAAACTGACCTCAGCACTCACAGAACAGACTTCTCACAGTCAATCAGAGAGAGGGGGCCACATCACGAAGAGCAGGAGGGGCAGAGACACAGTTGGCAACCAGACTCCCTGTGACACTAAGCACAAAGGGGAAAGACGTCACACACACGGAGAAGGGAGAGGAAGAGACACAAGGTCCCTGCCTTGGGAAGATGAGTCCCTGTAACAACTGGCTTTGAAAACCACTAGATCATCCCCTGGGCTTTCCAACCAGTGGTGCTTAACTCAGGGCACTTTAAAAATCAATGGGCTGAGGGGCGCCTGGGTGGCTCAGTTGGTTAAGCATCCGACTTCAGCTCAGGTCATCATCTCCCTGCTGATGAGTACAAGCCCTGGGTCGGGCTCTGTGCTGACAGCTCAGAGCCTGGAGCCTGCTTCAGAGTCTCCCTTTCTCTATGCCCCTCCCCCACTAGCCCTCTGTCTCTCTTTCTCCAAAAAGAATAAATATTTAAAAACAATTCATATCCACGTGCTTAGCACCGGGAGACCCAAAGGTCAAAGGAAAATTGAGTCTGTGCCCTTGAAGAGGCAGCTTAACAAACAACCACAATGAGACAGAAGCAAAGCGGCAGGAATTGGAAAAACGCCTAGGATATATTTGAGGAGCAAGAGTGATTTACAAATCTCAGAATTGCACTGGGGGCGCAGGGATCTTTAGAAGACTTCTCCATGAACGAAAATGCTGGCAGGCGCCTCTTCTCTCCCTGCTTCCGGCCTAGATAGCTGGACATTTGCACACACCAGCATGAGCACTCCGCACCTACCTTGCCAACACTGAGTGCCAGTCCCTGCATTCCTCTGTGCAGTGGCTCCATCGAAAACGCTGCTGCAATAACACACCCGGCAAGCAGCCCCAACAGGGGTGAGTACGGCTCCGAAGTCACTCGTGTCCTGAGGAGAGGAGAGAACCTCACACACCAGTGTGCCTGCAGCCCCAGCAGAGGGACTGGAGGGAGGCATCTGCTGGGCCCGCAGGCTCCACCCACAACAAAAGCCTCCCAGGGGACTCTGCAGGCAGAGTGCTCTGGGTGCAACCAGAAACCCAGCGGACGGGCTCAAAGCAGGCGTCTGGGCTGACTCTGAACACCACCCAGCTACAAACCCACAGCAGCCACAGACTGGCCCCCGTAACAACAAAGGGACCAAACCCTGTCCGGTGCACCCACAAAAGGCAACGCGGGCCACCGAAGCCGACCTTACGGAAGGCAAACACGGCTCTGCCATGACTGCAGGGGCCATGCGACCTTTATAGGAATGAGGTGCCTCATTCCAGTGAACAGGGGACACTGTGCTGCAGGAAATCACAGGACCTGTTATCCATGAGGCCACTACTTTCAAAATCAGGACATGTAGTTGCCTTTCCTGATACTTAGAAACACAGACAGTTAGACCAAACGAGGAGACAGAGAACCAGATCCCAAGTGAAAGAATAAGATAAAACCACAACCAAAGAGCCAAAGCAAAGAGAAATAAGCAATACAGCTGACAAAGAATTCAAAACAATAGTCAAAAGGATAGTCACTGAACATGAGGAAAGAGTGGAGGATCTCAGTGAGACCTTCGGGACAGAGAAAGAAAATGTGGGGGAAAAAAGAACCAAACAGAGATGAAGAACTCATTAAGTGAAACTAAAAATATACTAGAGCAGTATCAATTGCAGAAGGGGGAGGAGGCAGAAGAACAAATCAGCAACCTGGAAGACAGAGTAATGGAACACAACCAACCTTAACAGGGAAAGAAGAAAAGATTAAAAAGTGAGAATAGGTTAAGGGAATTCAGTGACATCACGAAGCATAACAACATTTGCATTCCAGGGATCCCAGAAGGAGAAGACAGAGAAAGGGGGCCAGAAAAGTTATTTCAAGAAATAGCCAAAACTTACCTCGTCTGGGGAAGAAATTGGCAACTCAGATTCAGGAAGGACAGAGAGAGCCCCCAACAAAATAAACCCAAGGAGGTTTACATCAAGACACGTAATAATTAAAATGGCAAAATAAGTGAGAAGAGAGAAAACCGTTACATGCAAGGGAAATTCGATATGGCTATCAGCTGATTTTTACCAGAAACCTTGCAGGTCATAAGAGGGTGGCAGGATAGATTCAAAGTACCGAAAGGAGAAAACCGTGCAACCGAGAATGTCCTTCCTAGCAAGATTATCGTTCAGAATAGAAGGAAAGATAAAGAGTTTCCCAGGCAAACGTAAGTTAAAGGAGTTCATCACCACTCAACTGGATTTACAAGAAACATTAAAGGAAATTCTTGGACTGGAAAGAAAAGGCCATCATCAGGAGAAAGAAAATTATAGAAGGCCAAGAAACAGAATCTTAATAATAAAGAACAAAGTGATGGTTACCAGAGGGGACGGGGGTTGAGGGGATGGGTGAACTAGGTGATGGGAATTAAGGACAGCACTTGTCATGATGAGCAGTGGGTAATGTACAGAAATGCTGAACCGCTCTATCGTACACCTGAAACTAATATAAGGCTGTCTGTTAATTAGCTGGACTTAAAATAAAAACTTTAAAAAAATGAAAATTATGGAAGGGAAAAATTGCACAAGTAAATGCAAACATAATGAAACACACACACACACACACACACACACACACACACACACACCGAAATGACCTGTCAGAATGGTTAAAATCTAAAACACAAGAAATAAGTGTTGACAAGGATGTGGAGGAAAAGGAAGCCTCTTGCACTACTGGTGGGAATGCAAACCGCTGTGGCCACTTTGGAGAACAGTAAAGAAGTTCCTCCAAAAATTAAAAATAGAAATAACATGGGGTCCAGTTATTCCACTACTGGGTATTTACCCAAAAGAAAATGAAAACACTAATTTGAAAGGATACATGCATCCCTATGTTTATTGCAGCATTACTTACAACAGCCAAGGATGGAGGCAACCCCAGCATCTATAGATAGATGAATGGATAAAGATGTGGTATGTATGTATATACGTATGTGTCTGTGCGTATGTACGTATATGTCGGTATACATATACATATACATATATAAAATGAATTAGCCATAAAAAAGAATGAAATCTTGACATTTGTGAAAGCATGGATGAACGTAGAGTGTATAATACTAAGTTAAGTAACTCAAAGGGAGACAAATACCATATGATTTCACTTGTATGTGCAGTTTAAGAAACAAAGGGATAAAGAAAAAGAGGCCAGAAATAGACTCATATACAGAGAACAAACTGGTGGCTGTCAGAGGGTAGATGGGAGAGGGAATAGGTGAAATAGATAAAGGGGATTAAGACGATACTTTTCTTCATGAATACTGAGAAAGGAATAGAAGTGCTGAATCATTACACGGTGTATCTGGAAATATACCAGTGTATGTTAATTATACTTCAAAAAAATTAAGGGTTAGAAAAAAAGTAGAAGCCATGCTATTCTGTAAACCAAACTAAGAACTTTTACCTGTTATTTTATGATTAGGAACATGGAAACGTGGCCTTCTAATAGGTATTTCTTTGGAAATAGCAAACAACTCAGCAATAAAACTGTAGGGCTCTGTAATAGAAAAAAAAAAAAGTAAAAGATTGTCAACTCATGGGTTCCCTAAGACTTCTTCAGTGTGTCCTTCTGTAAAATCTTAAAATGCATTCTTGTATTTGCTGAACTTATCTGAGAATTTAGGCTAAATTAAATCTTCATAAATGGCATACCATGTTCATTGGCCCATTTCTTCCCTTAACATCAACTGAGTATCTATTCTTTGGAAAACGCCGTGGCACTGCTAGAGATGCCAGGATTTTAGTGACTGGATGGATTTGAAGTCGGTGGGCTATCACGGTAGTCCAAAGGGACAATCAACAAAAAGGAGCGAGGAAGTGGATTTCTAGCGTAAACATCCTGAATCAAGTCTCTTTGGATATTTGGTAAATTGTACTTCTTCAGTGGTTTGGAAGTTTAAGATTAGCTCCATGGTGGTTGGTAAGGCTGTGGGAAGGGTGAACTGGTAATGGGAAGCTTAGAAGATAGCGTTTGCATATTTGAGAGACTAGAGCCTGGAACATAAAGATGATTCTTGGGCCGCCAGGGTGGCTCAGTCAGTTCGGAGACTGACTTTGGCTCAGGTCGTGATCTTGTGGTCACGGGTTGGAGCCCCGGCTCAGGTTCTGTGTTCAGCCCCAAAGCTCAGAACCGAGAGCCTGCTTTGGATTCTGTGTCTCCCTCTCTCTCTGTCCCTGCCCCACTAGTGTTTGCTCTCTCACTCTTGCTCTCCCTCTCTCTCTCTCAAATAGATAAACACTTAAAAATATTTTGAAAAAATGAATCTTGGCAGTTACTAAAGAATTCCAGATGAACTAGAGAGGAAGATTCCATGGGAGAAAGCAAGGGAGGTGTTTTGAGGACTAGCCCCAGAACACTTGATCACTATTTGCAAAGTAATTGTTTTACATCAAACACATGCTCTGTTTCATTAAAAAACAACGATAACACAGCGGCTGAAACCAGGAACCCACAGACGGAATGTGACAGCCAGAATTATTCTCAAGCTTTGAAATCGTAACAAAGAATTGGCAACTTTTGACTACCAGAATTTCAAAACAGCTCTCTGACTCTTCTATACCTCCTGATATGCCTGTTTTACACAGGGATTTCTATAGCTGCTATCCCACTCCCGTCCCAGCACTGTACATTGGGTGTATCAGAACAGGTAACTTTTTTGGTTAACTGCTTCACAAATAGGAAGGTATGGTGTTGAGCTGGTAAGTTGATAACCTACACAGCAAAAGCATCATCGTAAGCAGCTGGACCTTGTTTAGATGAAGTTTGAATACCGAATTCATGCTGTAATGGGATCAGGCCTTTGGGGATCTTGGAATGGAGTGAACAAATTCTGTATGAGTCAGGGACGTGAAATGAGGCGCCTGGGTGGCTCAGTCAGTTAAGCATCCGACTTTGTCTCAGGTCACGATCTCACGGTTCGTGGGTTCGAGCCGCGCGTCGCGCTCTGTGCTGACAGCTAGCTCAGAGCCTGGAGCCTGCTTCGGATTCTGTATCTCCCTCTCTCTCTGACCCTCCCCTGCTCACGCTATCTCTCTCTCTCTCTCTCAGAAATAAACAAAACATTAAAATGATAATTAAAGAAAAAGAAATCTGCCAAGCGATACACTGCTCATGGAGAAGGTTATGTGGCCAGCCAACATCTGATGATAGGCCACTGATCTTCTTTGAGAGAATTTATTTAAATAACAACAATAAACCTGACAATTATAAGCCTTCCCTCTGTCCCTTTGAGGTGGCTATGTATATGTGATAACCTAGGAGGGTCTTTCTCAAAGATCTGAGAGCCTTTCCTTTGAAAGGTAGTCATCAGGAAGGATAGGTCCTCTGTCTCCCAGGCACTGTGGAAGGAAAAAAAGACAAAACACGAAAGGACCAACAACTCACTTAAAAAAGAAGAACCAAAGAACTTGAATACACACTTCTCCAAAGAACCACAAAGGGCCAACATGAAGAGATGCCTAATATCCCTAGCCCTTGGGAAACGGTGAACCAGAGGCACAAGGGATAGCATTTCACTAGGGTGCTTACGAAAATGGAAAAGAAGAAGTGTTAGCAAGGATGTGGAGAAACTGGCACTCAAATATAGTGCTGGCAGGAATATAAAATGGTTTAAGCTCTTTGTAAAAGGGTTTGGCCGTCCTTCACATTTAAACAAAGAAGTACCGTAGGAATCAGCTGTTCTGCTCCTAGGTATACAACCAACATACATTTAAAAGAGTACAGAAATAAATATTTGTGCACAAATATTCATGGAAATATTATTCACAGAGGCCCCAAAATGCAAACAAGCCCAAATTTCCACCAAGGGATGACTAAACCAAATAGAGTGTATCCTTGCAATATGATATTATTTGGACAAACCAGAGAATGAAGTAATAATACACGACAGACCAGGGATGAATCTTGAAAACATTACAGTAAGAGAAAGAAACCATGAGGCGCCTGGGTGGCTCCATAGGTAAAGCAACCAACTCTTGATTTGGGCTCAAGTCATGATCTCTACGGTTTGAAAGATTGGGCCCTGGGTCCAGCTCTGAGCTGACAGTACTGAGCCTGCTCGGGATTTCTTCCCTCTCCCTCTCTCTGCCTCTCCCCTGCTCATGCTCTCTCTTCCTGGATCTCATATAGGAATTATCCAGCCTCAGCAAATTCACAGGGAGAGAAAACAGAATGCTGACTGCCAGGGGCCAGGGAGAACAGTGACTGGGACGGGACTTTTTGAACAGTAGGGAGTTACTTTTGGCAATGGTGACTGTGTATGGAAAAAGACAGAGGTGGTGGTTGCACAATGTTGTCAATGTGCTAATGACATTGAATTGTTCACTTTCAATGCTAATATATGAAAAATTATTTATATTAATACACAAAATCAGTGGAATGACGATATCATTAGAGAACACCATCCAGCAGCCTCTAGTGAATGTATGGCTAAAGGGAAAGATCCTCAACAGGCAACATCACCACAAAGCAGAAAACAGACATTATGAACCTCTGAATGGAAATTAATAGCTTTGTCTTGGGGACGGACTTCCCAATAAATGAACTGATAAATAAAGAAATAAATCTCCATTTGAACAAGATGTGTCTTGAGGACAACGGATGCCTGGAGAACAACTGATGAGGACAATTGGTACTGGGGGCTACTGGGGATGAGTTTCAGCTACCATGGGGGTGGTTATTCTATTCTCTGTCATGTGGTATATGACTGCTCTTACTCTACGTATCATGCCTTTACATTTGATATTCCACATAAAATGGAACACATTTCAGCAAAAGCTAAATCACGAAACTGAAGATACAATCCAAACCCACGGCACCACCAAAACTGTCTAGGACGAGCCAGTATTGGAGGTCCGTTACACCAAACGGTCAGGGGAAAATGATGTACCATTTTATGTAAGCTCTTGCAAACCATACAAAATGACAGTCAATGGATTAACCATTGTAACAGCGTAGGCCTCCTTGATACAAATGCCACAAAAGATTGCCCAATGAACGAACACTTTAGGAAAGATAACTCACATGGACATAAATAATCTTTTTAAATTTACCTACATATTACTAAAATGTTTATTTATTGATTGATTTTGAGAGACAGAGAAGAGGAAACCTGGGAGGGTCAGACACACACACACACAGACACACACACAGACACGGAGAGAGGGAGAGAGAGAGAGGGAGAGAGAGAATATGGATCCCAAGCAGGCTCCACACTGTCAGTGTAGATCCCGACATAGGGGCAAAGCTCATGTCCCAGAGGATCATGATGCGATCTGAAATCAAGAGCCACATGCTTAACCAACTGAGCCACCCAGGCAACCGAGAGACAGATGATCTCAGTAAGTTCACAGATATTCAATATGAGGAAAAATTTAATGAATAAATAGGATGAATAAGAAACACAATGATTTGATCACTGAAGAATGTACTGACAAATGGAAATCACTACCTTCACAGAGAAAGGAGAAAATACATTTTAAAAGAAAAAAACTATTTGCTCTACATTACTACTCACAATACTACTGACAAAAATGTATAGGTTCCAGTGTCTTTATTCCCCAAATGGATGAATTCTTAAGCGCCAGCCAGGTGTCTTACAACTCCATGCCATTCTGACAACATTTACCTGAGATGAGCGTCAAGTCGCACTAGTTAAGGGCTCATTCCCATAAAGCTGCCCTATACTTAATCACGAACCCGGGCCTCCTGTTCTTCTGACTGGCTATAAATCAGGGAGTCCCCAAAAAACTCTGCTTCGGGTTGGAAATTGTTCTGACATGGCTCAAAGAACTCAGGGGTATGATTGACTTACTACGTTACTTATTTATTATGAATGGATAGGACTCAATTACAGCCAAATAGAAGAAATGCATAGGGGCATCTCTGTGGCTCAGCTGCTGAACAATCCGACTTCAGCTCAGGTCACGATCCTGTGGTTCAAGCCCCACACCGGGCTCTGTGCTGGCGGTGCAGGGCCTGCTTGGGATCCTCGCTCTAACCCTCTCTCTCTGCCCCTTCCCCACTTACACACACATACACACACACTCTCTCTCACTCTCAAACAATTAGAAGTAAAAACCCAATGCATAGAGCATGGTGTGGGGAAGGCATTCATGGCTTCCTTGTCCTCTCTCCAGCTGCACCTCCTTCCCAGCACCTGCATGAGTTCCACAGATTCAAACTTCTCCAAAACCCTCTGCTTAGGAGTTTCCCTGAAGCTTCGATACTGAACAACATCTAATGAAATGACTGGCCAATGGTAATTAAGTCAATCTCCAGCCTCTCTCCCCTCCATGCAGATCAGGAGGTGGGCCTGTGACTTCCAACTCCTTAAATGTAGGGGCTCTCCAAAGTCACCTCAGGAACATAAGCTCAGGTGTGGTTGAAAGGGGCTTCCTCTGAACTGTATAAAAAACACTCCTTTCGACTCTACTGCTCATATCACTAAGGAAACGTCAAGAGCTTTAGGTGCTCTGTGTCAGGGATGGGAACAAAGACACAACACATATCTCTTACTGTAAATCACAATCTCATAAACTTGATGATATGCCTGGGTAAAGAAAAGGCTTTGGTAAGGCTTCAGCACCGGATCAACGTAAGGAATTTTAGCCACCTTACATTAGAAGGGAATTTCCACTTTGCATAATCTAGAGTAAGCCTACGTAAACTTGGAATGACTGTCAGAACTCCCAGTGAAGGAAGAAGTGAGACATGGAAGTTTGCTACCCTCTCTACTCTTCAAAATTCAACAACAGGTTTCGTGTTCTGACATATAAAGATGTGAGAAGTCACCCGTACCATCCTCACAACAAGAAAAAAGCTGAATGCACTGACAAATGAGTAATCTTTCTTAGTAAGAGAACTGAAGTGATGGGGCAAAGTAAAGCCCTACATTTGAAGAGACCAGCAAATTCAAGGAAGCCCAGCTTACTGGGAACAGAAGTCCCTGGCTTTAGGGATGGGGAGGAAGACAAAAAGTGCCATCGAGGCACTACTGGAAAGAAGCTGTACGCGGCCAGCTTCCGAATCGAAAACTCCCAGGTACCTAGTCCTACTTTCGTTGTGAGCTGTACCTTCTCGAGCTCCACCAAGTTCTACTAGGAAAGACCCATGAAAGACTGCCTCATGTTTCTAACAGGAAGAGGGGGAAATTCCTTTGGAAATACACCAAGGAGGGGTGCCCAGGTGCTCAGTCGGTTAAGCATCTGACTCTTGCTTTTGGCGCACGTCATGTTCTCACAGTTCATGAATTCAAGCCCCACATCAGGCTCTGCAATGCCAGTGCAGAGCCTGTTTGGGATTCTTTCTCTCCCTCCATTTCTCTCTGCCCTTCTCGTGCTTGCTCCCTCTCTCCCTCTCTCTCTCCCTCTCTCTGTCTCTTTCACTGCCCTTCCCCTGCTCTCTAAGTCAATAAACACACGTCTAAAATGGTTTTTTTTTTTTTTTTAAAGAGAGAAACACACCTAGAAAAAGCAACCATTTCAAAAGTCAGGCCCACATGGTTTTCTGTGCTTTCTGAAACCAACACATCTGGGTGAAGTAAGTATCCCAACCCAGGCCCTTCTTACTCCCCTGTCTCACCGAAGCCGGGAGAGGGAGGGCTGAGAAGCATTTGTGAAAGCCCAATGACACAGAGTCTCTAAAATATTCTGAAAAATTGGATTAGAGGACAATTCTTCTCCCCACATACCTTAACACCACATCAACAAGGATCCAATACAAAAGTGGAGGATACGGCCGAACGCTGCAAGGCTTGGACTCTTCGTGAAGGAGTTCCTAGAGAAAACCAAACCAAGAACACTCATGGAAATGGAAACATCACATACGAACAGGAACAGCAAACAGTAAATACAGTGTACCTCTCATACACTAAGTAAACCTACACTCAGACACTAAGAACCAATGCCACTCAGTTCCTAGTGTCGAATACATCGTGTCTGGGGTCGGCCCAAAATGAAAAGATATGCTAAATGGCAGGAAAAAGACTGAAGAGACACAACTAGCACATCCACCACACCCAGAGATGAAATTGAATTTGAAATTACCAGGCAAGAATTTTAGAAGAGCTGGCACTGAAATGCTAGGTCTCCTATGATCAAATGAGCAGTACGCAAGACCAGTAGCTCATGTGAGTCGAGAGATGCAAACTCTAGAAAAGCATCAAGAGGAAAGATGAGAAATCACAAACACTGTAACAGAAAGGAAGAATGCCTGTGATCGGTTCTCCGGCACACTAGGCACGGCCAATGAGAGATGCGGTGACATTACAGACATTTCAAGGAGAACTCCTCAGAGGAAGATCCAAAGAGGAAAGAGAACAAAATAAAAAATAAAAGCAGAAGAGAACAATTGAGGCCCCTGGGACCTGTACAAAGGAAACAAGATATGCATGGCACTAGTAAAAGCATATTTCAATTAATAAGGAATAAAGATTTTCTAAAATTAATGTGAGAAAATAAGCCACAAAACTAAGAAGCTCAGAGAACACCACACAGGACAGGTAACCAAAAAAAAAAAAAAAAAAAAATCTACACCCAGGCATATCACACAGAGTAGAAACCCAAAGAGAAAGAATTCTGGAGAGAACCTGAGGGCAGGTGGGACTTCAGAGAGGGAAACAAAGGTAAGTGACATCAGGTTTCTCTTTATTTTTAAAACATTGTGTTCGTTTGTTTTATTGATGTTAGTTAACATACACAGTGAAATGTTGGTTCCAGGAGTAGTATTGGTTTCGGTGGGTCATCGCTACCTACAACATCCAGTGCTCGTCACAAGCACACTACTTAAAACCCACCACCCATCGAGCCCACCTCCCACCCACCTCCTTCTTCCACCCTCAGTTGGACTCTGACCCTCTATCATTAAGAGTCTCTCCGGGTTTATTTCCCACGTCTCTCCCCCGCACACACTTCCCATATGTCCATCTGTTTTGTTTCATAAATTTCACTTATGAGTAAAATCACAGTGCATTTCCCTTTCTCTGATTTGCTTCCCTTAGCATAATATATTCAAGCTCCATCCACATCACTGCAAGTGTCAAGATTGCATTATGTTTGCTGGCCAAGTAATATTCCATTGTGGACACATACCACTTGTCAGGAAAGCATCAAAAGAAACCACAGAAGCAAAAAATGCAATACAGCCACCCAATTAGACATCTGTGGCCAGTGAAAAGCCTTTAGCGTTAGTGAGAAATACAGACTTCTCTGAGGCAAACCAAAACCAAGGGAATCTGTCACTAGTACACCTACTTTGCAAGAAATGTTTCCAGAAGTTCTCAAAGAATACATGATCGAGATCAAAGCCTGAACCTCCATAAGGGATGAGGGACATTTAGAGAAAACAATAAATGAAGCTAAAGCCTCTATTTTTATTATTTTCCATTCTAACAAAAGATACCTCTGTGTTCACAATAGTAACATGAGAACAATGTAACCAGTGAGCATATGTTACAGAGAAGTGAAATAAATGGCATCAGTGGTTTGAAGCACAGGAAGGCAGGAATGGGGAGTACTCTGCTAGGAAGAAGGCGGTACTAAAGGTCACAGTACGGGGTGACTGGAAACAGGACTTGAATCGGTGGCAAATGCATGATGAAAGCTCTGGAAGCTCACGGGAAGGAGCGGGCAGCTCATGACAATGAAGAGTCTCTGAGAGCTGAAGTCTTGGGTGTGTGAGCTCAAGTGAGCCAAAGGAAGGTAGCACAAGTTCTACAAGGAGTCAAGGAAAGACAGCGAGAGAGGAATGAGGGAGTACCCACCCGAGAACACAAGCTCCCCCAAAGCCAACACCTGGTAATCGTCAGCTTGGGGGAGCTCAGCCATGGCTGCTAAGCTCAGACCCGCAGATATTTCCTACTGGCGGTCACAGGGAAACGAGACTCTTGGTCTGAGGTACATGGCCACAACACAGCAGAGGGAGAATTCACAGGGCCTGCTAAGAGTCGGTGCCAGGCCCTGTGTGAATCCCGCTGGACTCTCCCCATGGAATCCAGCCCCACTGGCCACGCCCCCTGGCCACACTAGCCCCAGAGCCCGCCCCCTTCGGTGTCAATCTGGGGTTCGGACCCGCGTGACCGGAAGTGGCCCTTCCAACTTCCTCCTCACACTGGGCAGTGACGCCTGGTCGGACAGCTGCCGACGAAGGGAAGCACAGGGAGGAGTTCTCACGTGCCGTCGCGAGTAAAGGTGAGAGGAGCCCCGCCTTAACATCTTAAGGGATGGTTTCCTCACACCCCCAGCGCCATCGCCCCTGAAAACAGGGGCTCACACAGACACAGGCCCGCTCTGCCCCTGCTCTGTGGGCTCGGAGACCCCAACATGGCCATTAATGCCAAGTACTTCCGCTTACCCGGCTGGGCCGCAGGCGTGGCAGGCCTCGGCCCCGGTCTCCTGGACGCTGACTCGGCTCGGCACAGGGAGGAGCCCGGGCCCTGTGGAGTGAAGGAGATGACCCTCGAGAGGACCGGGGGGTGAGGGAGCGGGTGGCTCCACACCCCAGAACAGGGGCGACGCCGAGTCGCCGCTCCTCACCTCGGCCGGGGAGGGTGAGGGCCCCTCTGGGGCCAGAGAGAATATGGCCTCTCCCCTCCTGTCAACCCTAAAAATGCCAGGAAAGGAAGGGCCTTTTCTGACATTGCCCGCCGTGTCGAATAAATATCAGGTCTCAGGGTCTAAGGGCGGTGAGAGCTGTGTACTGAAGCTGCCGCCAGCAGTCAGCGCTGGGCGGCGGGGGCGGGGGACGGGAGCGGGGGGGGCGGAGGGGCGGGGAAGGGTCCCAGGAGCCCAAGTGGGGATTCTGTGTCGTTCTGAAGGCCCATCCATCCCAGGACAGAGAAGGCCTGCCCTAAGTGTTCAGCACCAGGTGCCCCCTGACTTCCGTGGGTCCCCTGCAAGACTGGAGGGTCGCCTTCGGAACCGGAGTTGGGGGTGGGGGGCTGGGTCTTGCTCCCAATTCCCGTGCCGATCCTCAGTGTGAACGGAAGCGGCCCCCAAAGCTGGGAAACAGGGCTCTCCACCATTAGGAACGCTGCTGTCACCCGGGGTCCCTCAGGTAGGGTGTCTGACTGGGGCCCAAGGCTGCCCCCCACGCGCTTCCGCAGGGTGCTCTGGGCCCAGGCTGACCAGGACACCGGGAGCCCTGGGGGGTCTTACAGCAGTGTCCTCGGGGACCCTGCAGGGGTGGCCTCAGTCCAAACCCAGGGGCTCCTCTGCGCCAAAGGGGCTCAGACCATCTCACTGTCGCCCCTGCAGGTGCCCTCGCTGCCTGCCAGCCGTGCGCGGCATCGTCATGCCTCGCCGCCAGAAGAGCAAGCTGCGTGCCCGTGAGAAATGCCACCAGGGCCAGGGCCAGGGCGCGGGCCAGGGTGTGGGGAGTGCTGAGGCCGCTGCAGCAGCAGCAGCAGCAGGTGCAGAGGGGCCCCCATCGTCCCCGACCGAGGGGACTCCCCAGGGGTCTCCCCAGGTGGGCGCAGCTCAGCAGCCTCAGGGCGCCCGGGTCCGCGAGGCCCCCGGTGCAGGCGCCGCAAGCCCACCACGTGAGCAGGGTGCCGAGGGCCTGGCCGCGCCCCCCGCCTTGGGCGCCCGCAACGACCCCCTGGCCCGCAAGGCCAACAATCTGCTGCAGTTCCTGCTGGAGAAGCACGTGAGCAAGGAGCCCATCACCAAGCCCGCGCTGCTCAAGGTCGTCAGCAGGAAGTACAAGGGCCACCTGCCCGAGATCCTGAGGCGCACGTCCCAGCGCCTGGAGCTGCTCTTCGGCCTCGAGCTCAAGGAGGGCGACACCGGCGGCCAGTGCTACGCGCTGGTCTGCAAGGTGGGCCGCCCGGGCGACGGCGGCGACAAGGGGCCGCCCACCAGAGGCCTGGTCCTGGCGCTCCTGGGCGTGATCTTCATGAAGGGCGGCCGCGCCAGCGAGGAGGATGTCTGGGAGTTCCTCAACATGCTGGGCGTGTACGCGGGCCACAGGCACCCGATCCTCGGGGAGCCCAGGAAGCTCATCACCCAAGAGCTGGTGCGCCAGAAGCTGCTGGAGTACCGCCACGTGCCGGCCAGCAACCCTCCGCGCCACGAGTTCTTGTGGGGCCCCAGAGCCCGCGCCGACACCAGCAAGATGCAGGCGCTGCAGGTGCTGGCCGAGCTCAACGACGTGGCGCCCAGCTGCTTCCCGCAGCTGTACCAGGAGGCCCTGCGAGATGAGGAGGCGCGCCTCAGCGCCAGAGTCCCAGCCCGGGCGGCCTCCGCTGGCGAGGCTGCGGCGCCTTCCAGGGCCAGGGGCGCTTCGGGGGCCGGGGGGGCTTCTGGGGCCTGGGTCCCCCGCTGGCGCCGAACCTAGTGAGTCAGGTGGGGCGGCTGCTCCTCCTTGGGGTGGAAGAGGGCCCGCCGCCTTCCAAGTGGTGCGGAGTCCTAGGGGCTCGACGGAAGAAAGTCCATCTTTATTGTTGACACATCCATCCCTTCAACATTTGAAGTAGTGGGGGGTCCACGTGGATTTAGTTGTAACAAAACATATCTTCTTTTTGTTCCTCTAAAATTATATGTTAGGTAATGTTAAATAACAGATAGCTGTCAGCTGAGATATTCAAAGCTTTTTCAAATGGTTTTTCCCTTTCATAGAAAGTTTACTTTGCTTCAGGATATAAAGGTATGACCAACATGTGTCTTACAGCTTTTTGCCTTTTAAAAAGGTTTAAAGCCTTAGAGTTGGTATCTGTGAAACAATTAAAAATATTCAATATTTTGATCAACATTCAAACAAGGTGACATAGTACCCCAACAGTATTTTCATGGAGATGGGAAAGAATCCAACAGGAAAATAGTTGAGGGCACAAAGTACATGAAAAAGAAAACTTTTCCAATGTGTAATGTGTTCAATTATTGGTTTGCCTTATTCCTTTTAGTCTTTCTTTTCTAGTATTAAAAGATATCTACCCTGGATATTCATAACTTATTAAAGATTGTTTGTTGAAGAGCACTGTATGTTCTCTAATATTTACTGGGTTAAGAAAAACCTTGACAGGGGTTTGAAAGCTTGGAGTTCCAAAATAATCATGTGATCACTACCAATTAGTATCAATCTGATATTCCCCAGTGATTCTGCCAAGGGCCTTACAATATAGCACGTGTATTCCAACATTGCAACAGGGCAGGGCTTACCATCCTCCTTTTACAGATAACTAACTTGCAAAATGTGAACTTCATAAGGCTGACAATTAACAGAGCTATGGATGGTCTCAGGGACATGAAATCCCTCGAGGCCCCTTTCGGCATAGGGGCCGAGCAGTACAATTTTCCTGCCAGCCAACCTTTGGGCTGTTTTGGTGTTCTCTGCCCTACGGCGCGCAATCTATGACATATGCTGGGTCAAAGCACACAAACAAACAGAAATATCACAAAGGTGTGGGTGGTTTCATCTGGAACCCAAATGGTCAAAGTAGTAATTGCCATTCATAAGAGACCCAGTATTTGCCAATCACTGTACCGGGTGCTTTACACACATTACATACGGTTCCAAAAGTCCTTCAGGCTGGGTCTTAGCCGACACACCTAACAGAGGAAGAACTTGAAATATTCTCAAGTTCAGACGGCTGATGAAGTGACAGAACAGGGAGCAGAACCGGGTCTGTTTGCTCTGGAGCCCACACTGTGCCAGTCCTCCCTGAGGAGGAGCCTGAGGCTCATCTTGTATCTCTTAATTCATTTCTCTTCTTACTATGCCACAATGGCTCCCAGGCACTAAGAGAAGACTTTGGGGGCGCCTGGGTGGCTCAGTGGCTTAAGCGCCTGCCTTGGGCTCAGGTCACGATCTCACTTTTCATGGGTTCGAGCCCCACATCGGGTTCTGTGCTGACAGCTCAGAGCCTGGAACCTGTTTCAGATTCTGTGTCTCCCTCTCTCTCTCTGACCCTCCCCTACTCATGCCCTGCCTCTGTCTCAAAAAGAAATAAACGATAAATTTAAAAGAAAATTAAAAGGAAAGAAAAGAAAGAAGACTTTGTAGTCAAAACATTACAAGCAGGCCTAAGGCAGGAAGGTGAGTTCAAGAATAAACCACAATTTAGGCATGGTCTCTGGGCTTCATTGACTTAGGATCCCGCTCTCCCCCACCTCAGCGTTTCTTCAGAGCTGACTCAGCCCAGGTGCTGGCTTGTGTTTAAGTCCAGCATTTTTCCACGGCAGAATGTCCTCCTGGGTCATTCCTAGTGTGACCTGCTATCCAACTCTGGAAGCTGACCTGCTGGCCTGCTCTTCACCATCTTTTTCTCTAAAGGGCGTTCCCTGTGGCCAATGTAAAGCCAGTCCAGAATCACCTGACTGCCTCCTGACTTAGAACAGTCCAGCTCCCTGGCGGTCACTTTCTTCGTGTGGAATCTCTAGGATGGCAACAGAGCCTGTCTTACAAAAGGTGAGTATAGACAGGTTTAGACACATCCATGCAAAAGATCACTTTAGACACTGACATTTAGAAGCCCTGCGCGTCTTCACTACGTTCTCAGAACAGGTCCTAAGTGGGCTCGTGAGTCGCGTTTGCTTTCACCCAGCTACCAGTTTGGGCATATGAGCTTGCAAGTAGGAAAAGGTTTTGAAATCATCCTGATATATGCAGTATATTTTAAGGGTGTGTTCTTTGTGACTGGCCTCTGAAAAATACAGTGATGAGCGAGCTTAAGGGGTCAATAATCAAAGCTACCCTTGCAATTGGGGATGAGGAAAGACCATGGATTTCACTCTGTAGCAAACACCTACTGGGGCGGAATTCCGCAGAACCCAGAGTATTTCTAGGAGAGGAAAATAGTTTCCTGGTAGACATGCTAACTTTCAACAGCACAGATTAAAACAATTCGCCCTCCTGCTGCTGCCTCTTGTCTCAGTACTTGCCCCAGAGGACTATCCTGGTTTCTTCTTGTGCCTAACGGCACTTGTGACGTGTCCTGCACATTCCGTCATGCTGAGGGCTGCTCACACTCACAAGTTAAGGTTCTGACCAAACACCAATGGAAACAGAACATTCTTTCCCTATTGAGAGTCTGGAACTTACGGTTAGTCCAGAAAGAAGCATGTGAGAGAGGGTCATCTTTCCCTGCTGAAGTTTTACAGGATCCTCTTGATAAAGTGGTGTGACCTTGTATTATGAAGAAGCCGTCAAAGAATAGGCTCTCCAAAACACTGTAGAATTCCAAGGTAGATTTAGCCTTGCCAGAACCTCCACCAGGAACGGAGGGGATTGTTTTCATAATCAATTCTAGTAACTGCTCTTTTATTGAATACCTACTATGTACGTTTATGGGAGAGACTACAACTACTCACCGCCGGTGTTGTGGCCTCCTCTTTGGCACGCTGTTGTGGCCTCCTCTTTTGCCCAGTTCACTTGTCCTTAGGATGGGTCACGTGACTACCCTTGCCACTGAACTGTAAGTAGAGGCATTTTTTGTCACTGCCTGCCCGAGACATTTGACAGACAGTATTCAACCCCCATACTCTCTTCTTCCACTCTGTAGCAACCACTAAGATCCCGTATTTAGATGACGGAAGGAGCCTGAGTCCCTGGGTCAGGCGATAGGACAAAGCCCCTTGCAACCCACATCCAGAAATGACCCTGCATTCCATTAGGCTCTTCAGACTTCACGTGTGTCTGTCGCATCAGCTAGCAGTTACTTTAATACACAGCTGCTGTTTTTGTTGTTAGGCTCATTTAAACATTTTAAGTACCAAGATAACAGTACATATGTTCTTGCAGCAAAATAATACAAACAACACAGAGAAATGGCAACTGCCTGCCTTACCTCATGCCTAGTACATTCAGCAACATCCTCCATGGTGAATAAAATTTGCCTGAAGCAGGTACTATTTTTAAAATGATTGTAATGATTCTTTTCCCCTCCCAGGACTTCCTTTTTTTTTTTTTTCTTCAGTGAGAGAGAGCCCGCACATGGGTGAGTGGGGAAGGGGTACAGGGAGACAGAGAGAGAGAGGGAGAGAGAGAGCAACTTAAGCAGGCTCCATGCTCAGTTTGGAACCCAACGTGGGGCTCCATCATGCGACCCTGGGATCATGTCCTGGGCCGAAATCAAGAGATGGATGCTTAACCAACTGAGCCATGTAGGCACCCCTATTTACTTTCTAACTGGAAGTTTGGACTTTGTGAACACTTTTAGCCATTTCATTCACGCCACTTCCAGCGTCTGGCAACAACCAATCCATTCTTTGTATGTATTCGTTTAGGATTATTTTCGTGGTGGAGTTGTTTTTTAAAGATTCTCACATATAAGTGAGATCACATGATACTTGTCTGTCTCTGAATTATTTCACGTAGCATAATGCCCTCAAGGACTATCCATGTTGTCACAAATGGCAAGATTTCCTTCTTGTTGTGAGTGTATAATATTTTATATGTATTACATCGTATTTATCCATTCATCCATCAGTGGACACTTAGGTTGCTTCCATGTTTCGGGTACTGAACATGAGAGTAAAGATATATTTTTGACTTAGTGGTTTCACTTCCTTTGGATACAGAGACGTACTAGGAAAAAAGATTGTCACTGTCACATACACTAGTCTTTTCTTCTGTCATTAGTCCAGAAATGTGCATTTTTATCTCAGACACTGCACTTAGTACCACAAAGTTCATTTGTGTTTCTTTTTATCCTATGTGTCTCTATTTAGCATGTTTTATTTTTGTTCTTGTTTCCTGGAAAAAATCGAATATACTTACGTCTCTTTTGATGTCACTGTCTATTCATTCTATTACCCGCATCATTTCTGGATAAATTTTGAGCAATCACTTTTTATTCTCACTAGTGGACATATTCTCCTGCTTCTTTGCATGCCTGGCAATTTTTGACTGGACGCCAAACATTGTGCATTTGGCCCGGTTCACGCTTATCAAGCACAAGCGTGCTGGGTACTGTTTTTTCAATACCCACATATTCCTGAGCTTTTATTCTATAATCGAGATACGTTTCCTAGACACACTAAGTTCTTTTCCATTTTTGCTTTAAAGGTTTGTTACGTATTGCCAAAGCCACATAAATCCAGGACTAATCCTGCATCAGGACAGAAAAGACTCTCTAGGTCCTCTCTCTGATGCCCTGGGCATGATACGGTTTTCCATTCTGACTTGTGGGACTAGGAAGTAGCCCATGTGGACTCAGAAATTCTTTCTCTGTGTAGCTCTCTCTCTCTGGTACTCTATCCTGTGAACCGTAGCCTCCTGGTTCTCCTCCGACCCTCAGTCTCTTCTTTTCAACTCGTGAACTGCCAGGTTTCACTGGAACTACCAGTCACTGTGCTATGGGTTCAAGGCAGCAAGCTGGTGCAATTCTAGGCTCACCTTACTTCTTTGCAGTCTCTTGGGAGTCATTGTCTTTCCTTGCCTGGTGGCCAATATGTTGAAAATGGCTGTCATATGTGTGTGTGTGTGTGTGTGTGTGTGTGTGTGTGTGTGTGTGTGTATATATATATATATATATATATATATAGAGAGAGAGAGAGAGAGAGAGAGAGAGAGGGGCGCTTTTTCCTGTTTTCTTAGTTGTTTCTGGCAGGTGGCTAGATCCATCTCCTATTATTCCATCTTCTCCAAAAATATAAGTAGTATAGTCCAAATTTAAAACCCAAATGGTTTTGACGAACAAGGGCTTTCAAACTGCAAGCCATACCACATTTGAAACACATTACAATAAAGTCTGAATAGAAAGACTGTGGAACACACACACATATCTCTCTGTGTGTATATGTGTACTTATGTATGCCTGTGTGTGTATATATATATATGTATTCATGGAGACACACTTAGATGCATGTGACTAGTAGAGTATAAACATTAAACATGCAGGGCAAATTATCAACAATGTTCCTCTCCTATTGTGGAAAGGTACGTGATTATGATTTATGGTTTCCATATTTTTCAACACTGATAAAACACACATGCATTTCCTTTATGTTTATAAAGTACTATAAATATTCAAAATATGATTTACATACCTACATTAGCCAGGGTTCTCAAGAGAAAGTGAACCAACGGGGTGTGTGTGCGTGTGCGTGTGCGTGTGTGTGTACATGTCTATGTATCCATCTATGCGTCTATCTATCGGGCTTCATTATAAGTAATTGGCTCACATGATTACGGAGGTTGGCACGTAGCAAGATCTGCAGGGCGAGTCCACGAGCGGGAGACCCAGGGTAGCTGAAGGTGCAGTTCCCGAGTAAAAGCCAGCAGGCGGAACCCCGGGAGAGCTGATATTTCAGGTCGAGTCTAAAGATGGGGAAAAATAAAAACAAAGTCCCATCTCAAAAGCAATCAGGCAGGAGAAGTTCTTTCAGACCTTATTCTATTCGAGCCTTCTAGTGATTCTAGGAGGAGTACCCCCATCAGGGAGGACAATCTGCTAGACTCGCTCAACAAACTGTAATGGTAATCTCATCCCACAACACTCTCACAAAAGCACCCAGAATCACGTATGACCATGGCACACCCGGCCCAGTTAAACCGCAACATAAAACTAACCATCATGACACCAAAATTAAATGCACATTCTCTTATGTAACCTTTTAATAATTAGGAGAACAACCTAAAATCTAAGTATTGGGCTATGTCCTTTCAACCAACTTAAAGGACTCCCTCCAGCAAATTTTAAGTTCTATCTTAAAAGCAGAAGTTATATGTGTATCTTACACAAATTTTCCCTGACATGATTGGGTTCAGTTACCATTTTCAACATTTATAGGAAGGACTGTATGCAACTAACAATGCCAACAACAAATAACATTGATCGCTTTCAGTACCACACATGCTGTATTCTGTTTGTTATCCAAGCTTAAAGAAACTGTGCTGTTTAAAAATACGTCACGTCTTTTTTTTTTTTTAATTTTTTTAAATTTATTCTAGGAGAGACAGAGACAGTGTGAGCAGGGGAGGGTCAGAGAGAGAGGGAGTCACAGACTGAAACAGGCTGCAAGCTCTGAGCTGGCAGTCAGCACAGAGCCCGACGCGGGGCTCGAACCCACGAACCGCGAGATCATGACCCAAGCGAAAGTCGGACGCTTAACCGACTAAGCCACCCAGGCGCCCCTAAAAATACGTCACATCTTGACTGCTGCCATTAATACCAAGAAGTACCTGAAGAATGTACTTATGTTTTTGCCTACTGACTTACTTGAGAACAATGTCAGATAAAGCATATTCTCCCTCACAGACTACTGTTGAAGACGATGCTTCCTAAGTTAACATGCTAATATGTTGCTAACGTATGCTCTGGTTGTGGCATTCTTTATTACTAAGTTTGCATTCAAAAACTGTCCTGATAACAAAGGCATCAATGATTTTGTTCACATTGATATACCTTCGTATTATTTGATGCCTGAGTAATTTTCTCCCTGTTGTACTATGTGCTCCATGTTATTTTCTTTTCCTTTATTAATGACTTACATTCTCTCTTCTCCAGTGAGCATGTTTCATTTCTCAGCTTTGGAACCAGGCTTTCTTCCCAGAACCCATCGATTCCCAAGTTTTACCACATGTTTTTGATCCAAAGGTGACTGTGCAGATTTTCCACTACACAGCCATATAAATATTAGTTTACAGTGAAATTCTCATACTATGTTACTTTTTCTTTTCGAAAATTTGCCCGTATTCTTCAAAAAAGGTAAAAAAGAGTGAGCAGACAGGAGGCCAGAGGCGCCTGGGTGGTTCCGTCGGTTAAGCGGCCGATTTCGGCTCAGGTCATGATCTCACCGTTTGTGGGTTCGAGCCCCGTGTTGCGCTCTGTGCTGACAGCTCAGAGCCTGGAGCCTGCTTCGGATTCTGTCTTCCCCTCTCTCTCTGACCCTCCCCTGCTTGCCCTGTGTTTCTCTCTCTCTCTCTCTCTCTCTCTCTCTCTCAGGAATAAAATAAAAACATTAAAAAATGTTTTAAAAACCTCTTCCTTCCCTTTCCAATTTATCATCTTGTTTCCTTAGTATGCCTTTGCTGCAGATCTAAATGACTTGTTGCCCCGTTCTCACTTAAAAAAAAAAAAGTTTATTTATTTATTTATTTTGACAGAGAGAGAGAGAGAGGGAGAGAGAGAGAGAGAGAAGAGTGTGTGTGTGTGTGTGTGTGTGTGTGTGTGTGTGTGTGTGTGTGAGCGAGCCGAGGAGGGACAGAGAAAGAGAGAGAGGGTGAGAAAATCCCAAGCAGGGTCCACACTGCCAGCACAGAGCCCAACACTGGATGGAACTCACAAACCATGAGATCATGGTTCAAACTTATGAACTGCGAGATCGTGACCTTAGCCAAAATCAAGAGCTGGGTGCTTAACCGAACGAGCCACCCAGGCACCCCACCCCATTCTTACTTTTAAGTAGTTACACATTCATACTGGATCATTAAGCACTTATTATTTTCCACGATTATAACATATGCTCTGTCATTTGTACCCTCCCTTTAACTGCTGTCTTAGAGAGTCCCTTGTTGAACACGGGCAGCATGCTTACTTGTGCAGTACCGAAAACCACTTGTCCTCAATAGTCTCTTTTGTCAATTTCTCAGAATGACTTTGTTTTTTTTTTTTTTAATGTTTTTATTTATTTGTAGGAGAGAGAGAGAGAGACAGCGTGAGCAGGGGAGGGTCAGAGAGAGAGGGAGTCACAGACTGAAACAGGCTCCAGGCTCTGAGCTGGCAGTCAGCACAGAGCCCGACGCGGGGCTCGAACCCACGAACCGCGAGATCATGACCCGAGCGAAAGTCGGACGCTTAACCAACTACGCCACCCGGGCGCCCCTCTCAGACTGACTTTGGATCTGCAGATTCCATGTCCCTGAACACCCATCTCTCACAAAGTTCCTAACTCCTCTGCATTTTCTTCTGATGTGAACAGCAAGGTATGACAACCCTCCTACAATCTAAAACTCCATCTTTTATATCTGTGTTCTCGGAAAAAGGTTTCCACCTCATTTTCTCATACGTGTTCATATTCCATCGATATAATTCAGTCCTATTAGTCTGAGGAACAATTTAAGGATGCTTACATAAAAAAGACTTTACAGGAAGAAAATATAATTTAAAATTTGAATGACTGCACCTAGATTTTTTGAAAAAAAATTTAGCTTGTATTTATTCATTTTGAGAGAGACAGAGAAAGCTCAGGTGGGGAAGGGGCAGACAGATAGGGAGAGAGAGAATCCCAAGCAAGGCTCGAACCCACGAAACCATGCAATCATAACCTGCGCTGAAATCAAGAATCGGACGCTTAACCAAATGAGGCACCCAGGCACCCCTAGATTTTTTAAAGGAGAGAAGAAATGCCAAGATGAGTTCAACAAGGAGGTAGTACATAAAATGTTTGCTATGTATCCTTGAGTCTGTGGGTCCTACGTTTGACCCTATCCTTCCTAATATCCAATGTGAAAAAGGAGATAAATATTGGTCATTTATAAGGCCCATAAAATGAACACTAAAATCATTACCTGGTACAGTTCTTTGTTATACTACTAAAGTAAAGGAGAGAGAAAAAGAAAAAGAGAGATTCATTTCCCTTGGCTCCTTAAACATATGAGGGGGAAACCGTGTAGGTGACACACTCCGCTCTTACCCCCTCCTCCTGGGGAACACAGCAAGCCTCACGCCTGTCTCTCCCAGAGGCACGGCGCGCGGCCCCCCGGGCGGCTTCGGTGGCTCAGAGGCATGCACGGGCCTTGGACCTTGCCGGCCAGTCTCTCTCCCAAGTGACATTCGGCCCGCTCTGCCGAGCTTCTGAGGAGACTCTCCTCATCTCCTAGGCTCCCCGTCCTTCACTTTTCTTCTGCCCGTGCCCACCTGCCTTGCTCCCCGTGGGGGAGCTCTTCCTGACCAGGGTCCTGACAGACATGGTCCTTCCTGCCCTACAGCCTCATGAATGTTTTCAGGACCTGATGGGACCTTCGCTACCTTCCTCTTTCTTCTCAGTGTCCAGACGGAGGAAATGCGGCCCAGAGAAAAGGTTACGTGGCTGTGGAGAGAGTAGACATAAACCTCAATCTTCATGACGGTAATGACTGCCACCGCGAAGCACTGGCTCCAAGCACAAGCATTTTATCAGGTGGCCTGTTAACGACTGGGCTCCAGAAATGCTGCCCTGTGAGGGGAGACCCCGACACGGGTGGACACCTTTTCTATAAAACAATTGTAGACTCATCAAGAAGTTGGGAAAATAGTAAAAATAGACTTCTCAGGGCATCTGGGTAGCTCAGTTGGTTAAGTGTCCGACTCTTGATTTCAGCTCAGATCGTAATCCCGGGGTCATGGGGACCATAAGATTGAGCCCTGCATTGGGGTCCACGGTGAGCATGAGGCCTGCTTAAGATTCTCTCTCCCTCCCTCTCCCTCACCTCTGGTCTCTCTCTCTGAAATACACACTTAAGTCCATAAGAACATACATAAGTTCTCATGTTCCTTTTTTCCCAGCTTTAGCCTAATATACAAGTTTACATAGAATAGTACATTAATTCAGACCCTGAATGGGGCACCTGGTTGGCTGTCAGTAGAGAATACCAGTCTTGATCTTGGGGTTGTGACTTCAGGCCCCACCTCAGGTACAGAAGTAACAATAAAACAAAACAAAACAAACAAACAAAACTTAGAAAATAACGTTGCTGCCCAAGATGAACTAAACTGCAACCTAATTCAGACTGTAAAGTTTTAACATGCACCTATTTGACAGGGGAGTAGAGTTCCTTAAGTTTTATATTTCCGTAAATATTTTAAAAAATTTTAAAGCTTATTTTTGAGATAGTGATAGAGAGCATGAGAAAGAGAGGACGAGAGAAAGAGGGAAACATGGCAACTGAAGCAGGCTCACAGAAACTGAGCTGTCAGCACAGAGCCGGACATGGGGCTCAAACTCCGGAACCGTGAGATCATGACCTGAGCCCTGAAGTCTGACGCTAAATGGACAGAGCCACCCTGTACACACACACACACACACACACACACACACACACCCTTTTTTTTAATTTGGAAGTTGGTATATTCTGCCATTAGCAGATATTCTCTCTGCCCTTCTCTTGTACCTTTCCCACCTCTTGTAACTCAAAGGTTATTCCTTGCCTCTGTGTGTTACCACACGCAGTGTCAGCATACCCCGCTGCCTGTGTGCGGCTCTGCATTTTGTTGTAGGTCACGGGCTCCATCACAAGCATATTCTCGTCAGGTGGCCAGTCAACTGCACCGGGCCCCAGAAACGCTGTCCTGTGAGGGGCGAACTGGACACTGGTGGACGTATTTAACGGAATAGCCTCCCGATTCACTTCAAACTCTTTTGTATAATATAGGCGGCCTGCGCCCCCCTGACAGCCCCGTCCCCCAGGGAGGGGCCGCGCCAGCTGCTGGAGATCAGCGCAATCCCGTCCTCATCACCTGTGAGGGCCGGGGGCGCAATCCCGCCCAGCCCGCACCTCTGCCGGCCTCACCGCTACCGGTGACCCTGCTGCTCTGGAGGCTCGGCCCCGGAGCCCCTCGTCTGGATTTCCGCAAAGCGCCACAACTGGCACTGGCACTGGCACTGGCACTGCCACGGAAGGCGCGCGATGGGGTGATGGAAGCAGACCCCAGCCGCGGCTGCGGGATGGCAAGGACCCCGTGAAGATGGTACGAGGCCATGTCCCGGAGGGTCGGACTTTCCAACTGGAGCCGGATCCCGACCCTGATGGAGACCTAGGTGTCCAAGGGCCTCTCTTTGGGGAGCCGTCTTCTCCAGGACATACAAGTGGGGTGTGGCTTGGAGAGGGCTGGGGCAGCGAGGCGGGTGTCTCATACCTGGCTTCTGCAACGACGGCGCCTGCGCAGACTTCCACTGCCCCGTGTCCAAGGGCCACGTGTAGGCAGGCCCCGCCCCGCGCCCGCACACCCCCCCCCCGCCCCCGGAGCAGCAGGCTCACCAGGCGCAGCTGGGTGCAGCGTTGGGTGGGGGTTCTCCTCTCAGCAGGCCCACCAGCCCTGGGACTCTCAGGGAAGGAGAGATGCTCAGGTGTCCCGCCTTGGGCCAGAAAATGAAGTCCTTTTAGATCCTGAAAGTAAACAGAAAATTTTAGACTCACCCAGAAGTTGTTACAAATAGTACAGAGTTTTCGTGTACCTTTCTCCCAGCTTTAAACCACGAGAGCAGTTTACATGGAAAAGCACATTAATCACAATTCAAAAAATAACAGTGGCACAAGATTATTAACTAAATTGCGATCGAATTCAGAGAGCAAAAGATTTTTTTAACGTTTTCTTTATTTTTGAGAGAGACAGAGAGAGAGGGAGGAAGCAGGGGAGGAGGGGCAGAGACAGGGGGACAGAGGATCGGAAGCAGGCTCCACGCTGACAGCAGAGTCCATCGCGGGGCTCAGACTCACAAACCATGAGGTCACGACCTGAGCTGATGTCAGATGCTCAACAGACTGAGCCACCTGGGCTCCCCTAGGTAACACAAGTTTTAAAATACACCCGTATGGGGTGGGGGTGGCAGAAGCAGTGGTTCAGGTGCTGCGACGTGGCTTTCCGAGGACAGATTCGCGTGACACCTATCCCAACCTGAATACACATCGGTTCCATCACCACAGAGAAAGTCCCTTATTACTCTAACCTTCTGCCAGTTACCAATGGATTCTCCATCATGCCAATTTTCTCATTTTGAGATGTTACAGGAAAGGAATTTTACAGGATGTAAGATTTAATTTTCAGGTCAGCTCTGTCCCTTGCGTCTCTCCCTTCATGACTTCCTGCGTTTCTCTGTTTTCCTTCCCCCATCCTCTTTCTTTCCTGTTGGACTTTGTTCTTCTCTTCTATATTTTGTTCAGTTTGAAATGTTACGTTTAAGAGCATTGACATCACTTCAACACAGAAGTGTGTGCAACGTCGCTGTGTTTACTCACTGATGGCGGTGTATCAGGAGTAAGAGTAGGAGCTGGGGGAGCTGCGCGGGAGACGGCGGAGGAGGAGGATCCTAACGTCACCTTGCCGCAGCAGCACACCTAGGTAACTGCCACAGTGGTACAACTGACCCAGAAACTGACCTCAGCACTCACAGAACAGACTTCTCACAGTCAATCAGAGAGAGGGGGCCACATCACGAAGAGCAGGAGGGGCAGAGACACAGTTGGCAACCAGACTCCCTGTGACACTAAGCACAAAGGGGAAAGACGTCACACACACGGAGAAGGGAGAGGAAGAGACACAAGGTCCCTGCCTTGGGAAGATGAGTCCCTGTAACAACTGGCTTTGAAAACCACTAGATCATCCCCTGGGCTTTCCAACCAGTGGTGCTTAACTCAGGGCACTTTAAAAATCAATGGGCTGAGGGGCGCCTGGGTGGCTCAGTTGGTTAAGCATCCGACTTCAGCTCAGGTCATCATGTCCCTGCTGATGAGTACAAGCCCTGGGTCGGGCTCTGTGCTGACAGCTCAGAGCCTGGAGCCTGCTTCAGAGTCTCCCTTTCTCTATGCCCCTCCCCCACTAGCCCTCTGTCTCTCTTTCTCCAAAAAGAATAAATATTTAAAAAGAATTCATATCCACGTGCTTAGCACCGGGAGACCCAAAGGTCAAAGGAAAATTGAGTCTGTGCCCTTGAAGAGGCAGCTTAACAAACAACCACAATGAGACAGAAGCAAAGCGGCAGGAATTGGAAAAACGCCTAGGATATATTTGAGGAGCAAGAGTGATTTACAAATCTCAGAATTGCACTGGGGGCGCAGGGATCTTTAGAAGACTTCTCCATGAACGAAAATGCTGGCAGGCGCCTCTTCTCTCCCTGCTTCCGGCCTAGATAGCTGGACATTTGCACACACCAGCATGAGCACTCCGCACCTACCTTGCCAACACTGAGTGCCAGTCCCTGCATTCCTCTGTGCAGTGGCTCCATCGAAAACGCTGCTGCAATAACACACCCGGCAAGCAGCCCCAACAGGGGTGAGTACGGCTCCGAAGTCACTCGTGTCCTGAGGAGAGGAGAGAACCTCACACACCAGTGTGCCTGCAGCCCCAGCAGAGGGACTGGAGGGAGGCATCTGCTGGGCCCGCAGGCTCCACCCACAACAAAAGCCTCCCAGGGGACTCTGCAGGCAGAGTGCTCTGGGTGCAACCAGAAACCCAGCGGACGGGCTCAAAGCAGGCGTCTGGGCTGACTCTGAACACCACCCAGCTACAAACCCACAGCAGCCACAGACTGGCCCCCGTAACAACAAAGGGACCAAACCCTGTCCGGTGCACCCACAAAAGGCAACGCGGGCCACCGAAGCCGACCTTACGGAAGGCAAACACGGCTCTGCCATGACTGCAGGGGCCATGCGACCTTTATAGGAATGAGGTGCCTCATTCCAGTGAACAGGGGACACTGTGCTGCAGGAAATCACAGGACCTGTTATCCATGAGGCCACTACTTTCAAAATCAGGACATGTAGTTGCCTTTCCTGATACTTAGAAACACAGACAGTTAGACCAAACGAGGAGACAGAGAACCAGATCCCAAGTGAAAGAATAAGATAAAACCACAACCAAAGAGCCAAAGCAAAGAGAAATAAGCAATACAGCTGACAAAGAATTCAAAACAATAGTCAAAAGGATAGTCACTGGACATGAGGAAAGAGTGGAGGATCTCAGTGAGACCTTCGGGACAGAGAAAGAAAATGTGGGGGAAAAAAGAACCAAACAGAGATGAAGAACTCATTAAGTGAAACTAAAAATATACTAGAGCAGTATCAATTGCAGAAGGGGGAGGAGGCAGAAGAACAAATCAGCAACCTGGAAGACAGAGTAATGGAACACAACCAACCTTAACAGGGAAAGAAGAAAAGATTAAAAAGTGAGAATAGGTTAAGGGAATTCAGTGACATCACGAAGCATAACAACATTTGCATTCCAGGGATCCCAGAAGGAGAAGACAGAGAAAGGGGGCCAGAAAAGTTATTTCAAGAAATAGCCAAAACTTACCTCGTCTGGGGAAGAAATTGGCAACTCAGATTCAGGAAGGACAGAGAGAGCCCCCAACAAAATAAACCCAAGGAGGTTTACATCAAGACACGTAATAATTAAAATGGCAAAATAAGTGAGAAGAGAGAAAACCGTTACATGCAAGGGAAATTCGATATGGCTATCAGCTGATTTTTACCAGAAACCTTGCAGGTCATAAGAGGGTGGCAGGATAGATTCAAAGTACCGAAAGGAGAAAACCGTGCAACCGAGAATGTTCTTCCTAGCAAGATTATCGTTCAGAATAGAAGGAAAGATAAAGAGTTTCCCAGGCAAACGTAAGTTAAAGGAGTTCATCACCACTCAACTGGATTTACAAGAAACATTAAAGGAAATTCTTGGACTGGAAAGAAAAGGCCATCATCAGGAGAAAGAAAATTATAGAAGGCCAAGAAACAGAATCTTAATAATAAAGAACAAAGTGATGGTTACCAGAGGGGACGGGGGTTGAGGGGATGGGTGAACTAGGTGATGGGAATTAAGGACAGCACTTGTCATGATGAGCAGTGGGTAATGTACAGAAATGCTGAACCGCTCTATCGTACACCTGAAACTAATATAAGGCTGTCTGTTAATTAGCTGGACTTAAAATAAAAACTTTAAAAAAATGAAAATTATGGAAGGAAAAATTGCACAAGTAAATGCAAACATAATGAAACACACACACACACACACACACACACACACACACACACACCGAAATGACCTGTCAGAATGGTTAAAATCTAAAACACAAGAAATAAGTGTTGACAAGGATGTGGAGGAAAAGGAAGCCTCTTGCACTACTGGTGGGAATGCAAACCGCTGTGGCCACTTTGGAGAACAGTAAAGAAGTTCCTCCAAAAATTAAAAATAGAAATAACATGGGGTCCAGTTATTCCACTACTGGCTATTTACCCAAAAGAAAATGAAAACACTAATTTGAAAGGATACATGCATCCCTATGTTTATTGCAGCATTACTTACAACAGCCAAGGATGGAGGCAACCCCAGCATCTATAGATAGATGAATGGATAAAGATGTGGTATGTATGTATATACGTATGTGTCTGTGCGTATGTACGTATATGTCGGTATACATATACATATACATATATAAAATGAATTAGCCATAAAAAAGAATGAAATCTTGACATTTGTGAAAGCATGGATGAACGTAGAGTGTATAATACTAAGTTAAGTAACTCAAAGGGAGACAAATACCATATGATTTCACTTGTATGTGCAGTTTAAGAAACAAAGGGATAAAGAAAAAGAGGCCAGAAATAGACTCATATACAGAGAACAAACTGGTGGCTGTCAGAGGGTAGATGGGAGAGGGAATAGGTGAAATAGATAAAGGGGATTAAGACGATACTTTTCTTCATGAATACTGAGAAAGGAATAGAAGTGCTGAATCATTACACGGTGTATCTGGAAATATACCAGTGTATGTTAATTATACTTCAAAAAAATTAAGGGTTAGAAAAAAAGTAGAAGCCATGCTATTCTGTAAACCAAACTAAGAACTTTTACCTGTTATTTTATGATTAGGAACATGGAAACGTGGCCTTCTAATAGGTATTTCTTTGGAAATAGCAAACAACTCAGCAATAAAACTGTAGGGCTCTGTAATAGAAAAAAAAAAAAGTAAAAGATTGTCAACTCATGGGTTCCCTAAGACTTCTTCAGTGTGTCCTTCTGTAAAATCTTAAAATGCATTCTTGTATTTGCTGAACTTATCTGAGAATTTAGGCTAAATTAAATCTTCATAAATGGCATACCATGTTCATTGGCCCATTTCTTCCCTTAACATCAACTGAGTATCTATTCTTTGGAAAACGCCGTGGCACTGCTAGAGATGCCAGGATTTTAGTGACTGGATGGATTTGAAGTCGGTGGGCTATCACGGTAGTCCAAAGGGACAATCAACAAAAAGGAGCGAGGAAGTGGATTTCTAGCGTAAACATCCTGAATCAAGTCTCTTTGGATATTTGGTAAATTGTACTTCTTCAGTGGTTTGGAAGTTTAAGATTAGCTCCATGGTGGTTGGTAAGGCTGTGGGAAGGGTGAACTGGTAATGGGAAGCTTAGAAGATAGCGTTTGCATATTTGAGAGACTAGAGCCTGGAACATAAAGATGATTCTTGGGCCGCCAGGGTGGCTCAATCAGTTCGGAGACTGACTTTGGCTCAGGTCGTGATCTTGTGGTCACGGGTTGGAGCCCCGGCTCAGGTTCTGTGTTCAGCCCCAAAGCTCAGAACCGAGAGCCTGCTTTGGATTCTGTGTCTCCCTCTCTCTCTGTCCCTGCCCCACTAGTGTTTGCTCTCTCACTCTTGCTCTCCCTCTCTCTCTCTCAAATAGATAAACACTTAAAAATATTTTGAAAAAATGAATCTTGGCAGTTACTAAAGAATTCCAGATGAACTAGAGAGGAAGATTTCATGGGAGAAAGCAAGGGAGGTGTTTTGAGGACTAGCCCCAGAGCACTTGATCACTATTTGCAAAGTAATTGTTTTACATCAAACACATGCTCTGTTTCATTAAAAAACAACGATAACACAGCGGCTGAAACCAGGAACCCACAGACGGAATGTGACAGCCAGAATTATTCTCAAGCTTTGAAATCGTAACAAAGAATTGGCAACTTTTGACTACCAGAATTTCAAAACAGCTCTCTGACTCTTCTATACCTCCTGATATGCCTGTTTTACACAGGGATTTCTATAGCTGCTATCCCACTCCCGTCCCAGCACTGTACATTGGGTGTATCAGAACAGGTAACTTTTTTGGTTAACTGCTTCACAAATAGGAAGGTATGGTGTTGAGCTGGTAAGTTGATAACCTACACAGCAAAAGCATCATCGTAAGCAGCTGGACCTTGTTTAGATGAAGTTTGAATACCGAATTCATGCTGTAATGGGATCAGGCCTTTGGGGATCTTGGAATGGAGTGAACAAATTCTGTATGAGTCAGGGACGTGAAATGAGGCGCCTGGGTGGCTCAGTCAGTTAAGCATCCGACTTTGTCTCAGGTCACGATCTCACGGTTCGTGGGTTCGAGCCGCGCGTCGCGCTCTGTGCTGACAGCTAGCTCAGAGCCTGGAGCCTGCTTCGGATTCTGTATCTCCCTCTCTCTCTGACCCTCCCCTGCTCACGCTATCTCTCTCTCTCTCTCTCAGAAATAAACAAAACATTAAAATGATAATTAAAGAAAAAGAAATCTGCCAAGCGATACACTGCTCATGGAGAAGGTTATGTGGCCAGCCAACATCTGATGATAGGCCACTGATCTTCTTTGAGAGAATTTATTTAAATAACAACAATAAACCTGACAATTATAAGCCTTCCCTCTGTCCCTTTGAGGTGGCTATGTATATGTGATAACCTAGGAGGGTCTTTCTCAAAGATCTGAGAGCCTTTCCTTTGAAAGGTAGTCATCAGGAAGGATAGGTCCTCTGTCTCCCAGGCACTGTGGAAGGAAAAAAAGACAAAACACGAAAGGACCAACAACTCACTTAAAAAAGAAGAACCAAAGAACTTGAATACACACTTCTCCAAAGAACCACAAAGGGCCAACATGAAGAGATGCCTAATATCCCTAGCCCTTGGGAAACGGTGAACCAGAGGCACAAGGGATAGCATTTCACTAGGGTGCTTACGAAAATGGAAAAGAAGAAGTGTTAGCAAGGATGTGGAGAAACTGGCACTCAAATATAGTGCTGGCAGGAATATAAAATGGTTTAAGCTCTTTGTAAAAGGGTTTGGCCGTCCTTCACATTTAAACAAAGAAGTACCGTAGGAATCAGCTGTTCTGCTCCTAGGTATACAACCAACATACATTTAAAAGAGTACAGAAATAAATATTTGTGCACAAATATTCGTGGAAATATTATTCACAGAGGCCCCAAAATGCAAACAAGCCCAAATTTCCACCAAGGGATGACTAAACCAAATAGAGTGTATCCTTGCAATATGATATTATTTGGACAAACCAGAGAATGAAGTAATAATACACGACAGACCAGGGATGAATCTTGAAAACATTACAGTAAGAGAAAGAAACCATGAGGCGCCTGGGTGGCTCCATAGGTAAAGCAACCAACTCTTGATTTGGGCTCAAGTCATGATCTCTACGGTTTGAAAGATTGGGCCCTGGGTCCAGCTCTGAGCTGACAGTACTGAGCCTGCTCGGGATTTCTTCCCTCTCCCTCTCTCTGCCTCTCCCCTGCTCATGCTCTCTCTTCCTGGATCTCATATAGGAATTATCCAGCCTCAGCAAATTCACAGGGAGAGAAAACAGAATGCTGACTGCCAGGGGCCAGGGAGAACAGTGACTGGGACGGGACTTTTTGAACAGTAGGGAGTTACTTTTGGCAATGGTGACTGTGTATGGAAAAAGACAGAGGTGGTGGTTGCACAATGTTGTCAATGTGCTAATGACATTGAATTGTTCACTTTCAATGCTAATATATGAAAAATTATTTATATTAAGAATGTATGGCTAAAGGGAAAGATCCTCAACAGGCAACATCACCACAAAGCAGAAAACAGACATTATGAACCTCTGAATGGAAATTAATAGCTTTGTCTTGGGGACGGACTTCCCAATAAATGAACTGATAAATAAAGAAATAAATCTCCATTTGAACAAGATGTGTCTTGAGGACAACGGATGCCTGGAGAACAACTGATGAGGACAATTGGTACTGGGGGCTACTGGGGATGAGTTTCAGCTACCATGGGGGTGGTTATTCTATTCTCTGTAATGTGGTATATGACTGCTCTTACTCTACGTATCATGCCTTTACATTTGATATTCCACATAAAATGGAACACATTTCAGCAAAAGCTAAATCACGAAACTGAAGATACAATCCAAACCCACGGCACCACCAAAACTGTCTAGGACGAGCCAGCATTGGAGGTCCGTTACACCAAACGGTCAGGGGAAAATGATGTACCATTTTATGTAAGCTCTTGCAAACCATACAAAATGACAGTCAATGGATTAACCATTGTAACAGCGTAGGCCTCCTTGATACAAATGCCACAAAAGATTGCCCAATGAACGAACACTTTAGGAAAGATAACTCACATGGACATAAATAATCTTTTTAAATTTACCTACATATTACTAAAATGTTTTTTTATTGATTGATTTTGAGAGACAGAGAAGAGGAAACCTGGGAGGGTCAGACACACACACACACAGACACACACACAGACACGGAGAGAGGGAGAGAGAGAGAGGGAGAGAGAGAATATGGATCCCAAGCAGGCTCCACACTGTCAGTGTAGATCCCGACATAGGGGCAAAGCTCATGTCCCAGAGGATCATGATGCGATCTGAAATCAAGAGCCACATGCTTAACCAACTGAGCCACCCAGGCAACCGAGAGACAGATGATCTCAGTAAGTTCACAGATATTCAATATGAGGAAAAATTTAATGAATAAATAGGATGAATAAGAAACACAATGATTTGATCACTGAAGAATGTACTGACAAATGGAAATCACTACCTTCACAGAGAAAGGAGAAAATACATTTTAAAAGAAAAAAACTATTTGCTCTACATTACTACTCACAATACTACTGACAAAAATGTATAGGTTCCAGTGTCTTTATTCCCCAAATGGATGAATTCTTAAGCGCCAGCCAGGTGTCTTACAACTCCATGCCATTCTGACAACATTTACCTGAGATGAGCGTCAAGTCGCACTAGTTAAGGGCTCATTCCCATAAAGCTGCCCTATACTTAATCACGAACCCGGGCCTCCTGTTCTTCTGACTGGCTATAAATCAGGGAGTCCCCAAAAAACTCTGCTTCGGGTTGGAAATTGTTCTGACATGGCTCAAAGAACTCAGGGGTATGATTGACTTACTACGTTACTTATTTATTATGAATGGATAGGACTCAATTACAGCCAAATAGAAGAAATGCATAGGGGCATCTCTGTGGCTCAGCTGCTGAACAATCCGACTTCAGCTCAGGTCACGATCCTGTGGTTCAAGCCCCACACCGGGCTCTGTGCTGGCGGTGCAGGGCCTGCTTGGGATCCTCGCTCTAACCCTCTCTCTCTGCCCCTTCCCCACTTACACACACATACACACACACTCTCTCTCACTCTCAAACAATTAGAAGTAAAAACCCAATGCATAGAGCATGGTGTGGGGAAGGCATTCATGGCTTCCTTGTCCTCTCTCCAGCTGCACCTCCTTCCCAGCACCTGCATGAGTTCCACAGATTCAAACTTCTCCAAAACCCTCTGCTTAGGAGTTTCCCTGAAGCTTCGATACTGAACAACATCTAATGAAATGACTGGCCAATGGTAATTAAGTCAATCTCCAGCCTCTCTCCCCTCCATGCAGATCAGGAGGTGGGCCTGTGACTTCCAACTCCTTAAATGTAGGGGCTCTCCAAAGTCACCTCAGGAACATAAGCTCAGGTGTGGTTGAAAGGGGCTTCCTCTGAACTGTATAAAAAACACTCCTTTCGACTCTACTGCTCATATCACTAAGGAAACGTCAAGAGCTTTAGGTGCTCTGTGTCAGGGATGGGAACAAAGACACAACACATATCTCTTACTGTAAATCACAATCTCATAAACTTGATGATATGCCTGGGTAAAGAAAAGGCTTTGGTAAGGCTTCAGCACCGGATCAACGTAAGGAATTTTAGCCACCTTACATTAGAAGGGAATTTCCACTTTGCATAATCTAGAGTAAGCCTACGTAAACTTGGAATGACTGTCAGAACTCCCAGTGAAGGAAGAAGTGAGACATGGAAGTTTGCTACCCTCTCTACTCTTCAAAATTCAACAACAGGTTTCGTGTTCTGACATATAAAGATGTGAGAAGTCACCCGTACCATCCTCACAACAAGAAAAAAGCTGAATGCACTGACAAATGAGTAATCTTTCTTAGTAAGAGAACTGAAGTGATGGGGCAAAGTAAAGCCCTACATTTGAAGAGACCAGCAAATTCAAGGAAGCCCAGCTTACTGGGAACAGAAGTCCCTGGCTTTAGGGATGGGGAGGAAGACAAAAAGTGCCATCGAGGCACTACTGGAAAGAAGCTGTACGCGGCCAGCTTCCGAATCGAAAACTCCCAGGTACCTAGTCCTACTTTCGTTGTGAGCTGTACCTTCTCGAGCTCCACCAAGTTCTACTAGGAAAGACCCATGAAAGACTGCCTCATGTTTCTAACAGGAAGAGGGGGAAATTCCTTTGGAAATACACCAAGGAGGGGTGCCCAGGTGCTCAGTCGGTTAAGCATCTGACTCTTGCTTTTGGCGCACGTCATGTTCTCACAGTTCATGAATTCAAGCCCCACATCAGGCTCTGCAATGCCAGTGCAGAGCCTGTTTGGGTTTCTTTCTCTCCCTCCATTTCTCTCTGCCCTTCTCGTGCTTGCTCCCTCTCTCCCTCTCTCTCTCCCTCTCTCTGTCTCTTTCACTGCCCTTCCCCTGCTCTCTAAGTCAATAAACACACGTCTAAAATGGTTTTTTTTTTTTTTTTAAAGAGAGAAACACACCTAGAAAAAGCAACCATTTCAAAAGTCAGGCCCACATGGTTTTCTGTGCTTTCTGAAACCAACACATCTGGGTGAAGTAAGTATCCCAACCCAGGCCCTTCTTACTCCCCTGTCTCACCGAAGCCGGGAGAGGGAGGGCTGAGAAGCATTTGTGAAAGCCCAATGACACAGAGTCTCTAAAATATTCTGAAAAATTGGATTAGAGGACAATTCTTCTCCCCACATACCTTAACACCACATCAACAAGGATCCAATACAAAAGTGGAGGATACGGCCGAACGCTGCAAGGCTTGGACTCTTCGTGAAGGAGTTCCTAGAGAAAACCAAACCAAGAACACTCATGGAAATGGAAACATCACATACGAACAGGAACAGCAAACAGTAAATACAGTGTACCTCTCATACACTAAGTAAACCTACACTCAGACACTAAGAACCAATGCCACTCAGTTCCTAGTGTCGAATACATCGTGTCTGGGGTCGGCCCAAAATGAAAAGATATGCTAAATGGCAGGAAAAAGACTGAAGAGACACAACTAGCACATTCACCACACCCAGAGATGAAATTGAATTTGAAATTACCAGGCAAGAATTTTAGAAGAGCTGGCACTGAAATGCTAGGTCTCCTATGATCAAATGAGCAGTACGCAAGACCAGTAGCTCATGTGAGTCGAGAGATGCAAACTCTAGAAAAGCATCAAGAGGAAAGATGAGAAATCACAAACACTGTAACAGAAAGGAAGAATGCCTGTGATCGGTTCTCCGGCACACTAGGCACGGCCAATGAGAGATGCGGTGACATTACAGACATTTCAAGGAGAACTCCTCAGAGGAAGATCCAAAGAGGAAAGAGAACAAAATAAAAAATAAAAGCAGAAGAGAACAATTGAGGCCCCTGGGACCTGTACAAAGGAAACAAGATATGCATGGCACTAGTAAAAGCATATTTCAATTAATAAGGAATAAAGATTTTCTAAAATTAATGTGAGAAAATAAGCCACAAAACTAAGAAGCTCAGAGAACACCACACAGGACAGGTAACCAAAAAAAAAAAAAAAAAAAAATCTACACCCAGGCATATCACACAGAGTAGAAACCCAAAGAGAAAGAATTCTGGAGAGAACCTGAGGGCAGGTGGGACTTCAGAGAGGGAAACAAAGGTAAGTGACATCAGGTTTCTCTTTATTTTTAAAACATTGTGTTCGTTTGTTTTATTGATGTTAGTTAACATACACAGTGAAATGTTGGTTCCAGGAGTAGTATTGGTTTCGGTGGGTCATCGCTACCTACAACATCCAGTGCTCGTCACAAGCACACTACTTAAAACCCACCACCCATCGAGCCCACCTCCCACCCACCTCCTTCTTCCACCCTCAGTTGGACTCTGACCCTCTATCATTAAGAGTCTCTCCGGGTTTATTTCCCACGTCTCTCCCCCGCACACACTTCCCATATGTCCATCTGTTTTGTTTCATAAATTTCACTTATGAGTAAAATCACAGTGCATTTCCCTTTCTCTGATTTGCTTCCCTTAGCATAATATATTCAAGCTCCATCCACATCACTGCAAGTGTCAAGATTGCATTATGTTTGCTGGCCAAGTAATATTCCATTGTGGACACATACCACTTGTCAGGAAAGCATCAAAAAGAAACCACAGAAGCAAAAAATGCAATACAGCCACCCAATTAGACATCTGTGGCCAGTGAAAAGCCTTTAGCGTTAGTGAGAAATACAGACTTCTCTGAGGAAAACCAAAACCAAGGGAATCTGTCACTAGTACACCTACTTTGCAAGAAATGTTTCCAGAAGTTCTCAAAGAATACATGATCGAGATCAAAGCCTGAACCTCCATAAGGGATGAGGGACATTTAGAGAAAACAATAAATGAAGCTAAAGCCTCTATTTTTATTATTTTCCATTCTAACAAAAGATACCTCTGTGCTCACAATAGTAACATGAGAACAATGTAACCAGTGAGCATATGTTACAGAGAAGTGAAATAAATGGCATCAGTGGTTTGAAGCACAGGAAGGCAGGAATGGGGAGTACTCTGCTAGGAAGAAGGCGGTACTAAAGGTCACAGTACGGGGTGACTGGAAACAGGACTTGAATCGGTGGCAAATGCATGATGAAAGCTCTGGAAGCTCACGGGAAGGAGCGGGCAGCTCATGACAATGAAGAGTCTCTGAGAGCTGAAGTCTTGGGTGTGTGAGCTCAAGTGAGCCAAAGGAAGGTAGCACAAGTTCTACAAGGAGTCAAGGAAAGACAGCGAGAGAGGAATGAGGGAGTACCCACCCGAGAACACAAGCTCCCCCAAAGCCAACACCTGGTAATCGTCAGCTTGGGGGAGCTCAGCCATGGCTGCTAAGCTCAGACCCGCAGATATTTCCTACTGGCGGTCACAGGGAAACGAGACTCTTGGTCTGAGGTACATGGCCACAACACAGCAGAGGGAGAATTCACAGGGCCTGCTAAGAGTCGGTGCCAGGCCCTGTGTGAATCCCGCTGGACTCTCCCCATGGAATCCAGCCCCACTGGCCACGCCCCCTGGCCACACAAGCCCCAGAGCCCGCCCCCTTCGGTGTCAATCTGGGGGTCGGACCCGCGTGACCGGAAGTGTCCCTTCCAACTTCCTCCTCACACTGGGCAGTGACGCCTGGTCGGACAGCTGCCGACGAAGGGAAGCACAGGGAGGAGTTCTCACGTGCCGTCGCGAGTAAAGGTGAGAGGAGCCCCGCCTTAACATCTTAAGGGATGGTTTCCCCACACCCCCAGCGCCATCGCCCCTGAAAACAGGGGCTCACACAGACACAGGCCCGCTCTGCCCCTGCTCTGTGGGCTCGGAGACCCCAACATGGCCATTAATGCCAAGTACTTCCGCTTACCCGGCTGGGCCGCAGGCGTGGCAGGCCTCGGCCCCGGGCTCCTGGACGCTGACTCGGCTCGGCACAGGGAGGAGCCCGGGCCCTGTGGAGTGAAGGAGATGACCCTCGAGAGGACCGGGGGGTGAGGGAGCGGGTGGCTCCACACCCCAGAACAGGGGCGACGCCGAGTCGCCGCTCCTCACCTCGGCCGGGGAGGGTGAGGGCCCCTCTGGGGCCAGAGAGAATATGGCCTCTCCCCTCCTGTCAACCCTAAAAATGCCAGGAAAGGAAGGGCCTTTTCTGACATTGCCCGCCGTGTCGAATAAATATCAGGTCTCAGGGTCTAAGGGCGGTGAGAGCTGTGTACTGAAGCTGCCGCCAGCAGTCAGCGCTGGGCGGCGGGGGCGGGGGACGGGAGCGGGGGGGGCGGAGGGGCGGGGAAGGGTCCCAGGAGCCCAAGTGGGGATTCTGTGTCGTTCTGAAGGCCCATCCATCCCAGGACAGAGAAGGCCTGCCCTAAGTGTTCAGCACCAGGTGCCCCCTGACTTCCGTGGGTCCCCTGCAAGACTGGAGGGTCGCCTTCGGAACCGGAGTTGGGGGTGGGGGGCTGGGTCTTGCTCCCAATTCCCGTGCCGATCCTCAGTGTGAACGGAAGCGGCCCCCAAAGCTGGGAAACAGGGCTCTCCACCATTAGGAACGCTGCTGTCACCCGGGGTCCCTCAGGTAGGGTGTCTGACTGGGGCCCAAGGCTGCCCCCCACGCGCTTCCGCAGGGTGCTCTGGGCCCAGGCTGACCAGGACACCGGGAGCCCTGGGGGGTCTTACAGCAGTGTCCTCGGGGACCCTGCAGGGGTGGCCTCAGTCCAAACCCAGGGGCTCCTCTGCGCCAAAGGGGCTCAGACCATCTCACTGTCGCCCCTGCAGGTGCCCTCGCTGCCTGCCAGCCGTGCGCGGCATCGTCATGCCTCGCCGCCAGAAGAGCAAGCTGCGTGCCCGTGAGAAATGCCACCAGGGCCAGGGCCAGGGCGCGGGCCAGGGTGTGGGGAGTGCTGAGGCCGCTGCAGCAGCAGCAGCAGCAGGTGCAGAGGGGCCCCCATCGTCCCCGACCGAGGGGACTCCCCAGGGGTCTCCCCAGGTGGGCGCAGCTCAGCAGCCTCAGGGCGCCCGGGTCCGCGAGGCCCCCGGTGCAGGCGCCGCAAGCCCACCACGTGAGCAGGGTGCCGAGGGCCTGGCCGCGCCCCCCGCCTTGGGCGCCCGCAACGACCCCCTGGCCCGCAAGGCCAACAATCTGCTGCAGTTCCTGCTGGAGAAGCACGTGAGCAAGGAGCCCATCACCAAGCCCGCGCTGCTCAAGGTCGTCAGCAGGAAGTACAAGGGCCACCTGCCCGAGATCCTGAGGCGCACGTCCCAGCGCCTGGAGCTGCTCTTCGGCCTCGAGCTCAAGGAGGGCGACACCGGCGGCCAGTGCTACGCGCTGGCCTGCAAGGTGGGCCGCCCGGGCGACGGCGGCGACAAGGGGCCGCCCACCAGAGGCCTGGTCCTGGCGCTCCTGGGCGTGATCTTCATGAAGGGCGGCCGCGCCAGCGAGGAGGATGTCTGGGAGTTCCTCAACATGCTGGGCGTGTACGCGGGCCACAGGCACCCGATCCTCGGGGAGCCCAGGAAGCTCATCACCCAAGAGCTGGTGCGCCAGAAGCTGCTGGAGTACCGCCACGTGCCGGCCAGCAACCCTCCGCGCCACGAGTTCTTGTGGGGCCCCAGAGCCCGCGCCGACACCAGCAAGATGCAGGCGCTGCAGGTGCTGGCCGAGCTCAACGACGTGGCGCCCAGCTGCTTCCCGCAGCTGTACCAGGAGGCCCTGCGAGATGAGGAGGCGCGCCTCAGCGCCAGAGTCCCAGCCCGGGCGGCCTCCGCTGGCGAGGCTGCGGCGCCTTCCAGGGCCAGGGGCGCTTCGGGGGCCGGGGGGGCTTCTGGGGCCTGGGTCCCCCGCTGGCGCCGAACCTAGTGAGTCAGGTGGGGCGGCTGCTCCTCCTTGGGGTGGAAGAGGGCCCGCCGCCTTCCAAGTGGTGCGGAGTCCTAGGGGCTCGACGGAAGAAAGTCCATCTTTATTGTTGACACATCCATCCCTTCAACATTTGAAGTAGTGGGGGGTCCACGTGGATTTAGTTGTAACAAAACATATCTTCTTTTTGTTCCTCTAAAATTATATGTTAGGTAATGTTAAATAACAGATAGCTGTCAGCTGAGATATTCAAAGCTTTTTCAAATGGTTTTTCCCTTTCATAGAAAGTTTACTTTGCTTCAGGATATAAAGGTATGACCAACATGTGTCTTACAGCTTTTTGCCTTTTAAAAAGGTTTAAAGCCTTAGAGTTGGTATCTGTGAAACAATTAAAAATATTCAATATTTTGATCAACATTCAAACAAGGTGACATAGTACCCCAACAGTATTTTCATGGAGATGGGAAAGAATCCAACAGGAAAATAGTTGAGGGCACAAAGTACATGAAAAAGAAAACTTTTCCAATGTGTAATGTGTTCAATTATTGGTTTGCCTTATTCCTTTTAGTCTTTCTTTTCTAGTATTAAAAGATATCTACCCTGGATATTCATAACTTATTAAAGATTGTTTGTTGAAGAGCACTGTATGTTCTCTAATATTTACTGGGTTAAGAAAAACCTTGACAGGGGTTTGAAAGCTTGGAGTTTCAAAATAATCATGTGATCACTACCAATTAGTATCAATCTGATATTCCCCAGTGATTCTGCCAAGGGCCTTACAATATAGCACGTGTATTCCAACATTGCAACAGGGCAGGGCTTACCATCCTCCTTTTACAGATAACTAACTTGCAAAATGTGAACTTCATAAGGCTGACAATTAACAGAGCTATGGATGGTCTCAGGGACATGAAATCCCTCGAGGCCCCTTTCGGCATAGGGGCCGAGCAGTACAATTTTCCTGCCAGCCAACCTTTGGGCTGTTTTGGTGTTCTCTGCCCTACGGCGCGCAATCTATGACATATGCTGGGTCAAAGCACACAAACAAACAGAAATATCACAAAGGTGTGGGTGGTTTCATCTGGAACCCAAATGGTCAAAGTAGTAATTGCCATTCATAAGAGACCCAGTATTTGCCAATCACTGTACCGGGTGCTTTACACACATTACATACGGTTCCAAAAGTCCTTCAGGCTGGGTCTTAGCCGACACACCTAACAGAGGAAGAACTTGAAATATTCTCAAGTTCAGACGGCTGATGAAGTGACAGAACAGGGAGCAGAACCGGGTCTGTTTGCTCTGGAGCCCACACTGTGCCAGTCCTCCCTGAGGAGGAGCCTGAGGCTCATCTTGTATCTCTTAATTCATTTCTCTTCTTACTATGCCACAATGGCTCCCAGGCACTAAGAGAAGACTTTGGGGGCGCCTGGGTGGCTCAGTGGCTTAAGCGCCTGCCTTGGGCTCAGGTCACGATCTCACTTTTCATGGGTTCGAGCCCCACATCGGGTTCTGTGCTGACAGCTCAGAGCCTGGAACCTGTTTCAGATTCTGTGTCTCCCTCTCTCTCTGACCCTCCCCTACTCATGCCCTGCCTCTGTCTCAAAAAGAAATAAACGATAAATTTAAAAGAAAATTAAAAGGAAAGAAAAGAAAGAAGACTTTGTAGTCAAAACATTACAAGCAGGCCTAAGGCAGGAAGGTGAGTTCAAGAATAAACCACAATTTAGGCATGGTCTCTGGGCTTCATTGACTTAGGATCCCGCTCTCCCCCACCTCAGCGTTTCTTCAGAGCTGACTCAGCCCAGGTGCTGGCTTGTGTTTAAGTCCAGCATTTTTCCACGGCAGAATGTCCTCCTGGGTCATTCCTAGTGTGACCTGCTATCCAACTCTGGAAGCTGACCTGCTGGCCTGCTCTTCACCATCTTTTTCTCTAAAGGGCGTTCCCTGTGGCCAATGTAAAGCCAGTCCAGAATCACCTGACTGCCTCCTGACTTAGAACAGTCCAGCTCCCTGGCGGTCACTTTCTTCGTGTGGAATCTCTAGGATGGCAACAGAGCCTGTCTTACAAAAGGTGAGTATAGACAGGTTTAGACACATCCATGCAAAAGATCACTTTAGACACTGACATTTAGAAGCCCTGCGCGTCTTCACTACGTTCTCAGAACAGGTCCTAAGTGGGCTCGTGAGTCGCGTTTGCTTTCACCCAGCTACCAGTTTGGGCATATGAGCTTGCAAGTAGGAAAAGGTTTTGAAATCATCCTGATATATGCAGTATATTTTAAGGGTGTGTTCTTTGTGACTGGCCTCTGAAAAATACAGTGATGAGCGAGCTTAAGGGGTCAATAATCAAAGCTACCCTTGCAATTGGGGATGAGGAAAGACCATGGATTTCACTCTGTAGCAAACACCTACTGGGGCGGAATTCCGCAGAACCCAGAGTATTTCTAGGAGAGGAAAATAGTTTCCTGGTAGACATGCTAACTTTCAACAGCACAGATTAAAACAATTCGCCCTCCTGCTGCTGCCTCTTGTCTCAGTACTTGCCCCAGAGGACTATCCTGGTTTCTTCTTGTGCCTAACGGCACTTGTGACGTGTCCTGCACATTCCGTCATGCTGAGGGCTGCTCACACTCACAAGTTAAGGTTCTGACCAAACACCAATGGAAACAGAACATTCTTTCCCTATTGAGAGTCTGGAACTTACGGTTAGTCCAGAAAGAAGCATGTGAGAGAGGGTCATCTTTCCCTGCTGAAGTTTTACAGGATCCTCTTGATAAAGTGGTGTGACCTTGTATTATGAAGAAGCCGTCAAAGAATAGGCTCTCCAAAACACTGTAGAATTCCAAGGTAGATTTAGCCTTGCCAGAACCTCCACCAGGAACGGAGGGGATTGTTTTCATAATCAATTCTAGTAACTGCTCTTTTATTGAATACCTACTATGTACGTTTATGGGAGAGACTACAACTACTCACCGCCGGTGTTGTGGCCTCCTCTTTGGCACGCTGTTGTGGCCTCCTCTTTTGCCCAGTTCACTTGTCCTTAGGATGGGTCACGTGACTACCCTTGCCACTGAACTGTAAGTAGAGGCATTTTTTGTCACTGCCTGCCCGAGACATTTGACAGACAGTATTCAACCCCCATACTCTCTTCTTCCACTCTGTAGCAACCACTAAGATCCCGTATTTAGATGACGGAAGGAGCCTGAGTCCCTGGGTCAGGCGATAGGACAAAGCCCCTTGCAACCCACATCCAGAAATGACCCTGCATTCCATTAGGCTCTTCAGACTTCACGTGTGTCTGTCGCATCAGCTAGCAGTTACTTTAATACACAGCTGCTGTTTTTGTTGTTAGGCTCATTTAAACATTTTAAGTACCAAGATAACAGTACATATGTTCTTGCAGCAAAATAATACAAACAACACAGAGAAATGGCAACTGCCTGCCTTACCTCATGCCTAGTACATTCAGCAACATCCTCCATGGTGAATAAAATTTGCCTGAAGCAGGTACTATTTTTAAAATGATTGTAATGATTCTTTTCCCCTCCCAGGACTTCCTTTTTTTTTTTTTTCTTCAGTGAGAGAGAGCCCGCACATGGGTGAGTGGGGAAGGGGTACAGGGAGACAGAGAGAGAGAGGGAGAGAGAGAGCAACTTAAGCAGGCTCCATGCTCAGTTTGGAACCCAACGTGGGGCTCCATCATGCGACCCTGGGATCATGTCCTGGGCCGAAATCAAGAGATGGATGCTTAACCAACTGAGCCATGTAGGCACCCCTATTTACTTTCTAACTGGAAGTTTGGACTTTGTGAACACTTTTAGCCATTTCATTCACGCCACTTCCAGCGTCTGGCAACAACCAATCCATTCTTTGTATGTATTCGTTTAGGATTATTTCCGTGGTGGAGTTGTTTTTTAAAGATTCTCACATATAAGTGAGATCACATGATACTTGTCTGTCTCTGAATTATTTCACGTAGCATAATGCCCTCAAGGACTATCCATGTTGTCACAAATGGCAAGATTTCCTTCTTGTTGTGAGTGTATAATATTTTATATGTATTACATCGTATTTATCCATTCATCCATCAGTGGACACTTAGGTTGCTTCCATGTTTCGGGTACTGAACATGAGAGTAAAGATATATTTTTGACTTAGTGGTTTCACTTCCTTTGGATACAGAGACGTACTAGGAAAAAAGATTGTCACTGTCACATACACTAGTCTTTTCTTCTGTCATTAGTCCAGAAATGTGCATTTTTATCTCAGACACTGCACTTAGTACCACAAAGTTCATTTGTGTTTCTTTTTATCCTATGTGTCTCTATTTAGCATGTTTTATTTTTGTTCTTGTTTCCTGGAAAAAATCGAATATACTTACGTCTCTTTTGATGTCACTGTCTATTCATTCTATTACCCGCATCATTTCTGGATAAATTTTGAGCAATCACTTTTTATTCTCACTAGTGGACATATTCTCCTGCTTCTTTGCATGCCTGGCAATTTTTGACTGGACGCCAAACATTGTGCATTTGGCCCGGTTCACGCTTATCAAGCACAAGCGTGCTGGGTACTGTTTTTTCAATACCCACATATTCCTGAGCTTTTATTCTATAATCGAGATACGTTTCCTAGACACACTAAGTTCTTTTCCATTTTTGCTTTAAAGGTTTGTTACGTATTGCCAAAGCCACATAAATCCAGGACTAATCCTGCATCAGGACAGAAAAGACTCTCTAGGTCCTCTCTCTGATGCCCTGGGCATGATACGGTTTTCCATTCTGACTTGTGGGACTAGGAAGTAGCCCATGTGGACTCAGAAATTCTTTCTCTGTGTAGCTCTCTCTCTCTGGTACTCTATCCTGTGAACCGTAGCCTCCTGGTTCTCCTCCGACCCTCAGTCTCTTCTTTTCAACTCGTGAACTGCCAGGTTTCACTGGAACTACCAGTCACTGTGCTATGGGTTCAAGGCAGCAAGCTGGTGCAATTCCAGGCTCACCTTACTTCTTTGCAGTCTCTTGGGAGTCATTGTCTTTCCTTGCCTGGTGGCCAATATGTTGAAAATGGCTGTCATATGTGTGTGTGTGTGTGTGTGTGTATATATATAGACAGAGAGAGAGAGAGAGAGAGAGAGAGAGAGGGGCGCTTTTTCCTGTTTTCTTAGTTGTTTCTGGCAGGTGGCTAGATCCATCTCCTATTATTCCATCTTCTCCAAAAATATAAGTAGTATAGTCCAAATTTAAAACCCAAATGGTTTTGACGAACAAGGGCTTTCAAACTGCAAGCCATACCACATTTGAAACACATTACAATAAAGTCTGAATAGAAAGACTGTGGAACACACACACATATCTCTCTGTGTGTATATGTGTACTTATGTATGCCTGTGTGTGTATATATATATATGTATTCATGGAGACACACTTAGATGCATGTGACTAGTAGAGTATAAACATTAAACATGCAGGGCAAATTATCAACAATGTTCCTCTCCTATTGTGGAAAGGTACGTGATTATGATTTATGGTTTCCATATTTTTCAACACTGATAAAACACACATGCATTTCCTTTATGTTTATAAAGTACTATAAATATTCAAAATATGATTTACATACCTACATTAGCCAGGGTTCTCAAGAGAAAGTGAACCAACGGGGTGTGTGTGCGTGTGCGTGTGCGTGTGCGTGTGCGTGTGTGTGTGTGTGTACATGTCTATGTATCCATCTATGCGTCTATCTATCGGGCTTCATTATAAGTAATTGGCTCACATGATTACGGAGGTTGGCACGTAGCAAGATCTGCAGGGCGAGTCCACGAGCGGGAGACCCAGGGTAGCTGAAGGTGCAGTTCCCGAGTAAAAGCCAGCAGGCGGAACCCCGGGAGAGCTGATATTTCAGGTCGAGTCTAAAGATGGGGAAAAATAAAAACAAAGTCCCATCTCAAAAGCAATCAGGCAGGAGAAGTTCTTTCACACCTTATTCTATTGGAGCCTTCTAGTGATTCTAGGAGGAGTACCCCCATCAGGGAGGACAATCTGCTAGACTCGCTCAACAAACTGTAATGGTAATCTCATCCCACAACACTCTCACAAAAGCACCCAGAATCACGTATGACCATGGCACACCCGGCCCAGTTAAACCGCAACACAAAACTAACCATCATGACACCAAAATTAAATGCACATTCTCTTATGTAACCTTTTAATAATTAGGAGAACAACCTAAAATCTAAGTATTGGGCTATGTCCTTTCAACCAACTTAAAGGACTCCCTCCAGCAAATTTTAAGTTCTATCTTAAAAGCAGAAGTTATATGTGTATCTTACACAAATTTTCCCTGACATGATTGGGTTCAGTTACCATTTTCAACATTTATAGGAAGGACTGTATGCAACTAACAATGCCAACAACAAATAACATTGATCGCTTTCAGTACCACACATGCTGTATTCTGTTTGTTATCCAAGCTTAAAGAAACTGTGCTGTTTAAAAATACGTCACGTCTTTTTTTTTTTTTTAATTTTTTTAAATTTATTCTAGGAGAGACAGAGACAGTGTGAGCAGGGGAGGGTCAGAGAGAGAGGGAGTCACAGACTGAAACAGGCTGCAAGCTCTGAGCTGGCAGTCAGCACAGAGCCCGACGCGGGGCTCGAACCCACGAACCGCGAGATCATGACCCAAGCGAAAGTCGGACGCTTAACCGACTAAGCCACCCAGGCGCCCCTAAAAATACGTCACATCTTGACTGCTGCCATTAATACCAAGAAGTACCTGAAGAATGTACTTATGTTTTTGCCTACTGACTTACTTGAGAACAATGTCAGATAAAGCATATTCTCCCTCACAGACTACTGTTGAAGACGATGCTTCCTAAGTTAACATGCTAATATGTTGCTAACGTATGCTCTGGTTGTGGCATTCTTTATTACTAAGTTTGCATTCAAAAACTGTCCTGATAACAAAGGCATCAATGATTTTGTTCACATTGATATACCTTCGTATTATTTGATGCCTGAGTAATTTTCTCCCTGTTGTACTATGCGCTCCATGTTATTTTCTTTTCCTTTATTAATGACTTACATTCTCTCTTCTCCAGTGAGCATGTTTCATTTCTCAGCTTTGGAACCAGGCTTTCTTCCCAGAACCCATCGATTCCCAAGTTTTACCACATGTTTTTGATCCAAAGGTGACTGTGCAGATTTTCCACTACACAGCCATATAAATATTAGTTTACAGTGAAATTCTCATACTATGTTACTTTTTCTTTTCGAAAATTTGCCCGTATTCTTCAAAAAAGGTAAAAAAGAGTGAGCAGACAGGAGGCCAGAGGCGCCTGGGTGGTTCCGTCGGTTAAGCGGCCGATTTCGGCTCAGGTCATGATCTCACCGTTTGTGGGTTCGAGCCCCGTGTTGCGCTCTGTGCTGACAGCTCAGAGCCTGGAGCCTGCTTCGGATTCTGTCTTCCCCTCTCTCTCTGACCCTCCCCTGCTTGCCCTGTGTTTCTCTCTCTCTCTCTCTCTCTCTCTCTCTCTCAGGAATAAAATAAAAACATTAAAAAATGTTTTAAAAACCTCTTCCTTCCCTTTCCAATTTATCATCTTGTTTCCTTAGTATGCCTTTGCTGCAGATCTAAATGACTTGTTGCCCCGTTCTCACTTAAAAAAAAAAAAGTTTATTTATTTATTTATTTTGACAGAGAGAGAGAGAGAGGGAGAGAGAGAGAGAGAGAAGAGTGTGTGTGTGTGTGTGTGTGTGTGTGTGTGTGTGTGTGTGTGTGAGCGAGCCGAGGAGGGACAGAGAAAGAGAGAGAGGGTGAGAAAATCCCAAGCAGGGTCCACACTGCCAGCACAGAGCCCAACACTGGATGGAACTCACAAACCATGAGATCATGGTTCAAACTTATGAACTGCGAGATCGTGACCTTAGCCAAAATCAAGAGCTGGGTGCTTAACCGAACGAGCCACCCAGGCACCCCACCCCATTCTTACTTTTAAGTAGTTACACATTCATACTGGATCATTAAGCACTTATTATTTTCCACGATTATAACATATGCTCTGTCATTTGTACCCTCCCTTTAACTGCTGTCTTAGAGTCCCTTGTTGAACACGGGCAGCATGCTTACTTGTGCAGTACCGAAAACCACTTGTCCTCAATAGTCTCTTTTGTCAATTTCTCAGAATGACTTTGTTTTTTGTTTTTTTTTTTAATGTTTTTATTTATTTCTAGGAGAGAAAGAGAGAGACAGCGTGAGCAGGGGAGGGTCAGAGAGAGAGGGAGTCACAGACTGAAACAGGCTCCAGGCTCTGAGCTGGCAGTCAGCACAGAGACCGACGCGGGGCTCGAACCCACGAACCGCGAGATCATGACCCGAGCGAAAGTCGGACGCTTAACCAACTACGCCACCCGGGCGCCCCTCTCAGACTGACTTTGGATCTGCAGATTCCATGTCCCTGAACACCCATCTCTCACAAAGTTCCTAACTCCTCTGCATTTTCTTCTGATGTGAACAGCAAGGTATGACAACCCTCCTACAATCTAAAACTCCATCTTTTATATCTGTTTCTCGGAAAAAGGTTTCCACCTCATTTTCTCATACGTGTTCATATTCCATCGATATAATTCAGTCCTATTAGTCTGAGGAACAATTTAAGGATGCTTACATAAAAAAGACTTTACAGGAAGAAAATATAATTTAAAATTTGAATGACTGCACCTAGATTTTTTGAAAAAAATTTAGCTTGTATTTATTTATTTTGAGAGAGACAGAGAAAGCTCAGGTGGGGAAGGGGCAGACAGATAGGGAGAGAGAGAATCCCAAGCAAGGCTCGAACCCACGAAACCATGCAATCATAACCTGCGCTGAAATCAAGAATCGGACGCTTAACCAAATGAGGCACCCAGGCACCCCTAGATTTTTTAAAGGAGAGAAGAAATCCCAAGATGTGTTCAACAAGGAGGTAGTACATAAAATGTTTGCTATGTATCCTTGAGTCTGTGGGTCCTACGTTTGACCCTATCCTTCCTAATATCCAATGTGAAAAAGGAGATAAATATTGGTCATTTATAAGGCCCATAAAATGAACACTAAAATCATTACCTGGTACAGTTCTTTGTTATACTACTAAAGTAAAGGAGAGAGAAAAAGAAAAAGAGAGATTCATTTCCCTTGGCTCCTTAAACATATGAGGGGGAAACCGTGTAGGTGACACACTCCGCTCTTACCCCCTCCTCCTGGGGAACACAGCAAGCCTCACGCCTGTCTCTCCCAGAGGCACGGCGCGCGGCCCCCCGGGCGGCTTCGGTGGCTCAGAGGCATGCACGGGCCTTGGACCTTGCCGGCCAGTCTCTCTCCCAAGTGACATTCGGCCCGCTCTGCCGAGCTTCTGAGGAGACTCTCCTCATCTCCTAGGCTCCCCGTCCTTCACTTTTCTTCTGCCCGTGCCCACCTGCCTTGCTCCCCGTGGGGGAGCTCTTCCTGACCAGGGTCCTGACAGACATGGTCCTTCCTGCCCTACAGCCTCATGAATGTTTTCAGGACCTGATGGGACCTTCGCTACCTTCCTCTTTCTTCTCAGTGTCCAGACGGAGGAAATGCGGCCCAGAGAAAAGGTTACGTGGCTGTGGAGAGAGTAGACATAAACCTCAATCTTCATGACGGTAATGACTGCCACCGCGAAGCACTGGCTCCAAGCACAAGCATTTTATCAGGTGGCCTGTTAACGACTGGGCTCCAGAAATGCTGCCCTGTGAGGGGAGACCCCGACACGGGTGGACACCTTTTCTATAAAACAATTGTAGACTCATCAAGAAGTTGGGAAAATAGTAAAAATAGACTTCTCAGGGCATCTGGGTAGCTCAGTTGGTTAAGTGTCCGACTCTTGATTTCAGCTCAGATCGTAATCCCGGGGTCATGGGGACCATAAGATTGAGCCCTGCATTGGGGTCCACGGTGAGCATGAGGCCTGCTTAAGATTCTCTCTCCCTCCCTCTCCCTCACCTCTGGTCTCTCTCTCTGAAATACACACTTAAGTCCATAAGAACATACATAAGTTCTCATGTTCCTTTTTTCCCAGCTTTAGCCTAATATACAAGTTTACATAGAATAGTACATTAATTCAGACCCTGAATGGGGCACCTGGTTGGCTGTCAGTAGAGAATACCAGTCTTGATCTTGGGGTTGTGACTTCAGGCCCCACCTCAGGTACAGAAGTAACAATAAAACAAAACAAAACAAACAAACAAAACTTAGAAAATAACGTTGCTGCCCAAGATGAACTAAACTGCAACCTAATTCAGACTGTAAAGTTTTAACATGCACCTATTTGACAGGGGAGTAGAGTTCCTTAAGTTTTATATTTCCGTAAATATTTTAAAAAATTTTAAAGCTTATTTTTGAGATAGTGATAGAGAGCATGAGAAAGAGAGGACGAGAGAAAGAGGGAAACATGGCAACTGAAGCAGGCTCACAGAAACTGAGCTGTCAGCACAGAGCCGGACATGGGGCTCAAACTCCGGAACCGTGAGATCATGACCTGAGCCGTGAAGTCTGACGCTAAATGGACAGAGCCACCCTGTACACACACACACACACACACACACACACACACCCTTTTTTTTAATTTGGAAGTTGGTATATTCTGCCATTAGCAGATATTCTCTCTGCCCTTCTCTTGTACCTTTCCCACCTCTTGTAACTCAAAGGTTATTCCTTGCCTCTGTGTGTTACCACACGCAGTGTCAGCATACCCCGCTGCCTGTGTGCGGCTCTGCATTTTGTTGTAGGTCACGGGCTCCATCACAAGCATATTCTCGTCAGGTGGCCAGTCAACTGCACCGGGCCCCAGAAACGCTGTCCTGTGAGGGGCGAACTGGACACTGGTGGACGTATTTAACGGAATAGCCTCCCGATTCACTTCAAACTCTTTTGTATAATATAGGCGGCCTGCGCCCCCCTGACAGCCCCGTCCCCCAGGGAGGGGCCGCGCCAGCTGCTGGAGATCAGCGCAATCCCGTCCTCATCACCTGTGAGGGCCGGGGGCGCAATCCCGCCCAGCCCGCACCTCTGCCGGCCTCACCGCTACCGGTGACCCTGCTGCTCTGGAGGCTCGGCCCCGGAGCCCCTCGTCTGGATTTCCGCAAAGCGCCACAACTGGCACTGGCACTGGCACTGGCACTGCCACGGAAGGCGCGCGATGGGGTGATGGAAGCAGACCCCAGCCGCGGCTGCGGGATGGCAAGGACCCCGTGAAGATGGTACGAGGCCATGTCCCGGAGGGTCGGACTTTCCAACTGGAGCCGGATCCCGACCCTGATGGAGACCTAGGTGTCCAAGGGCCTCTCTTTGGGGAGCCGTCTTCTCCAGGACATACAAGTGGGGTGTGGCTTGGAGAGGGCTGGGGCAGCGAGGCGGGTGTCTCATACCTGGCTTCTGCAACGACGGCGCCTGCGCAGACTTCCACTGCCCCGTGTCCAAGGGCCACGTGTAGGCAGGCCCCGCCCCGCGCCCGCACACCCCCCCCCGCCCCCGGAGCAGCAGGCTCACCAGGCGCAGCTGGGTGCAGCGTTGGGTGGGGGTTCTCCTCTCAGCAGGCCCACCAGCCCTGGGACTCTCAGGGAAGGAGAGATGCTCAGGTGTCCCGCCTTGGGCCAGAAAATGAAGTCCTTTTAGATCCTGAAAGTAAACAGAAAATTTTAGACTCACCCAGAAGTTGTTACAAATAGTACAGAGTTTTCGTGTACCTTTCTCCCAGCTTTAAACCACGAGAGCAGTTTACATGGAAAAGCACATTAATCACAATTCAAAAAATAACAGTGGCACAAGATTATTAACTAAATTGCGATCGAATTCAGAGAGCAAAAGATTTTTTTAACGTTTTCTTTATTTTTGAGAGAGACAGAGAGAGAGGGAGGAAGCAGGGGAGGAGGGGCAGAGACAGGGGGACAGAGGATCGGAAGCAGGCTCCACGCTGACAGCAGAGTCCATCGCGGGGCTCAGACTCACAAACCATGAGGTCACGACCTGAGCTGATGTCAGATGCTCAACAGACTGAGCCACCTGGGCTCCCCTAGGTAACACAAGTTTTAAAATACACCCGTATGGGGTGGGGGTGGCAGAAGCAGTGGTTCAGGTGCTGCGACGTGGCTTTCCGAGGACAGATTCGCGTGACACCTATCCCAACCTGAATACACATCGGTTCCATCACCACAGAGAAAGTCCCTTATTACTCTAACCTTCTGCCAGTTACCAATGGATTCTCCATCATGCCAATTTTCTCATTTTGAGATGTTACAGGAAAGGAATTTTACAGGATGTCACAGGAAAGGAATTTTACAGGATGTAAGATTTAATTTTCAGGTCAGCTCTGTCCCTTGCGTCTCTCCCTTCATGACTTCCTGCGTTTCTCTGTTTTCCTTCCCCCATCCTCTTTCTTTCCTGTTGGACTTTGTTCTTCTCTTCTATATTTTGTTCAGTTTGAAATGTTACGTTTAAGAGCATTGACATCACTTCAACACAGAAGTGTGTGCAACGTCGCTGTGTTTACTCACTGATGGCGGTGTATCAGGAGTAAGAGTAGGAGCTGGGGGAGCTGCGCGGGAGACGGCGGAGGAGGAGGATCCTAACGTCACCTTGCCGCAGCAGCACACCTAGGTAACTGCCACAGTGGTACAACTGACCCAGAAACTGACCTCAGCACTCACAGAACAGACTTCTCACAGTCAATCAGAGAGAGGGGGCCACATCACGAAGAGCAGGAGGGGCAGAGACACAGTTGGCAACCAGACTCCCTGTGACACTAAGCACAAAGGGGAAAGACGTCACACACACGGAGAAGGGAGAGGAAGAGACACAAGGTCCCTGCCTTGGGAAGATGAGTCCCTGTAACAACTGGCTTTGAAAACCACTAGATCATCCCCTGGGCTTTCCAACCAGTGGTGCTTAACTCAGGGCACTTTAAAAATCAATGGGCTGAGGGGCGCCTGGGTGGCTCAGTTGGTTAAGCATCCGACTTCAGCTCAGGTCATCATCTCCCTGCTGATGAGTACAAGCCCTGGGTCGGGCTCTGTGCTGACAGCTCAGAGCCTGGAGCCTGCTTCAGAGTCTCCCTTTCTCTATGCCCCTCCCCCACTAGCCCTCTGTCTCTCTTTCTCCAAAAAGAATAAATATTTAAAAACAATTCATATCCACGTGCTTAGCACCGGGAGACCCAAAGGTCAAAGGAAAATTGAGTCTGTGCCCTTGAAGAGGCAGCTTAACAAACAACCACAATGAGACAGAAGCAAAGCGGCAGGAATTGGAAAAACGCCTAGGATATATTTGAGGAGCAAGAGTGATTTACAAATCTCAGAATTGCACTGGGGGCGCAGGGATCTTTAGAAGACTTCTCCATGAACGAAAATGCTGGCAGGCGCCTCTTCTCTCCCTGCTTCCGGCCTAGATAGCTGGACATTTGCACACACCAGCATGAGCACTCCGCACCTACCTTGCCAACACTGAGTGCCAGTCCCTGCATTCCTCTGTGCAGTGGCTCCATCGAAAACGCTGCTGCAATAACACACCCGGCAAGCAGCCCCAACAGGGGTGAGTACGGCTCCGAAGTCACTCGTGTCCTGAGGAGAGGAGAGAACCTCACACACCAGTGTGCCTGCAGCCCCAGCAGAGGGACTGGAGGGAGGCATCTGCTGGGCCCGCAGGCTCCACCCACAACAAAAGCCTCCCAGGGGACTCTGCAGGCAGAGTGCTCTGGGTGCAACCAGAAACCCAGCGGACGGGCTCAAAGCAGGCGTCTGGGCTGACTCTGAACACCACCCAGCTACAAACCCACAGCAGCCACAGACTGGCCCCCGTAACAACAAAGGGACCAAACCCTGTCCGGTGCACCCACAAAAGGCAACGCGGGCCACCGAAGCCGACCTTACGGAAGGCAAACACGGCTCTGCCATGACTGCAGGGGCCATGCGACCTTTATAGGAATGAGGTGCCTCATTCCAGTGAACAGGGGACACTGTGCTGCAGGAAATCACAGGACCTGTTATCCATGAGGCCACTACTTTCAAAATCAGGACATGTAGTTGCCTTTCCTGATACTTAGAAACACAGACAGTTAGACCAAACGAGGAGACAGAGAACCAGATCCCAAGTGAAAGAATAAGATAAAACCACAACCAAAGAGCCAAAGCAAAGAGAAATAAGCAATACAGCTGACAAAGAATTCAAAACAATAGTCAAAAGGATAGTCACTGGACATGAGGAAAGAGTGGAGGATCTCAGTGAGACCTTCGGGACAGAGAAAGAAAATGTGGGGGAAAAAAGAACCAAACAGAGATGAAGAACTCATTAAGTGAAACTAAAAATATACTAGAGCAGTATCAATTGCAGAAGGGGGAGGAGGCAGAAGAACAAATCAGCAACCTGGAAGACAGAGTAATGGAACACAACCAACCTTAACAGGGAAAGAAGAAAAGATTAAAAAGTGAGAATAGGTTAAGGGAATTCAGTGACATCACGAAGCATAACAACATTTGCATTCCAGGGATCCCAGAAGGAGAAGACAGAGAAAGGGGGCCAGAAAAGTTATTTCAAGAAATAGCCAAAACTTACCTCGTCTGGGGAAGAAATTGGCAACTCAGATTCAGGAAGGACAGAGAGAGCCCCCAACAAAATAAACCCAAGGAGGTTTACATCAAGACACGTAATAATTAAAATGGCAAAATAAGTGAGAAGAGAGAAAACCGTTACATGCAAGGGAAATTCGATATGGCTATCAGCTGATTTTTACCAGAAACCTTGCAGGTCATAAGAGGGTGGCAGGATAGATTCAAAGTACCGAAAGGAGAAAACCGTGCAACCGAGAATGTTCTTCCTAGCAAGATTATCGTTCAGAATAGAAGGAAAGATAAAGAGTTTCCCAGGCAAACGTAAGTTAAAGGAGTTCATCACCACTCAACTGGATTTACAAGAAACATTAAAGGAAATTCTTGGACTGGAAAGAAAAGGCCATCATCAGGAGAAAGAAAATTATAGAAGGCCAAGAAACAGAATCTTAATAATAAAGAACAAAGTGATGGTTACCAGAGGGGACGGGGGTTGAGGGGATGGGTGAACTAGGTGATGGGAATTAAGGACAGCACTTGTCATGATGAGCAGTGGGTAATGTACAGAAATGCTGAACCGCTCTATCGTACACCTGAAACTAATATAAGGCTGTCTGTTAATTAGCTGGACTTAAAATAAAAACTTTAAAAAAATGAAAATTATGGAAGGGAAAAATTGCACAAGTAAATGCAAACATAATGAAACACACACACACACACACACACACCCCGAAATGACCTGTCAGAATGGTTAAAATCTAAAACACAAGAAATAAGTGTTGACAAGGATGTGGAGGAAAAGGAAGCCTCTTGCACTACTGGTGGGAATGCAAACCGCTGTGGCCACTTTGGAGAACAGTAAAGAAGTTCCTCCAAAAATTAAAAATAGAAATAACATGGGGTCCAGTTATTCCACTACTGGGTATTTACCCAAAAGAAAATGAAAACACTAATTTGAAAGGATACATGCATCCCTATGTTTATTGCAGCATTACTTACAACAGCCAAGGATGGAGGCAACCCCAGCATCTATAGATAGATGAATGGATAAAGATGTGGTATGTATGTATATACGTATGTGTCTGTGCGTATGTACGTATATGTCGGTATACATATACATATACATATATAAAATGAATTAGCCATAAAAAAGAATGAAATCTTGACATTTGTGAAAGCATGGATGAACGTAGAGTGTATAATACTAAGTTAAGTAACTCAAAGGGAGACAAATACCATATGATTTCACTTGTATGTGCAGTTTAAGAAACAAAGGGATAAAGAAAAAGAGGCCAGAAATAGACTCATATACAGAGAACAAACTGGTGGCTGTCAGAGGGTAGATGGGAGAGGGAATAGGTGAAATAGATAAAGGGGATTAAGACGATACTTTTCTTCATGAATACTGAGAAAGGAATAGAAGTGCTGAATCATTACACGGTGTATCTGGAAATATACCAGTGTATGTTAATTATACTTCAAAAAAATTAAGGGTTAGAAAAAAAGTAGAAGCCATGCTATTCTGTAAACCAAACTAAGAACTTTTACCTGTTATTTTATGATTAGGAACATGGAAACGTGGCCTTCTAATAGGTATTTCTTTGGAAATAGCAAACAACTCAGCAATAAAACTGTAGGGCTCTGTAATAGAAAAAAAAAAAAGTAAAAGATTGTCAACTCATGGGTTCCCTAAGACTTCTTCAGTGTGTCCTTCTGTAAAATCTTAAAATGCATTCTTGTATTTGCTGAACTTATCTGAGAATTTAGGCTAAATTAAATCTTCATAAATGGCATACCATGTTCATTGGCCCATTTCTTCCCTTAACATCAACTGAGTATCTATTCTTTGGAAAACGCCGTGGCACTGCTAGAGATGCCAGGATTTTAGTGACTGGATGGATTTGAAGTCGGTGGGCTATCACGGTAGTCCAAAGGGACAATCAACAAAAAGGAGCGAGGAAGTGGATTTCTAGCGTAAACATCCTGAATCAAGTCTCTTTGGATATTTGGTAAATTGTACTTCTTCAGTGGTTTGGAAGTTTAAGATTAGCTCCATGGTGGTTGGTAAGGCTGTGGGAAGGGTGAACTGGTAATGGGAAGCTTAGAAGATAGCGTTTGCATATTTGAGAGACTAGAGCCTGGAACATAAAGATGATTCTTGGGCCGCCAGGGTGGCTCAATCAGTTCGGAGACTGACTTTGGCTCAGGTCGTGATCTTGTGGTCACGGGTTGGAGCCCCGGCTCAGGTTCTGTGTTCAGCCCCAAAGCTCAGAACCGAGAGCCTGCTTTGGATTCTGTGTCTCCCTCTCTCTCTGTCCCTGCCCCACTAGTGTTTGCTCTCTCACTCTTGCTCTCCCTCTCTCTCTCTCAAATAGATAAACACTTAAAAATATTTTGAAAAAATGAATCTTGGCAGTTACTAAAGAATTCCAGATGAACTAGAGAGGAAGATTCCATGGGAGAAAGCAAGGGAGGTGTTTTGAGGACTAGCCCCAGAGCACTTGATCACTATTTGCAAAGTAATTGTTTTACATCAAACACATGCTCTGTTTCATTAAAAAACAACGATAACACAGCGGCTGAAACCAGGAACCCACAGACGGAATGTGACAGCCAGAATTATTCTCAAGCTTTGAAATCGTAACAAAGAATTGGCAACTTTTGACTACCAGAATTTCAAAACAGCTCTCTGACTCTTCTATACCTCCTGATATGCCTGTTTTACACAGGGATTTCTATAGCTGCTATCCCACTCCCGTCCCAGCACTGTACATTGGGTGTATCAGAACAGGTAACTTTTTTGGTTAACTGCTTCACAAATAGGAAGGTATGGTGTTGAGCTGGTAAGTTGATAACCTACACAGCAAAAGCATCATCGTAAGCAGCTGGACCTTGTTTAGATGAAGTTTGAATACCGAATTCATGCTGTAATGGGATCAGGCCTTTGGGGATCTTGGAATGGAGTGAACAAATTCTGTATGAGTCAGGGACGTGAAATGAGGCGCCTGGGTGGCTCAGTCAGTTAAGCATCCGACTTTGTCTCAGGTCACGATCTCACGGTTCGTGGGTTCGAGCCGCGCGTCGCGCTCTGTGCTGACAGCTAGCTCAGAGCCTGGAGCCTGCTTCGGATTCTGTATCTCCCTCTCTCTCTGACCCTCCCCTGCTCACGCTATCTCTCTCTCTCTCTCTCAGAAATAAACAAAACATTAAAATGATAATTAAAGAAAAAGAAATCTGCCAAGCGATACACTGCTCATGGAGAAGGTTATGTGGCCAGCCAACATCTGATGATAGGCCACTGATCTTCTTTGAGAGAATTTATTTAAATAACAACAATAAACCTGACAATTATAAGCCTTCCCTCTGTCCCTTTGAGGTGGCTATGTATATGTGATAACCTAGGAGGGTCTTTCTCAAAGATCTGAGAGCCTTTCCTTTGAAAGGTAGTCATCAGGAAGGATAGGTCCTCTGTCTCCCAGGCACTGTGGAAGGAAAAAAAGACAAAACACGAAAGGACCAACAACTCACTTAAAAAAGAAGAACCAAAGAACTTGAATACACACTTCTCCAAAGAACCACAAAGGGCCAACATGAAGAGATGCCTAATATCCCTAGCCCTTGGGAAACGGTGAACCAGAGGCACAAGGGATAGCATTTCACTAGGGTGCTTACGAAAATGGAAAAGAAGAAGTGTTAGCAAGGATGTGGAGAAACTGGCACTCAAATATAGTGCTGGCAGGAATATAAAATGGTTTAAGCTCTTTGTAAAAGGGTTTGGCCGTCCTTCACATTTAAACAAAGAAGTACCGTAGGAATCAGCTGTTCTGCTCCTAGGTATACAACCAACATACATTTAAAAGAGTACAGAAATAAATATTTGTGCACAAATATTCATGGAAATATTATTCACAGAGGCCCCAAAATGCAAACAAGCCCAAATTTCCACCAAGGGATGACTAAACCAAATAGAGTGTATCCTTGCAATATGATATTATTTGGACAAACCAGAGAATGAAGTAATAATACACGACAGACCAGGGATGAATCTTGAAAACATTACAGTAAGAGAAAGAAACCATGAGGCGCCTGGGTGGCTCCATAGGTAAAGCAACCAACTCTTGATTTGGGCTCAAGTCATGATCTCTACGGTTTGAAAGATTGGGCCCTGGGTCCAGCTCTGAGCTGACAGTACTGAGCCTGCTCGGGATTTCTTCCCTCTCCCTCTCTCTGCCTCTCCCCTGCTCATGCTCTCTCTTCCTGGATCTCATATAGGAATTATCCAGCCTCAGCAAATTCACAGGGAGAGAAAACAGAATGCTGACTGCCAGGGGCCAGGGAGAACAGTGACTGGGACGGGACTTTTTGAACAGTAGGGAGTTACTTTTGGCAATGGTGACTGTGTATGGAAAAAGACAGAGGTGGTGGTTGCACAATGTTGTCAATGTGCTAATGACATTGAATTGTTCACTTTCAATGCTAATATATGAAAAATTATTTATATTAATACACAAAATCAGTGGAATGACGATATCATTAGAGAACACCATCCAGCAGCCTCTAGTGAATGTATGGCTAAAGGGAAAGATCCTCAACAGGCAACATCACCACAAAGCAGAAAACAGACATTATGAACCTCTGAATGGAAATTAATAGCTTTGTCTTGGGGACGGACTTCCCAATAAATGAACTGATAAATAAAGAAATAAATCTCCATTTGAACAAGATGTGTCTTGAGGACAACGGATGCCTGGAGAACAACTGATGAGGACAATTGGTACTGGGGGCTACTGGGGATGAGTTTCAGCTACCATGGGGGTGGTTATTCTATTCTCTGTCATGTGGTATATGACTGCTCTTACTCTACGTATCATGCCTTTACATTTGATATTCCACATAAAATGGAACACATTTCAGCAAAAGCTAAATCACGAAACTGAAGATACAATCCAAACCCACGGCACCACCAAAACTGTCTAGGACGAGCCAGTATTGGAGGTCCGTTACACCAAACGGTCAGGGGAAAATGATGTACCATTTTATGTAAGCTCTTGCAAACCATACAAAATGACAGTCAATGGATTAACCATTGTAACAGCGTAGGCCTCCTTGATACAAATGCCACAAAAGATTGCCCAATGAACGAACACTTTAGGAAAGATAACTCACATGGACATAAATAATCTTTTTAAATTTACCTACATATTACTAAAATGTTTATTTATTGATTGATTTTGAGAGACAGAGAAGAGGAAACCTGGGAGGGTCAGACACACACACACACAGACACACACACAGACACGGAGAGAGGGAGAGAGAGAGAGGGAGAGAGAGAGAGAGAGAGAGAGAATATGGATCCCAAGCAGGCTCCACACTGTCAGTGTAGATCCCGACATAGGGGCAAAGCTCATGTCCCAGAGGATCATGATGCGATCTGAAATCAAGAGCCACATGCTTAACCAACTGAGCCACCCAGGCAACCGAGAGACAGATGATCTCAGTAAGTTCACAGATATTCAATATGAGGAAAAATTTAATGAATAAATAGGATGAATAAGAAACACAATGATTTGATCACTGAAGAATGTACTGACAAATGGAAATCACTACCTTCACAGAGAAAGGAGAAAATACATTTTAAAAGAAAAAAACTATTTGCTCTACATTACTACTCACAATACTACTGACAAAAATGTATAGGTTCCAGTGTCTTTATTCCCCAAATGGATGAATTCTTAAGCGCCAGCCAGGTGTCTTACAACTCCATGCCATTCTGACAACATTTACCTGAGATGAGCGTCAAGTCGCACTAGTTAAGGGCTCATTCCCATAAAGCTGCCCTATACTTAATCACGAACCCGGGCCTCCTGTTCTTCTGACTGGCTATAAATCAGGGAGTCCCCAAAAAACTCTGCTTCGGGTTGGAAATTGTTCTGACATGGCTCAAAGAACTCAGGGGTATGATTGACTTACTACGTTACTTATTTATTATGAATGGATAGGACTCAATTACAGCCAAATAGAAGAAATGCATAGGGGCATCTCTGTGGCTCAGCTGCTGAACAATCCGACTTCAGCTCAGGTCACGATCCTGTGGTTCAAGCCCCACACCGGGCTCTGTGCTGGCGGTGCAGGGCCTGCTTGGGATCCTCGCTCTAACCCTCTCTCTCTGCCCCTTCCCCACTTACACACACATACACACACACTCTCTCTCACTCTCAAACAATTAGAAGTAAAAACCCAATGCATAGAGCATGGTGTGGGGAAGGCATTCATGGCTTCCTTGTCCTCTCTCCAGCTGCACCTCCTTCCCAGCACCTGCATGAGTTCCACAGATTCAAACTTCTCCAAAACCCTCTGCTTAGGAGTTTCCCTGAAGCTTCGATACTGAACAACATCTAATGAAATGACTGGCCAATGGTAATTAAGTCAATCTCCAGCCTCTCTCCCCTCCATGCAGATCAGGAGGTGGGCCTGTGACTTCCAACTCCTTAAATGTAGGGGCTCTCCAAAGTCACCTCAGGAACATAAGCTCAGGTGTGGTTGAAAGGGGCTTCCTCTGAACTGTATAAAAAACACTCCTTTCGACTCTACTGCTCATATCACTAAGGAAACGTCAAGAGCTTTAGGTGCTCTGTGTCAGGGATGGGAACAAAGACACAACACATATCTCTTACTGTAAATCACAATCTCATAAACTTGATGATATGCCTGGGTAAAGAAAAGGCTTTGGTAAGGCTTCAGCACCGGATCAACGTAAGGAATTTTAGCCACCTTACATTAGAAGGGAATTTCCACTTTGCATAATCTAGAGTAAGCCTACGTAAACTTGGAATGACTGTCAGAACTCCCAGTGAAGGAAGAAGTGAGACATGGAAGTTTGCTACCCTCTCTACTCTTCAAAATTCAACAACAGGTTTCGTGTTCTGACATATAAAGATGTGAGAAGTCACCCGTACCATCCTCACAACAAGAAAAAAGCTGAATGCACTGACAAATGAGTAATCTTTCTTAGTAAGAGAACTGAAGTGATGGGGCAAAGTAAAGCCCTACATTTGAAGAGACCAGCAAATTCAAGGAAGCCCAGCTTACTGGGAACAGAAGTCCCTGGCTTTAGGGATGGGGAGGAAGACAAAAAGTGCCATCGAGGCACTACTGGAAAGAAGCTGTACGCGGCCAGCTTCCGAATCGAAAACTCCCAGGTACCTAGTCCTACTTTCGTTGTGAGCTGTACCTTCTCGAGCTCCACCAAGTTCTACTAGGAAAGACCCATGAAAGACTGCCTCATGTTTCTAACAGGAAGAGGGGGAAATTCCTTTGGAAATACACCAAGGAGGGGTGCCCAGGTGCTCAGTCGGTTAAGCATCTGACTCTTGCTTTTGGCGCACGTCATGTTCTCACAGTTCATGAATTCAAGCCCCACATCAGGCTCTGCAATGCCAGTGCAGAGCCTGTTTGGGATTCTTTCTCTCCCTCCATTTCTCTCTGCCCTTCTCGTGCTTGCTCCCTCTCTCCCTCTCTCTCTCCCTCTCTCTGTCTCTTTCACTGCCCTTCCCCTGCTCTCTAAGTCAATAAACACACGTCTAAAATGGTTTTTTTTTTTTAAAAGAGAGAAACACACCTAGAAAAAGCAACCATTTCAAAAGTCAGGCCCACATGGTTTTCTGTGCTTTCTGAAACCAACACATCTGGGTGAAGTAAGTATCCCAACCCAGGCCCTTCTTACTCCCCTGTCTCACCGAAGCCGGGAGAGGGAGGGCTGAGAAGCATTTGTGAAAGCCCAATGACACAGAGTCTCTAAAATATTCTGAAAAATTGGATTAGAGGACAATTCTTCTCCCCACATACCTTAACACCACATCAACAAGGATCCAATACAAAAGTGGAGGATACGGCCGAACGCTGCAAGGCTTGGACTCTTCGTGAAGGAGTTCCTAGAGAAAACCAAACCAAGAACACTCATGGAAATGGAAACATCACATACGAACAGGAACAGCAAACAGTAAATACAGTGTACCTCTCATACACTAAGTAAACCTACACTCAGACACTAAGAACCAATGCCACTCAGTTCCTAGTGTCGAATACATCGTGTCTGGGGTCGGCCCAAAATGAAAAGATATGCTAAATGGCAGGAAAAAGACTGAAGAGACACAACTAGCACATCCACCACACCCAGAGATGAAATTGAATTTGAAATTACCAGGCAAGAATTTTAGAAGAGCTGGCACTGAAATGCTAGGTCTCCTATGATCAAATGAGCAGTACGCAAGACCAGTAGCTCATGTGAGTCGAGAGATGCAAACTCTAGAAAAGCATCAAGAGGAAAGATGAGAAATCACAAACACTGTAACAGAAAGGAAGAATGCCTGTGATCGGTTCTCCGGCACACTAGGCACGGCCAATGAGAGATGCGGTGACATTACAGACATTTCAAGGAGAACTCCTCAGAGGAAGATCCAAAGAGGAAAGAGAACAAAATAAAAAATAAAAGCAGAAGAGAACAATTGAGGCCCCTGGGACCTGTACAAAGGAAACAAGATATGCATGGCACTAGTAAAAGCATATTTCAATTAATAAGGAATAAAGATTTTCTAAAATTAATGTGAGAAAATAAGCCACAAAACTAAGAAGCTCAGAGAACACCACACAGGACAGGTAACCAAAAAAAAAAAAAAAAAAAAATCTACACCCAGGCATATCACACAGAGTAGAAACCCAAAGAGAAAGAATTCTGGAGAGAACCTGAGGGCAGGTGGGACTTCAGAGAGGGAAACAAAGGTAAGTGACATCAGGTTTCTCTTTATTTTTAAAACATTGTGTTCGTTTGTTTTATTGATGTTAGTTAACATACACAGTGAAATGTTGGTTCCAGGAGTAGTATTGGTTTCGGTGGGTCATCGCTACCTACAACATCCAGTGCTCGTCACAAGCACACTACTTAAAACCCACCACCCATCGAGCCCACCTCCCACCCACCTCCTTCTTCCACCCTCAGTTGGACTCTGACCCTCTATCATTAAGAGTCTCTCCGGGTTTATTTCCCACGTCTCTCCCCCGCACACACTTCCCATATGTCCATCTGTTTTGTTTCATAAATTTCACTTATGAGTAAAATCACAGTGCATTTCCCTTTCTCTGATTTGCTTCCCTTAGCATAATATATTCAAGCTCCATCCACATCACTGCAAGTGTCAAGATTGCATTATGTTTGCTGGCCAAGTAATATTCCATTGTGGACACATACCACTTGTCAGGAAAGCATCAAAAAGAAACCACAGAAGCAAAAAATGCAATACAGCCACCCAATTAGACATCTGTGGCCAGTGAAAAGCCTTTAGCGTTAGTGAGAAATACAGACTTCTCTGAGGCAAACCAAAACCAAGGGAATCTGTCACTAGTACACCTACTTTGCAAGAAATGTTTCCAGAAGTTCTCAAAGAATACATGATCGAGATCAAAGCCTGAACCTCCATAAGGGATGAGGGACATTTAGAGAAAACAATAAATGAAGCTAAAGCCTCTATTTTTATTATTTTCCATTCTAACAAAAGATACCTCTGTGTTCACAATAGTAACATGAGAACAATGTAACCAGTGAGCATATGTTACAGAGAAGTGAAATAAATGGCATCAGTGGTTTGAAGCACAGGAAGGCAGGAATGGGGAGTACTCTGCTAGGAAGAAGGCGGTACTAAAGGTCACAGTACGGGGTGACTGGAAACAGGACTTGAATCGGTGGCAAATGCATGATGAAAGCTCTGGAAGCTCACGGGAAGGAGCGGGCAGCTCATGACAATGAAGAGTCTCTGAGAGCTGAAGTCTTGGGTGTGTGAGCTCAAGTGAGCCAAAGGAAGGTAGCACAAGTTCTACAAGGAGTCAAGGAAAGACAGCGAGAGAGGAATGAGGGAGTACCCACCCGAGAACACAAGCTCCCCCAAAGCCAACACCTGGTAATCGTCAGCTTGGGGGAGCTCAGCCATGGCTGCTAAGCTCAGACCCGCAGATATTTCCTACTGGCGGTCACAGGGAAACGAGACTCTTGGTCTGAGGTACATGGCCACAACACAGCAGAGGGAGAATTCACAGGGCCTGCTAAGAGTCGGTGCCAGGCCCTGTGTGAATCCCGCTGGACTCTCCCCATGGAATCCAGCCCCACTGGCCACGCCCCCTGGCCACACTAGCCCCAGAGCCCGCCCCCTTCGGTGTCAATCTGGGGTTCGGACCCGCGTGACCGGAAGTGTCCCTTCCAACTTCCTCCTCACACTGGGCAGTGACGCCTGGTCGGACAGCTGCCGACGAAGGGAAGCACAGGGAGGAGTTCTCACGTGCCGTCGCGAGTAAAGGTGAGAGGAGCCCCGCCTTAACATCTTAAGGGATGGTTTCCCCACACCCCCAGCGCCATCGCCCCTGAAAACAGGGGCTCACACAGACACAGGCCCGCTCTGCCCCTGCTCTGTGGGCTCGGAGACCCCAACATGGCCATTAATGCCAAGTACTTCCGCTTACCCGGCTGGGCCGCAGGCGTGGCAGGCCTCGGCCCCGGGCTCCTGGACGCTGACTCGGCTCGGCACAGGGAGGAGCCCGGGCCCTGTGGAGTGAAGGAGATGACCCTCGAGAGGACCGGGGGGTGAGGGAGCGGGTGGCTCCACACCCCAGAACAGGGGCGACGCCGAGTCGCCGCTCCTCACCTCGGCCGGGGAGGGTGAGGGCCCCTCTGGGGCCAGAGAGAATATGGCCTCTCCCCTCCTGTCAACCCTAAAAATGCCAGGAAAGGAAGGGCCTTTTCTGACATTGCCCGCCGTGTCGAATAAATATCAGGTCTCAGGGTCTAAGGGCGGTGAGAGCTGTGTACTGAAGCTGCCGCCAGCAGTCAGCGCTGGGCGGCGGGGGCGGGGGACGGGAGCGGGGGGGGCGGAGGGGCGGGGAAGGGTCCCAGGAGCCCAAGTGGGGATTCTGTGTCGTTCTGAAGGCCCATCCATCCCAGGACAGAGAAGGCCTGCCCTAAGTGTTCAGCACCAGGTGCCCCCTGACTTCCGTGGGTCCCCTGCAAGACTGGAGGGTCGCCTTCGGAACCGGAGTTGGGGGTGGGGGGCTGGGTCTTGCTCCCAATTCCCGTGCCGATCCTCAGTGTGAACGGAAGCGGCCCCCAAAGCTGGGAAACAGGGCTCTCCACCATTAGGAACGCTGCTGTCACCCGGGGTCCCTCAGGTAGGGTGTCTGACGGGCCCAAGGCTGCCCCCCACGCGCTTCCGCAGGGTGCTCTGGGCCCAGGCTGACCAGGACACCGGGAGCCCTGGGGGGTCTTACAGCAGTGTCCTCGGGGACCCTGCAGGGGTGGCCTCAGTCCAAACCCAGGGGCTCCTCTGCGCCAAAGGGGCTCAGACCATCTCACTGTCGCCCCTGCAGGTGCCCTCGCTGCCTGCCAGCCGTGCGCGGCATCGTCATGCCTCGCCGCCAGAAGAGCAAGCTGCGTGCCCGTGAGAAATGCCACCAGGGCCAGGGCCAGGGCGCGGGCCAGGGTGTGGGGAGTGCTGAGGCCGCTGCAGCAGCAGCAGCAGCAGGTGCAGAGGGGCCCCCATCGTCCCCGACCGAGGGGACTCCCCAGGGGTCTCCCCAGGTGGGCGCAGCTCAGCAGCCTCAGGGCGCCCGGGTCCGCGAGGCCCCCGGTGCAGGCGCCGCAAGCCCACCACGTGAGCAGGGTGCCGAGGGCCTGGCCGCGCCCCCCGCCTTGGGCGCCCGCAACGACCCCCTGGCCCGCAAGGCCAACAATCTGCTGCAGTTCCTGCTGGAGAAGCACGTGAGCAAGGAGCCCATCACCAAGCCCGCGCTGCTCAAGGTCGTCAGCAGGAAGTACAAGGGCCACCTGCCCGAGATCCTGAGGCGCACGTCCCAGCGCCTGGAGCTGCTCTTCGGCCTCGAGCTCAAGGAGGGCGACACCGGCGGCCAGTGCTACGCGCTGGCCTGCAAGGTGGGCCGCCCGGGCGACGGCGGCGACAAGGGGCCGCCCACCAGAGGCCTGGTCCTGGCGCTCCTGGGCGTGATCTTCATGAAGGGCGGCCGCGCCAGCGAGGAGGATGTCTGGGAGTTCCTCAACATGCTGGGCGTGTACGCGGGCCACAGGCACCCGATCCTCGGGGAGCCCAGGAAGCTCATCACCCAAGAGCTGGTGCGCCAGAAGCTGCTGGAGTACCGCCACGTGCCGGCCAGCAACCCTCCGCGCCACGAGTTCTTGTGGGGCCCCAGAGCCCGCGCCGACACCAGCAAGATGCAGGCGCTGCAGGTGCTGGCCGAGCTCAACGACGTGGCGCCCAGCTGCTTCCCGCAGCTGTACCAGGAGGCCCTGCGAGATGAGGAGGCGCGCCTCAGCGCCAGAGTCCCAGCCCGGGCGGCCTCCGCTGGCGAGGCTGCGGCGCCTTCCAGGGCCGGGGGCGCTTCGGGGGCCGGGGGGGCTTCTGGGGCCTGGGTCCCCCGCTGGCGCCGAACCTAGTGAGTCAGGTGGGGCGGCTGCTCCTCCTTGGGGTGGAAGAGGGCCCGCCGCCTTCCAAGTGGTGCGGAGTCCTAGGGGCTCGACGGAAGAAAGTCCATCTTTATTGTTGACACATCCATCCCTTCAACATTTGAAGTAGTGGGGGGTCCACGTGGATTTAGTTGTAACAAAACATATCTTCTTTTTGTTCCTCTAAAATTATATGTTAGGTAATGTTAAATAACAGATAGCTGTCAGCTGAGATATTCAAAGCTTTTTCAAATGGTTTTTCCCTTTCATAGAAAGTTTACTTTGCTTCAGGATATAAAGGTATGACCAACATGTGTCTTACAGCTTTTTGCCTTTTAAAAAGGTTTAAAGCCTTAGAGTTGGTATCTGTGAAACAATTAAAAATATTCAATATTTTGATCAACATTCAAACAAGGTGACATAGTACCCCAACAGTATTTTCATGGAGATGGGAAAGAATCCAACAGGAAAATAGTTGAGGGCACAAAGTACATGAAAAAGAAAACTTTTCCAATGTGTAATGTGTTCAATTATTGGTTTGCCTTATTCCTTTTAGTCTTTCTTTTCTAGTATTAAAAGATATCTACCCTGGATATTCATAACTTATTAAAGATTGTTTGTTGAAGAGCACTGTATGTTCTCTAATATTTACTGGGTTAAGAAAAACCTTGACAGGGGTTTGAAAGCTTGGAGTTCCAAAATAATCATGTGATCACTACCAATTAGTATCAATCTGATATTCCCCAGTGATTCTGCCAAGGGCCTTACAATATAGCACGTGTATTCCAACATTGCAACAGGACAGGGCTTACCATCCTCCTTTTACAGAAAACTAACTTGCAAAATGTGAACTTCATAAGGCTGACAATTAACAGAGCTATGGATGGTCTCAGGGACATGAAATCCCTCGAGGCCCCTTTCGGCATAGGGGCCGAGCAGTACAATTTTCCTGCCAGCCAACCTTTGGGCTGTTTTGGTGTTCTCTGCCCTACGGCGCGCAATCTATGACATATGCTGGGTCAAAGCACACAAACAAACAGAAATATCACAAAGGTGTGGGTGGTTTCATCTGGAACCCAAATGGTCAAAGTAGTAATTGCCATTCATAAGAGACCCAGTATTTGCCAATCACTGTACCGGGTGCTTTACACACATTACATACGGTTCCAAAAGTCCTTCAGGCTGGGTCTTAGCCGACACACCTAACAGAGGAAGAACTTGAAATATTCTCAAGTTCAGACGGCTGATGAAGTGACAGAACAGGGAGCAGAACCGGGTCTGTTTGCTCTGGAGCCCACACTGTGCCAGTCCTCTCTGAGGAGGAGCCTGAGGCTCATCTTGTATCTCTTAATTCATTTCTCTTCTTACTATGCCACAATGGCTCCCAGGCACTAAGAGAAGACTTTGGGGGCGCCTGGGTGGCTCAGTGGCTTAAGCGCCTGCCTTGGGCTCAGGTCACGATCTCACTTTTCATGGGTTCGAGCCCCACATCGGGTTCTGTGCTGACAGCTCAGAGCCTGGAACCTGTTTCAGATTCTGTGTCTCCCTCTCTCTCTCTGACCCTCCCCTACTCATGCCCTGCCTCTGTCTCAAAAAGAAATAAACGATAAATTTAAAAGAAAATTAAAAGGAAAGAAAAGAAAGAAGACTTTGTAGTCAAAACATTACAAGCAGGCCTAAGGCAGGAAGGTGAGTTCAAGAATAAACCACAATTTAGGCATGGTCTCTGGGCTTCATTGACTTAGGATCCCGCTCTCCCCCACCTCAGCGTTTCTTCAGAGCTGACTCAGCCCAGGTGCTGGCTTGTGTTTAAGTCCAGCATTTTTCCACGGCAGAATGTCCTCCTGGGTCATTCCTAGTGTGACCTGCTATCCAACTCTGGAAGCTGACCTGCTGGCCTGCTCTTCACCATCTTTTTCTCTAAAGGGTGTTCCCTGTGGCCAATGTAAAGCCAGTCCAGAATCACCTGACTGCCTCCTGACTTAGAACAGTCCAGCTCCCTGGCGGTCACTTTCTTCGTGTGGAATCTCTAGGATGGCAACAGAGCCTGTCTTACAAAAGGTGAGTATAGACAGGTTTAGACACATCCATGCAAAAGATCACTTTAGACACTGACATTTAGAAGCCCTGCGCGTCTTCACTACGTTCTCAGAACAGGTCCTAAGTGGGCTCGTGAGTCGCGTTTGCTTTCACCCAGCTACCAGTTTGGGCATATGAGCTTGCAAGTAGGAAAAGGTTTTGAAATCATCCTGATATATGCAGTATATTTTAAGGGTGTGTTCTTTGTGACTGGCCTCTGAAAAATACAGTGATGAGCGAGCTTAAGGGGTCAATAATCAAAGCTACCCTTGCAATTGGGGATGAGGAAAGACCATGGATTTCACTCTGTAGCAAACACCTACTGGGGCGGAATTCCGCAGAACCCAGAGTATTTCTAGGAGAGGAAAATAGTTTCCTGGTAGACATGCTAACTTTCAACAGCACAGATTAAAACAATTCGCCCTCCTGCTGCTGCCTCTTGTCTCAGTACTTGCCCCAGAGGACTATCCTGGTTTCTTCTTGTGCCTAACGGCACTTGTGACGTGTCCTGCACATTCCGTCATGCTGAGGGCTGCTCACACTCACAAGTTAAGGTTCTGACCAAACACCAATGGAAACAGAACATTCTTTCCCTATTGAGAGTCTGGAACTTACGGTTAGTCCAGAAAGAAGCATGTGAGAGAGGGTGATCTTTCCCTGCTGAAGTTTTACAGGATCCTCTTGATAAAGTGGTGTGACCTTGTATTATGAAGAAGCCGTCAAAGAATAGGCTCTCCAAAACACTGTAGAATTCCAAGGTAGATTTAGCCTTGCCAGAACCTCCACCAGGAACGGAGGGGATTGTTTTCATAATCAATTCTAGTAACTGCTCTTTTATTGAATACCTACTATGTACGTTTATGGGAGAGACTACAACTACTCACCGCCGGTGTTGTGGCCTCCTCTTTGGCACGCTGTTGTGGCCTCCTCTTTTGCCCAGTTCACTTGTCCTTAGGATGGGTCACGTGACTACCCTTGCCACTGAACTGTAAGTAGAGGCATTTTTTGTCACTGCCTGCCCGAGACATTTGACAGACAGTATTCAACCCCCATACTCTCTTCTTCCACTCTGTAGCAACCACTAAGATCCCGTATTTAGATGACGGAAGGAGCCTGAGTCCCTGGGTCAGGCGATAGGACAAAGCCCCTTGCAACCCACATCCAGAAATGACCCTGCATTCCATTAGGCTCTTCAGACTTCACGTGTGTCTGTCGCATCAGCTAGCAGTTACTTTAATACACAGCTGCTGTTTTTGTTGTTAGGCTCATTTAAACATTTTAAGTACCAAGATAACAGTACATATGTTCTTGCAGCAAAATAATACAAACAACACAGAGAAATGGCAACTGCCTGCCTTACCTCATGCCTAGTACATTCAGCAACATCCTCCATGGTGAATAAAATTTGCCTGAAGCAGGTACTATTTTTAAAATGATTGTAATGATTCTTTTCCCCTCCCAGGACTTCCTTTTTTTTTTTTTTCTTCAGTGAGAGAGAGCCCGCACATGGGTGAGTGGGGAAGGGGTACAGGGAGACAGAGAGAGAGAGGGAGAGAGAGAGCAACTTAAGCAGGCTCCATGCTCAGTTTGGAACCCAACGTGGGGCTCCATCATGCGACCCTGGGATCATGTCCTGGGCCGAAATCAAGAGATGGATGCTTAACCAACTGAGCCATGTAGGCACCCCTATTTACTTTCTAACTGGAAGTTTGGACTTTGTGAACACTTTTAGCCATTTCATTCACGCCACTTCCAGCGTCTGGCAACAACCAATCCATTCTTTGTATGTATTCGTTTAGGATTATTTCCGTGGTGGAGTTGTTTTTTAAAGATTCTCACATATAAGTGAGATCACATGATACTTGTCTGTCTCTGAATTATTTCACGTAGCATAATGCCCTCAAGGACTATCCATGTTGTCACAAATGGCAAGATTTCCTTCTTGTTGTGAGTGTATAATATTTTATATGTATTACATCGTATTTATCCATTCATCCATCAGTGGACACTTAGGTTGCTTCCATGTTTCGGGTACTGAACATGAGAGTAAAGATATATTTTTGACTTAGTGGTTTCACTTCCTTTGGATACAGAGACGTACTAGGAAAAAAGATTGTCACTGTCACATACACTAGTCTTTTCTTCTGTCATTAGTCCAGAAATGTGCATTTTTATCTCAGACACTGCACTTAGTACCACAAAGTTCATTTGTGTTTCTTTTTATCCTATGTGTCTCTATTTAGCATGTTTTATTTTTGTTCTTGTTTCCTGGAAAAAATCGAATATACTTACGTCTCTTTTGATGTCACTGTCTATTCATTCTATTACCCGCATCATTTCTGGATAAATTTTGAGCAATCACTTTTTATTCTCACTAGTGGACATATTCTCCTGCTTCTTTGCATGCCTGGCAATTTTTGACTGGACGCCAAACATTGTGCATTTGGCCCGGTTCACGCTTATCAAGCACAAGCGTGCTGGGTACTGTTTTTTCAATACCCACATATTCCTGAGCTTTTATTCTATAATCGAGATACGTTTCCTAGACACACTAAGTTCTTTTCCATTTTTGCTTTAAAGGTTTGTTACGTATTGCCAAAGCCACATAAATCCAGGACTAATCCTGCATCAGGACAGAAAAGACTCTCTAGGTCCTCTCTCTGATGCCCTGGGCATGATACGGTTTTCCATTCTGACTTGTGGGACTAGGAAGTAGCCCATGTGGACTCAGAAATTCTTTCTCTGTGTAGCTCTCTCTCTCTGGTACTCTATCCTGTGAACCGTAGCCTCCTGGTTCTCCTCCGACCCTCAGTCTCTTCTTTTCAACTCGTGAACTGCCAGGTTTCACTGGAACTACCAGTCACTGTGCTATGGGTTCAAGGCAGCAAGCTGGTGCAATTCTAGGCTCACCTTACTTCTTTGCAGTCTCTTGGGAGTCATTGTCTTTCCTTGCCTGGTGGCCAATATGTTGAAAATGGCTGTCATATGTGTGTGTGTGTGTGTGTGTGTGTGTGTGTATATATATATATATATATAGAGAGAGAGAGAGAGAGAGAGAGAGAGAGAGGGGCGCTTTTTCCTGTTTTCTTAGTTGTTTCTGGCAGGTGGCTAGATCCATCTCCTATTATTCCATCTTCTCCAAAAATATAAGTAGTATAGTCCAAATTGAAAACCCAAATGGTTTTGACGAACAAGGGCTTTCAAACTGCAAGCCATACCACATTTGAAACACATTACAATAAAGTCTGAATAGAAAGACTGTGGAACACACACACATATCTCTCTGTGTGTATATGTGTACTTATGTATGCCTGTGTGTGTATATATATATATGTATTCATGGAGACACACTTAGATGCATGTGACTAGTAGAGTATAAACATTAAACATGCAGGGCAAATTATCAACAATGTTCCTCTCCTATTGTGGAAAGGTACGTGATTATGATTTATGGTTTCCATATTTTTCAACACTGATAAAACACACATGCATTTCCTTTATGTTTATAAAGTACTATAAATATTCAAAATATGATTTACATACCTACATTAGCCAGGGTTCTCAAGAGAAAGTGAACCAACGGGGTGTGTGTGCGTGTGCGTGTGCGTGTGCGTGTGTGTGTGTGTGTACATGTCTATGTATCCATCTATGCGTCTATCTATCGGGCTTCATTATAAGTAATTGGCTCACATGATTACGGAGGCTGGCACGTAGCAAGATCTGCAGGGCGAGTCCACGAGCGGGAGACCCAGGGTAGCTGAAGGTGCAGTTCCCGAGTAAAAGCCAGCAGGCGGAACCCCGGGAGAGCTGATATTTCAGGTCGAGTCTAAAGATGGGGAAAAATAAAAACAAAGTCCCATCTCAAAAGCAATCAGGCAGGAGAAGTTCTTTCACACCTTATTCTATTGGAGCCTTCTAGTGATTCTAGGAGGAGTACCCCCATCAGGGAGGACAATCTGCTAGACTCGCTCAACAAACTGTAATGGTAATCTCATCCCACAACACTCTCACAAAAGCACCCAGAATCACGTATGACCATGGCACACCCGGCCCAGTTAAACCGCAACACAAAACTAACCATCATGACACCAAAATTAAATGCACATTCTCTTATGTAACCTTTTAATAATTAGGAGAACAACCTAAAATCTAAGTATTGGGCTATGTCCTTTCAACCAACTTAAAGGACTCCCTCCAGCAAATTTTAAGTTCTATCTTAAAAGCAGAAGTTATATGTGTATCTTACACAAATTTTCCCTGACATGATTGGGTTCAGTTACCATTTTCAACATTTATAGGAAGGACTGTATGCAACTAACAATGCCAACAACAAATAACATTGATCGCTTTCAGTACCACACATGCTGTATTCTGTTTGTTATCCAAGCTTAAAGAAACTGTGCTGTTTAAAAATACGTCACGTCTTTTTTTTTTTTTTAATTTTTTTAAATTTATTCTAGGAGAGACAGAGACAGTGTGAGCAGGGGAGGGTCAGAGAGAGAGGGAGTCACAGACTGAAACAGGCTGCAAGCTCTGAGCTGGCAGTCAGCACAGAGCCCGACGCGGGGCTCGAACCCACGAACCGCGAGATCATGACCCGAGCGAAAGTCGGACGCTTAACCGACTAAGCCACCCAGGCGCCCCTAAAAATACGTCACATCTTGACTGCTGCCATTAATACCAAGAAGTACCTGAAGAATGTACTTATGTTTTTGCCTACTGACTTACTTGAGAACAATGTCAGATAAAGCATATTCTCCCTCACAGACTACTGTTGAAGACGATGCTTCCTAAGTTAACATGCTAATATGTTGCTAACGTATGCTCTGGTTGTGGCATTCTTTATTACTAAGTTTGCATTCAAAAACTGTCCTGATAACAAAGGCATCAATGATTTTGTTCACATTGATATACCTTCGTATTATTTGATGCCTGAGTAATTTTCTCCCTGTTGTACTATGCGCTCCATGTTATTTTCTTTTCCTTTATTAATGACTTACATTCTCTCTTCTCCAGTGAGCATGTTTCATTTCTCAGCTTTGGAACCAGGCTTTCTTCCCAGAACCCATCGATTCCCAAGTTTTACCACATGTTTTTGATCCAAAGGTGACTGTGCAGATTTTCCACTACACAGCCATATAAATATTAGTTTACAGTGAAATTCTCATACTATGTTACTTTTTCTTTTCGAAAATTTGCCCGTATTCTTCAAAAAAGGTAAAAAAGAGTGAGCAGACAGGAGGCCAGAGGCGCCTGGGTGGTTCCGTCGGTTAAGCGGCCGATTTCGGCTCAGGTCATGATCTCACCGTTTGTGGGTTCGAGCCCCGTGTTGCGCTCTGTGCTGACAGCTCAGAGCCTGGAGCCTGCTTCGGATTCTGTCTTCCCCTCTCTCTCTGACCCTCCCCTGCTTGCCCTGTGTTTCTCTCTCTCTCTCTCTCTCAGGAATAAAATAAAAACATTAAAAAATGTTTTAAAAACCTCTTCCTTCCCTTTCCAATTTATCATCTTGTTTCCTTAGTATGCCTTTGCTGCAGATCTAAATGACTTGTTGCCCCGTTCTCACTTAAAAAAAAAAAAGTTTATTTATTTATTTATTTTGACAGAGAGAGAGAGAGAGGGAGAGAGAGAGAGAGAGAAGAGTGTGTGTGTGTGTGTGTGTGTGTGTGTGTGTGTGTGTGTGTGTGAGCGAGCCGAGGAGGGACAGAGAAAGAGAGAGAGGGTGAGAAAATCCCAAGCAGGGTCCACACTGCCAGCACAGAGCCCAACACTGGATGGAACTCACAAACCATGAGATCATGGTTCAAACTTATGAACTGCGAGATCGTGACCTTAGCCAAAATCAAGAGCTGGGTGCTTAACCAAACGAGCCACCCAGGCACCCCACCCCATTCTTACTTTTAAGTAGTTACACATTCATACTGGATCATTAAGCACTTATTATTTTCCACGATTATAACATATGCTCTGTCATTTGTACCCTCCCTTTAACTGCTGTCTTAGAGTCCCTTGTTGAACACGGGCAGCATGCTTACTTGTGCAGTACCGAAAACCACTTGTCCTCAATAGTCTCTTTTGTCAATTTCTCAGAATGACTTTGTTTTTTGTTTTTTTTTTTAATGTTTTTATTTATTTCTAGGAGAGAAAGAGAGAGACAGCGTGAGCAGGGGAGGGTCAGAGAGAGAGGGAGTCACAGACTGAAACAGGCTCCAGGCTCTGAGCTGGCAGTCAGCACAGAGACCGACGCGGGGCTCGAACCCACGAACCGCGAGATCATGACCCGAGCGAAAGTCGGACGCTTAACCAACTACGCCACCCGGGCGCCCCTCTCAGACTGACTTTGGATCTGCAGATTCCATGTCCCTGAACACCCATCTCTCACAAAGTTCCTAACTCCTCTGCATTTTCTTCTGATGTGAACAGCAAGGTATGACAACCCTCCTACAATCTAAAACTCCATCTTTTATATCTGTTTCTCGGAAAAAGGTTTCCACCTCATTTTCTCATACGTGTTCATATTCCATCGATATAATTCAGTCCTATTAGTCTGAGGAACAATTTAAGGATGCTTACATAAAAAAGACTTTACAGGAAGAAAATATAATTTAAAATTTGAATGACTGCACCTAGATTTTTTGAAAAAAAAATTTAGCTTGTATTTATTTATTTTGAGAGAGACAGAGAAAGCTCAGGTGGGGAAGGGGCAGACAGATAGGGAGAGAGAGAATCCCAAGCAAGGCTCGAACCCACGAAACCATGCAATCATAACCTGCGCTGAAATCAAGAATCGGACGCTTAACCAAATGAGGCACCCAGGCACCCCTAGATTTTTTAAAGGAGAGAAGAAATCCCAAGATGTGTTCAACAAGGAGGTAGTACATAAAATGTTTGCTATGTATCCTTGAGTCTGTGGGTCCTACGTTTGACCCTATCCTTCCTAATATCCAATGTGAAAAAGGAGATAAATATTGGTCATTTATAAGGCCCATAAAATGAACACTAAAATCATTACCTGGTACAGTTCTTTGTTATACTACTAAAGTAAAGGAGAGAGAAAAAGAAAAAGAGAGATTCATTTCCCTTGGCTCCTTAAACATATGAGGGGGAAACCGTGTAGGTGACACACTCCGCTCTTACCCCCTCCTCCTGGGGAACACAGCAAGCCTCACGCCTGTCTCTCCCAGAGGCACGGCGCGCGGCCCCCCGGGCGGCTTCGGTGGCTCAGAGGCATGCACGGGCCTTGGACCTTGCCGGCCAGTCTCTCTCCCAAGTGACATTCGGCCCGCTCTGCCGAGCTTCTGAGGAGACTCTCCTCATCTCCTAGGCTCCCCGTCCTTCACTTTTCTTCTGCCCGTGCCCACCTGCCTTGCTCCCCGTGGGGGAGCTCTTCCTGACCAGGGTCCTGACAGACATGGTCCTTCCTGCCCTACAGCCTCATGAATGTTTTCAGGACCTGATGGGACCTTCGCTACCTTCCTCTTTCTTCTCAGTGTCCAGACGGAGGAAATGCGGCCCAGAGAAAAGGTTACGTGGCTGTGGAGAGAGTAGACATAAACCTCAATCTTCATGACGGTAATGACTGCCACCGCGAAGCACTGGCTCCAAGCACAAGCATTTTATCAGGTGGCCTGTTAACGACTGGGCTCCAGAAATGCTGCCCTGTGAGGGGAGACCCCGACACGGGTGGACACCTTTTCTATAAAACAATTGTAGACTCATCAAGAAGTTGGGAAAATAGTAAAAATAGACTTCTCAGGGCATCTGGGTAGCTCAGTTGGTTAAGTGTCCGACTCTTGATTTCAGCTCAGATCGTAATCCCGGGGTCATGGGGACCATAAGATTGAGCCCTGCATTGGGGTCCACGGTGAGCATGAGGCCTGCTTAAGATTCTCTCTCCCTCCCTCTCCCTCACCTCTGGTCTCTCTCTCTGAAATACACACTTAAGTCCATAAGAACATACATAAGTTCTCATGTTCCTTTTTTCCCAGCTTTAGCCTAATATACAAGTTTACATAGAATAGTACATTAATTCAGACCCTGAATGGGGCACCTGGTTGGCTGTCAGTAGAAAATACCAGTCTTGATCTTGGGGTTGTGACTTCAGGCCCCACCTCAGGTACAGAAGTAACAATAAAACAAAACAAAACAAACAAACAAAACTTAGAAAATAACGTTGCTGCCCAAGATGAACTAAACTGCAACCTAATTCAGACTGTAAAGTTTTAACATGCACCTATTTGACAGGGGAGTAGAGTTCCTTAAGTTTTATATTTCCGTAAATATTTTTAAAAATTTTAAAGCTTATTTTTGAGATAGTGATAGAGAGCATGAGAAAGAGAGGACGAGAGAAAGAGGGAAACATGGCAACTGAAGCAGGCTCACAGAAACTGAGCTGTCAGCACAGAGCCGGACATGGGGCTCAAACTCCGGAACCGTGAGATCATGACCTGAGCCGTGAAGTCTGACGCTAAATGGACAGAGCCACCCTGTACACACACACACACACACACACACACACACACCCTTTTTTTTAATTTGGAAGTTGGTATATTCTGCCATTAGCAGATATTCTCTCTGCCCTTCTCTTGTACCTTTCCCACCTCTTGTAACTCAAAGGTTATTCCTTGCCTCTGTGTGTTACCACACGCAGTGTCAGCATACCCCGCTGCCTGTGTGCGGCTCTGCATTTTGTTGTAGGTCACGGGCTCCATCACAAGCATATTCTCGTCAGGTGGCCAGTCAACTGCACTGGGCCCCAGAAACGCTGTCCTGTGAGGGGCGAACTGGACACTGGTGGACGTATTTAACGGAATAGCCTCCCGATTCACTTCAAACTCTTTTGTATAATATAGGCGGCCTGCGCCCCCCTGACAGCCCCGTCCCCCAGGGAGGGGCCGCGCCAGCTGCTGGAGATCAGCGCAATCCCGTCCTCATCACCTGTGAGGGCCGGGGGCGCAATCCCGCCCAGCCCGCACCTCTGCCGGCCTCACCGCTACCGGTGACCCTGCTGCTCTGGAGGCTCGGCCCCGGAGCCCCTCGTCTGGATTTCCGCAAAGCGCCACAACTGGCACTGGCACTGGCACTGGCACTGCCACGGAAGGCGCGCGATGGGGTGATGGAAGCAGACCCCAGCCGCGGCTGCGGGATGGCAAGGACCCCGTGAAGATGGTACGAGGCCATGTCCCGGAGGGTCGGACTTTCCAACTGGAGCCGGATCCCGACCCTGATGGAGACCTAGGTGTCCAAGGGCCTCTCTTTGGGGAGCCGTCTTCTCCAGGACATACAAGTGGGGTGTGGCTTGGAGAGGGCTGGGGCAGCGAGGCGGGTGTCTCATACCTGGCTTCTGCAACGACGGCGCCTGCGCAGACTTCCACTGCCCCGTGTCCAAGGGCCACGTGTAGGCAGGCCCCGCCCCGCGCCCGCACACCCCCCCCCGCCCCCGGAGCAGCAGGCTCACCAGGCGCAGCCGGGTGCAGCGTTGGGTGGGGGTTCTCCTCTCAGCAGGCCCACCAGCCCTGGGACTCTCAGGGAAGGAGAGATGCTCAGGTGTCCCGCCTTGGGCCAGAAAATGAAGTCCTTTTAGATCCTGAAAGTAAACAGAAAATTTTAGACTCACCCAGAAGTTGTTACAAATAGTACAGAGTTTTCGTGTACCTTTCTCCCAGCTTTAAACCACGAGAGCAGTTTACATGGAAAAGCACATTAATCACAATTCAAAAAATAACAGTGGCACAAGATTATTAACTAAATTGCGATCGAATTCAGAGAGCAAAAGATTTTTTTAACGTTTTCTTTATTTTTGAGAGAGACAGAGAGAGAGGGAGGAAGCAGGGGAGGAGGGGAAGAGACAGGGGGACAGAGGATCGGAAGCAGGCTCCACGCTGACAGCAGAGTCCATCGCGGGGCTCAGACTCACAAACCATGAGGTCACGACCTGAGCTGATGTCAGATGCTCAACAGACTGAGCCACCTGGGCTCCCCTAGGTAACACAAGTTTTAAAATACACCCGTATGGGGTGGGGGTGGCAGAAGCAGTGGTTCAGGTGCTGCGACGTGGCTTTCCGAGGACAGATTCGCGTGACACCTATCCCAACCTGAATACACATCGGTTCCATCACCACAGAGAAAGTCCCTTATTACTCTAACCTTCTGCCAGTTACCAATGGATTCTCCATCATGCCAATTTTCTCATTTTGAGATGTTACAGGAAAGGAATTTTACAGGATGTTACAGGAAAGGAATTTTACAGGATGTAAGATTTAATTTTCAGGTCAGCTCTGTCCCTTGCGTCTCTCCCTTCATGACTTCCTGCGTTTCTCTGTTTTCCTTCCCCCATCCTCTTTCTTTCCTGTTGGACTTTGTTCTTCTCTTCTATATTTTGTTCAGTTTGAAATGTTACGTTTAAGAGCATTGACATCACTTCAACACAGAAGTGTGTGCAACGTCGCTGTGTTTACTCACTGATGGCGGTGTATCAGGAGTAAGAGTAGGAGCTGGGGGAGCTGCGCGGGAGACGGCGGAGGAGGAGGATCCTAACGTCACCTTGCCGCAGCAGCACACCTAGGTAACTGCCACAGTGGTACAACTGACCCAGAAACTGACCTCAGCACTCACAGAACAGACTTCTCACAGTCAATCAGAGAGAGGGGGCCACATCACGAAGAGCAGGAGGGGCAGAGACACAGTTGGCAACCAGACTCCCTGTGACACTAAGCACAAAGGGGAAAGACGTCACACACACGGAGAAGGGAGAGGAAGAGACACAAGGTCCCTGCCTTGGGAAGATGAGTCCCTGTAACAACTGGCTTTGAAAACCACTAGATCATCCCCTGGGCTTTCCAACCAGTGGTGCTTAACTCAGGGCACTTTAAAAATCAATGGGCTGAGGGGCGCCTGGGTGGCTCAGTTGGTTAAGCATCCGACTTCAGCTCAGGTCATCATCTCCCTGCTGATGAGTACAAGCCCTGGGTCGGGCTCTGTGCTGACAGCTCAGAGCCTGGAGCCTGCTTCAGAGTCTCCCTTTCTCTATGCCCCTCCCCCACTAGCCCTCTGTCTCTCTTTCTCCAAAAAGAATAAATATTTAAAAACAATTCATATCCACGTGCTTAGCACCGGGAGACCCAAAGGTCAAAGGAAAATTGAGTCTGTGCCCTTGAAGAGGCAGCTTAACAAACAACCACAATGAGACAGAAGCAAAGCGGCAGGAATTGGAAAAACGCCTAGGATATATTTGAGGAGCAAGAGTGATTTACAAATCTCAGAATTGCACTGGGGGCGCAGGGATCTTTAGAAGACTTCTCCATGAACGAAAATGCTGGCAGGCGCCTCTTCTCTCCCTGCTTCCGGCCTAGATAGCTGGACATTTGCACACACCAGCATGAGCACTCAGCACCTACCTTGCCAACACTGAGTGCCAGTCCCTGCATTCCTCTGTGCAGTGGCTCCATCGAAAACGCTGCTGCAATAACACACCCGGCAAGCAGCCCCAACAGGGGTGAGTACGGCTCCGAAGTCACTCGTGTCCTGAGGAGAGGAGAGAACCTCACACACCAGTGTGCCTGCAGCCCCAGCAGAGGGACTGGAGGGAGGCATCTGCTGGGCCCGCAGGCTCCACCCACAACAAAAGCCTCCCAGGGGACTCTGCAGGCAGAGTGCTCTGGGTGCAACCAGAAACCCAGCGGACGGGCTCAAAGCAGGCGTCTGGGCTGACTCTGAACACCACCCAGCTACAAACCCACAGCAGCCACAGACTGGCCCCCGTAACAACAAAGGGACCAAACCCTGTCCGGTGCACCCACAAAAGGCAACGCGGGCCACCGAAGCCGACCTTACGGAAGGCAAACACGGCTCTGCCATGACTGCAGGGGCCATGCGACCTTTATAGGAATGAGGTGCCTCATTCCAGTGAACAGGGGACACTGTGCTGCAGGAAATCACAGGACCTGTTATCCATGAGGCCACTACTTTCAAAATCAGGACATGTAGTTGCCTTTCCTGATACTTAGAAACACAGACAGTTAGACCAAACGAGGAGACAGAGAACCAGATCCCAAGTGAAAGAATAAGATAAAACCACAACCAAAGAGCCAAAGCAAAGAGAAATAAGCAATACAGCTGACAAAGAATTCAAAACAATAGTCAAAAGGATAGTCACTGAACATGAGGAAAGAGTGGAGGATCTCAGTGAGACCTTCGGGACAGAGAAAGAAAATGTGGGGGAAAAAAGAACCAAACAGAGATGAAGAACTCATTAAGTGAAACTAAAAATATACTAGAGCAGTATCAATTGCAGAAGGGGGAGGAGGCA
>JAESUZ010004446.1:0-148580 GCA_017311185.1 Proteles cristata cristata | reverse complement strand
CCTGGGTGGCTTAGTCGGTTAAGCATCCGACTTTCGCTTGGTCATGATCTCGCGGTTCGTGGGTTCGAGCCCCGCGTCGGGCTCTGTGCTGACTGCCAGCTCAGAGCCTGGAGCCTGTGACTCCCTCTCTCTCTGACCCTCCCCTGCTCACGCTGTCTCTCTCTCTCTCTTAGAAGTAAATAAAACATTAAAAAAATTATTTTTATTTGGGTGAGAGCATGAGTGGGGGAGAGGGGCAGAGAGAGAGAGAAAGAGAAAATTTCAAGCAAGCTCCACGCTCAGAGTGGAGTCCAATGTGGGGCTCGAGCCCACAGCCCTGGGGTCCTGACCTAAGCCGAAATCAACAGTCAGACGCTTAACTGACTGAGCCATCCAGGTGCCCCAAGTGGAGGAGATCCGAATTCAAAAGGCTCACGCTGCAGGGTCTGGAGTGTTGTACGAGTTGGGATGAGAATCAGGGCAGAGGTTCTTGGGGGGACCCTTCAGGACGAAACCCTAAAACACACTGAACAGTCTTCCAGATCCATCCTCCAGGGCTGGCGATTTAGGGAAATATCAATCATGAGGTCGAGTGGGATTCCTGAAAGAAGGGTCTTCCTGCTCCTCCCCTCCCCCCACCCCGCCACATGCACACGAATGTGGGGGGAAGAGATGAAGTGGGGGCTCTTTCCAGTGCAAATCTAGGCAGGAAAGGACTAGGGAGTCTCAGAATCACCCCAGCGAATTGCCAACCTCTCTCCCCAATCCGGGTTCTCTGGCCTCACATCTCTCCCTGAGCTGAAAATGTCCCGACATCCCACTCCCTAGAATGTTCCGTGAGACGTGCCCTGTGCCCCATGGAGGAGCAGGCACAGTGAGGGGAGCCTGAGGCTGGTGCTCAGTGGCAGCTCCCTTCCCTAAGGTCACACCCGGGATAAGTGCCACAGACTTAACCGAGCAGAGAGGCCAGCAGAATAACCCCAGAGCTCTTGCTCTCTTCTCAAAAAGCAGGGATGGATGGATGGATGGATGGATGGATGGATGGATGGATGGACGGACAGACAAACGAACCAAATTCCTTAGCCCTTGCTGGCTCCTGGCTCCGGAGCATTACAGCTATTATAACTGAGAGGTCATTCCAAGTGCGTTCCCTGCTTTCTCTCGACTACGGCTTTAAAACACTCCCTTTTCTTGGGGGACCTTCGTGGCTCAGTGGGTTGAGTGTCCGACTTCGGCTCAGGTCATGATCTCATGGCTCATGAGTTCGAGCCCCGTGTTGGACTCTGTGCTGACAGCTCGGAGCCTGGAGCCTGCTTCGGATTCTGTGTCTCCCTCTCTCTCTGCCCTTCCTTGCTCGTGCTCTGTCTCTCCCTCTCTCAAAAATAAATAAACATTTAAAAACATTTTTAAGGGGCTGATAACACATACTTTTCTGGATTGCCATGAAAGGTAGACATATTTTATGGAAAGTGCCCCAAATGGCAGCCAATATTATCTCTCATGAAAGGATACTGGGAAAAGGAGGCACAAAACGATCTGCTCAGGCAGGGAAAGAGTGACGGGGTCTCTGGGCTTCTGTGTGACCCACGGGCCATGCCACACCACCAAGGGTGACGTTAACCATGCCCGGCCCCCATCAGCAAGCCTGGTGGAAACGGAACCCTTCAGGCTCCCTCCCTGGTGATTAGGATTTGGCCTGACCTCTGATTGGTTGTTGCTCGCAGGAGGTGAGGGCAGAGATCATTTCATCTGGTCTCTTGAGCTTCCAATCCCGGGCTTTCCCCACACCTTCACGAGGGGCATAGCCAGGCCATCAAGAACACCAGAGCCACACCACCTCAGTTTCCAGGCCTGGGGCCACCACCAGGGGCTGTGTGACCACCGGCCACGGCACAGTCCCTCTGTGCCTCGGTAACGGGTATGATAACAACACCTTACCTCACAGAGGTGATGTGACCGGGAGACGGTGCCCGGCACATGCAAAGTCCCCAATCAATGTTAGCTACGATTATTATTTGCTCTTTGCCACATAGAGCTTTGATCTCTCAAAGACCCATTAATCGCTCAGCCCCTTCTTCAAGAGATTAAAAAAAAAAACCAGCAAATGAAATTCTACATGAAATCATCGCTGTAATATTTCTGCTGCCAAGACGAATCATGGTGGGGGTGGGGGGGAACCTGGCAGTGATACCACTGGCCCGCTCCGAATGAAAAAGGGACATTAATTGATCAGTTCCCGTCTAATGGCCGGGGAAGACAGAGGAGAAGATGAGCGCTGCCAAAGGAGGGGACACTGGAAGGAAGGGGGCCCTGTCAGTCAGGAGTCCCCGGGAGATGGGGGGGGTCCCTGTGGCCCGTAGGGAGAGGCCCAGAGAGCAGCCCCCTGGCCACCGTCCTGCGTCCCGCGTCTCCATGGCCATGTTGCCGGTGCTCAGCCCGCCTCTAGCTCTGACGACCCCTCGACCAGGGAGTTCCTTGGGCTCTGGAAACCAGACCTGCCTTTATGCCCCCACAGAGCACTGGGCCCAGGAGCTCACTTCTCCCTGAGGCTGGCTCTCAGAGACAGCTGACCTGGGTTTCTGCCCCGTCAACCCCTCTGCCTCTCTGCAATCCCCCTCCCCCTCCACCCCTGGCCCTGTATGGGCATCAGCTTTCCCAGCTGAAGAGCAAGGGGTTTGGCTGCAAGGGGTTTGGCTGAGGCTGCGGTTTTGAAAGCCGCGCTGGCGGGGCCCGAGGGGGCCCGGGGAAGGCCAAGGTTGGGTGTCGCCTCCACCTTGCTTCTCCCAGAGTTGGCACCCCACCAGCCAATTTGAGGACGTGGGGTTACAGAGAAATATGGTTCTGTTTAGCAAAAGGTTTCTGCTGCTTCCAACTCGGGAATGTATAGAGGCTCTCGAGCCCCCCCTCCCCCACCACATGTCCCCTGCGCCCGGGAGGCACCAAGGACAGGCAGCGGGGAGCTGGCTGGTGCGGCCCCGGCTCAGCGTCCCGAGGCCTCACCGGTCCTCCTCCCCCAGCGGCCACTGGGCTTTGCGTGTCGCAGTTAACCCTCCAGCAAGGGCTGGCTGGACACAATGCCTTGGCCCGAAGCCCACGTGCAGGAGCCAAACCCAACAGTCTCCTCGGCTTCCTGGCTTGTGCCGGCACACTCCTTGGCAGAGGTGACCAGCAGGCAGAAGGAGCAAGGGTGTCTCGCTGGTCCCCGTGGGGCCACCGAGCGTCACGTCCCAGGATCGGGCCTGAGGTGTGTCGATGGGCAAGCTGTTCTACTGGGGGGGGGGGCAGCGGGGCTGGGTAGCAAAGATGGTAATGGTGTGGCACCTGCAAGAGCCCGCCCTGGAGTTTTCGGGAAGCGGCGTAAGCAACCAGGCACCCACCCAGGCTGTGGGCACCCACTTCTAAGTCCAATCCTGCCTTCTGGTCAGGGACTCCCTGGCTGAGTCATGGGGTGCATCTCAGAGAGCTTCCTAACAGCACGCCCTGTCGGGGTGAGGAAGCGTGTCAACATGTTAGGTACCCCAAAGCTAGAAGTAGGGCTAGGGTGGCCCTGAGGGAGGAAGAAAGGTCCAGAAGAGATGGCCAGGGAGCCCACAGCTTTTTTTATAGTTTTGCTGGGGCATGAAACAGCCCATTGGTGTAGCAGTCAAGGCCTTCTGGGTCAGGTTCCCCGCCTGCTCGCCCACCCCAGCAGTGACTCAAGTACAATCAGGCCGCCTTTGTGCCTCCGTACCTTTGCACATGTCATTCTCCATAACGAAATGACCATCCCTTTCCCCCGGCCTACTCTCAGCCTTATCTGCCTGGCAGGCTCCTACTCACCCTTCAAAACCCACTTCTCCTTCCTCTGTAAGGCCTTCTCTGGCTCCTTCCAGAGAGATTCTCGCTCCTTTGTCTGTTCCTCCACAATTATCTTATGCACCCTCGCACACACGCACGTGCCTTGCAGCAACTATTGCATTTATTGGAAGAACCTGTCTGTGGTCTGCGTCACTGGACTGAGAGGTCCTGGACAGAAACCGTAACTTCCTGAACACACACACGCTTGCGGGATCGTAGGTAGTTTCGTCTCGCCCACCTAGAAAACTATTTGAGATCACATCAGGAATAATGATAACCGAGACTTATCGTGGCCCGGTGTGTGCCCGGTTTCCAACAGGTACTCCCCGCCACATCTTGTAGCGTGGACAGTGTTAATCCATTTCACACATGAGGAAACTGAGGCTCAGGACCGTTGGGTATCCAACAACCAGTAAAGCTACACCGGGGTGTGATCGCTGTTCTTTTAGATTCCAGAGCCCAGTGTTTGCACTGGATACTCACACAGTCTGACCACGAACACTCTGACAGCGGTCCCTGGGATGGGCAGCCCTTGCTACCCAAAGTGTGGTCCTTGGAGCAGCATCGCCTGGGAGCTTGTACCAAGTCCCAGGGCCACCCTGACCTCCTGAATCAGATCTGCATTTGAACAGGATCCCCGGGGCTCGTGTGCAAGGTGAAGTCTGTGCTTTAGGCACCTGCTTCCCCCAGAAAGAGCCAGGGGAACCTTCGGACAGCTAGCTCACTGAGCCAATGGGACACATCACTTTTAAAGAGCATCTCCGGAGCTCACGGCCCCTGGTAAAATATAAATTTCCCTTTCTCACGGCCACTTTGCTAACTTCACCCACAACAATGTATTAGAATGTAAAAGGTATCAAAAACATTTTTTTATTTTTTTTTAAGTTTTATTTATGTATTGTCAGAGACAGAGACAGAGAACAAGAGCAGGGGAGGGGCAGAGAGAGGGAGAGAGAGAGTCCCCAAGCAAGCTCCAAGCTATCAGCACAGAGCCCGATGCAGGGCTTCCGCCCAGGAACTGAGAGATCATGGCCTGAGCCAAAATCAAAGCTTGGAAGAGTTGGTCATTTAACTGGCTAAGCCACCCAGGTGCCCCTAAAATATTTTTAACTCTACTGTTTCTCCTTTGTTTGATATGTTCAGCCTTAGGAACGAGAAGCTGATGTTATGAAAAACCATTCGGGGGGCACCTGGGTGGCTCAGTCGGTTAAGCGTCCGACCTCAGCTCAGGTCATGATCTCACGGTTCGTGGGTTCAAGCCCCACATTGGGCTCTTTGCTGAGGAATAGCTCAGAGCCTGGAGCCTGTTTCAGATTCTGTGTCTCCCTCTCTCTCTGACCTTCCCCTGCTCACGCTGTCTCTATCTCAAAAGTAAATAAAACATTTTAAAAAAAAAGAAAAGAAAAGAAAAACCATTTGGCCTCATCGACTGAAGCTGAATATACTTATACCCTTAGCTCCACCCACCGGGGGGTGTTACATGAATCCACCAAGGAGCCATGCTCTAGAATGTCTATGGCAAGGCTAGCCTACCCGGAGAGCCCGTCCCGGGTGGGATGGATAAGGAAATGGTGAAAGGTCACACAACAGAAAGCTAAGGGCAGTGAAAACAGTAACAACAAGGACAAATGCGACCATGTGCGACAAAGTGGATACATCTCCCCATTTCACTGTTGAGGCCAGACCCAAAAGAGAACCTATGTTTGATTCCTTTTCTGTAAGCTTCTCAGACAGGCGAAGCCGCTGGTGTAAAGTCAGGATCCCTCCCGGGGGGAAAGCAGTGACTGGGAGAAGGCGTGAGGGAGGCTCCCTTGGGGGCTGGTGACGTTCTGAGTCCTGACCCGGGGGCTCCTACCCCGGGGCTTCCTGCTTGTAAGAACTGATCGAGCGTTACACGTAAGATATGGGCGCCTCTCTGAATGTAGGTTATACTTCAATAAAAAGTTAAAAAAAAAAAAAAGCTAATGTCGCCTAATGGCCTAAATTCTATGAATATGCAATAAACTTGCAGCATAAGAATTTTGTCCTGCAATTTGCTGCTGACTCCGAGTTCGGGAGGTGTCAGGGTAACAAAGCACCCTAGGGTGAGCATTTGACAGGAAGCATTAGCTGCCCCCCAGGAGCCTCAAATACCTGATGGGTTTTCTCCTGCTTAAAATTAAAAACCTGCTCGCAAAGATGCCGAGGAAGGGAGAATGTATCCACAGCCCTCATTTTGCAGTGTTATTAACTGTGGGAGTTGAACACAGTGGGTAGTGGGATTCATTCTGCAACTGCTAGCTGAACACCAGGTACCCTGGAAGATGGGGCTGGGGCGTTCTTTCTTTACCTCGAGATGCTGTGCATGCGCGCGCGCAACCTTACCCACAAAAACGAAAGATGTGTGTTGCCTAAGGCACTAGCAAGAGTAATAATAACACCTCCCTTTGATTTTGCACATGTGCCCCGCATTTATTCACTGATTTGAGCACATGATGTCACTTAACCCTCATGACCACCCTGGGAAAGAGTGGCCATTATTATTCCCATTTTACAGATGAGACGGGGAGCCTGCTGGCCTCCAGGCATGGCTGCCTCGGAGGCCAGGGTAAGCCCCCAATTTTACAAATGTGGCCGCTGGGTAGGGTTGTTGGATTTAGCAAATAAACATCCAGGCTGCCGAGTTTAAGTTGAATTTCAGCTAAATAATGCATCCTTTTTTAGTATAAGTATGTCCTGTGGGACTTGAGGGACATACTTATAATAAAAATGACTCGTTTGTTTATCCGAAACAGAACTTCAACAGGCATGCCTGTATTTTATCCAGCATCCCTACTGCCGGGGCCCGAGGAAGCATGATAACCTATGACGTCACACTGGTGGCTTGTCAGAGTCAGGGGTCTGGACCCAGGGCCCCCACCTCCACATTCCATGCTCTTTACACTGGCTATAACCCTTCCCCAAACCTCCGCATGCTTTGCATATTTACAACCAAACGCATCGCTTTCCCCGGGGACCCCCCCCTCTTATTCCTGTCCTCTCTCAAGCCAGACTTGCTGGGCTGAGGGCCCCTCAATGTTCACAGCCAAGGTCACTGAGGCTCGCCCCCAGGCTCAGCCCCATCCTAGGCTTCGGGGAGCATAGGCTCCTCCTCTAGGGCAACCCAGGGCCTTCCAAATTCGTAGCAGGAGGACTCAGCCCCACTACCGCTTCCTTTTCTACCTGGTTTCCAGTTCCAGTAAGTAGAGGTTGTAGGCTTCTCTTGCTGCGTGATCAGCCACGCCTAAACCCAGAGGCTTAAAACATGACAGTCGCTCCTTTTGCTCATGAATCTGTACTTCGGGCAGGTCCCGGCGGAAAAGACTCGTCTCTGTACCACAGAGCTCACCTGGTGACTGGAGCGGTCACCTCCCACGGGGCTGGTTCACACAGCCCTCACGGCTTGCAAGTTGGGGCTGGTGGTGAGCTTGGAGCTTGGACAAAGCTGAGGTTAAGCGTCTGACTTCGGCTCCGGTCATGATCTCACGGTTCGTGGGTTCGAGCCCCGTGTCGGGCTCTGTGCTGACAGCTCAGAGCCTGGAGCCTGTTTCAGACTCTGTGTCTCCCTCTCTCTCTGACCCTGCCCTGCTTACACTGTCTCTCTCTCTCATAAATAAATAAAACATTTAAAAAAAAAAAAAAGAAAGAAAGGAAGTTCAAGGAGGTTGCAGAACTATACATGCAATATGATATCATCTGTACCGAAACACTTTCGCAAAAATTCTGAGTTTCTGTGTGCATATCTGTGTGTGGAAAGGCATTTTTTGGAGTGGCAGAGAAGAGGCGTCCAAGGAAGATGAATGAAAAGTACGAAGGTTTTCCCCTTGGTGTTAGACTGGATTATCGTGCCCAAGTTCTCTCTCTGAGATAGAATCCTGCACCCATGCCCTTGGCCATCTGACTGTATCCCTCGTAGGGCACCAGTCCCCTGACCTTGGCCTTCCCAGGATGAGAGGGAACAGAGTCCTGAGCACAAGCCAGGAGCCCAGCCGTGGCCTGTAGAGCCCTGCTGACCCAGGAGCAGTAAATAAATGACTGATGTCGCACACCACAAAGACGTAGGGGCTGTTTGTTAAGCGGCATCACGGCAGCAGAAACCTCGCTGGTGTAGCCTATGAGGCTCTGAGTAATCTGGCCCTTGACAGCTATTTCACCCCCTTCTAAGCCCTTTTCACTGCCTCTTTGTTCACAAAGTCTAGCCCCCTGGCCTTTTTCAGTGCCTCGTGAGTTCATTGTCTTCTCGTGAGAGACTTATTGTAGTTAGATTATTTTCTACCCTTATTCTAGCTAATCCCTACTCATACCTCATTTCTCAGAAGGCCTCATCTGAACACCCACCACCTCCCACCTAAATTAGCTTCCACCTTGTTTGGTTCTCTGATGACAACATGTCTACTCCCCATAATCCTTAAGATGATTTATAATTTCACATCTCTATGATTATTTGATTTTTGTCTCCTCCCCCACTGTCCTGTAAGCTCCATGTGGGCAAGGGCCACCCTGGTTTTGTTCACCAATATGTCCCCAGTGGTATCGAGCATGGCGCCTGGGACCCAGTGGTGCCTGGCTGAATAAATGAGTATGGCTCAGGGTTTCCAGGCATGCTCCAACCATCAGAGGGGGACCTCCTTCCCAGTGGGTCCAGGCTGCAATGAAGGAAGCGGACTTTAACTTGAACCCTAAGTTATGGGTAGAATTTAATACAGGCAAAGACATTGGCCACGGGAAGGTGCAGCGACTCTAGGGAGCAGTGAAGGATGGAGAAGCTGAGTCATTAGGACTGAGATGACGATGTCTGGGTCCATCCCTACCCAACTGTGTTGCTCCACCTTTATCCACTAGCCAGCAGGGAGTGGTGGATGGGTTTGGAGCAAGGATAGGGAGTGATACACAGTCATTAGAAGTCCCTTCTGGGAGCGCCTGGGGGGCTCAGTCGGTCAAGCATCCAACTTCAGCCCAGGTCACGATTTCACGGTTTGTGGGTTCAAGCCCCGCGTCAGGCTCTGCACTGACAGCTCGGAGCCCGGAGCCTGCTTCGGATTCTGTGTGTGTGTGTGTGTGTGTGTGTGTGTGTGTGTGTGTGTGTGTGTGTGTTTCTCTCTCTCTCTGCCCCTCCTCTGCTTGCACTCTGCTTCTCTGTCTCTCAAAAATAATAAATAAACAGTTTTTAAAAATCTGGCAGATGTCAGCAGGGAGGTGGATAGACTGGCATGAGGTGAGGAGGCCATGAAGGATGAGAGAAGAAACACCACTAAAGCAAAGACCCTTCTGGCTGGGGAGGGGTCCACACCTAGTAGCCCTCCCACCAGAGGAGCTCAAGAAACATCTCCGGGTGATGATGACTGGATGTGATGGAATAGCATCCACGTTTCTGCCTTCAATGACTGGGGGAAATCGCACAACTACTAAAAGATGTGGGGGAGACAGGAAATGGGCTAGTTTGACGGAGGAGCGTGTAGGTCTAATTTTATATGTACCGGCTTTGATGTGAGTGCAGATTGCCCAGAAGGCAATTTGGAGATGAGTATCAGAATTGAGAACAGCTAGAGAAAATGCCCTAGTTTGGGTTTTTTCAGAAGCAGACTAAGACAGGGATTTGTGTGCTGGCGCTTTATGGGATGGACTCCAGAAACACGGAGAGAGGAAGTGAGCTGGGGAAGGGAAGGAACCAAGAAAAGGTGAGTCTTGAATCAACGTAGCACAGTGGGAAACTGGAGCTCAGTCCTGCCGAGGACCTCTAAGGGGGCACAATCAAGCACCCACCTCAGAGTTCTCCCACCTGGGGGCAGGGGACGGGGTCCTTAGGCACCAACTCCTGTCAGTCCTAGTTTGTGGGCTGTTCTGGAAGGAAAGTAGATTCTGGCAGTTGACAGTGGATAGCCATGCATGGAAATGGAACAGAACTGGTATGTTTTTAGTCCCTGTGATATGTCAAGCATGCCCCTGGCTGCTTATGAGTATTATCAGTTCCATGATCACAAAAACATCTTTACTGATGAGGAAACAGAATCCTACAGCAACTAGCAGCTGTGAGTGTCAGATCACGGAGACCCACCTTGCCAAAGCGACCAGCCAAGAGGACATGGGACCACGATGTCTACAAAGCATTGGTGGGACTCAAACTTCCAGCCCCAAGAGCCCACTTCCAGTCCACTGTAGCAAGGGGAAATGAAGACAGCCAGAGAAGACTCTTGGGAGAGCCATACTAATGGCGGCCATCTTGGATTCCCCAATTAACAACTGTTACAAAAGACAAAGGTAGTAAAGAACGTGGAAACCCTGCTGTTGCAGGTAGACAAGATTGAGTGATAGTCATTCTGATTCTGAAGGAGGGGCACCCGCGTGGCTCAGTGGGTTAAGCATCTGACTTTGGCTCAGGTCATGATCTCGCGGTACGTGAGTTCGTGCCCCGTGTCGGGCTCCGGGCTGACAGCTCGGAGCCTGGAGCCTGCTTCGGATTCTGTGTCTCCTTCTCTCTCTGCCCCTCTCCTGCTCACACTCTGTCTGCCTCTCTCTCTCTGTCTCTCTCTCTCAAAAATAAATAAACATTTTAAAAAATTAAGATTCGGAAGGAAATGAAGCATTTAAATGACACTGATGTAGACAGAGTCGGGAAGCCCTTGCAACAGTGCGTGCTCCTAAAGATAGGAACATCATAGGAGTGAGCTCCCTTTGTGGGCGTTCATCTAAGGGCTGTCCCATTGAGTGCCAACCGGCACAGGTTATCTCCCTCCTGGGAACACAAGAGAAATACTGGAGGGCCAGGTATTGCAAATGAGACACTGGGCTTTCTCAGCCACATCAAGGGCAAAAATAAAGGAAATTAATTTATTGATGTTGTGTGAAGGCAAAGAATTGGTTCTGAAGAAGTGTACCAAATGGCTGGAAAAATATGGAGCGAAAAAATTGGAAAGCTCAGTTAATGCTAAACAAATTATTAATCATTAACAGTAGTTGGAAAACAGGCTTGTGCAGGCAGATGAAGGGAAATAGGATAGAGAAGGCTGTAGACTCAACTATCTTTAAGTATGTGAGAGGATATTAGTTATTTTCTTGTAATGCGGTGATTATTACTGAGGCAGTGTGGGAGGTGGGGCTGGGTAAAGGGGAAGGGATGGTTATATCAGAATTAACCCCGGGGAGCTTTTTCAAAATGCTACCTCGAACTTCATTCTCAGACTGTCCATCTCGTGCTCACTTGGGTATCTGACATCTGTTGTCCTGCAGTCATGTCAAAACTGCATAACTTGAGAGTGGGCTTCACCATGCCTTCCGTTCTGTGGGCTTCCGGGAAGAACAAAGGGCTGGGCAGAAAGTTCTTCCTCCACCATGATCCCTCTGACCAGCACGCAGGTGAGATCGAGGAGCCGCCGAGAATAAGCCCTGGACGGCTTCATGCACTCTCGTCCTTCTGCCCCTCCCACAGTGCCTAGGACCCAGTCTGACACGTGGTCATTGAATGAAGGATACAGGCACATCCCCCAACCCAATCAGAAGGACCACTTCCAGGCACTTCTTCAAAAACAGGTAGGTGAGTGATGGCACCATGGCCTCTCCCTGGGTAGAAATGGCAAAAGGAGAAACACCCAGCCAGGGGTGACAGAGGATTGGGCCAATGACATTCAGGAAAATGTTAGCCCTTTCAGCCACAAGCGGCAGCAGCAGCAGCGAGCCTGAACGGAGGCCAGCCTCTGCTGTCACAGATCTCCCACGGGCACCGAGGCCATCCCAGCTCCTGTGGCTTTCACGGCTGTCGTGGTGACTGTGGCCATCTCAGCCCCCTCCGGCAGGGCTGCTTGGGAAGATCCCGGGGAAGACTGCCCTTGTCCTGGGCCCTGGGTGATTTATGGCCACATCCACACACGCACACTCACTCATCCTGTCCGCAGACTGAATCTGGGCTAAGGCCCATAAAAGAGGCAACAGCTATTGGCAAATTCATTAATTAGGATTCTGTTTGTACTTTTATTGTGAAAGAAAATCATTTGTCAGCTTAAAGTCAGACCCAGTGCCTGATGAGAACTGTTATTCTAAGACGGTATCGACGGACGGCTCTACGTGGCTTTCGCGCTCTCTCTCCGCGGCTGCCATCTGCCACCTCACCTCTACAGGGTCAGAGAAAGCCTCCTGTCTTTCCACTTGATTCAGGGCCTATGTGGCGGATTCTGTGAGCTGCTTTCCCAGTAGGCCTTCCCCCTTCTGTCTCGCCAACCTCCCCCCGATTTTGTTCAAGGACAGGGCAATCAATGGGCATCAAGGGCAGCTGGGCCCCTCCCGACTCTAGAGAGGGAAGCTTGATAAGTCAAAGCTCGTCAGGGCAATTCCGTTTCCCATCCCAGCGACACGATTCTGATCAATGACGTGTGAGAGGAAGTCTGTTGGGTGTCTTTTAAAAGGACTCGAGGAAGGTACATTCTCTCATCAGGCCTTCCGATGGGTGTTGGGACGTGACCCCTAGACACAGTGGACCCCTCCTGTGAACACAGGGAGGCAAGACCGAGGACCAACACTGACGTGCCGAGGATGCCAGAGCAGAAAAGCGGGAGGGACCCAGGTCCTGGACGACATCCATGAGTGCTGAGTTCACCAACCCAGGAGTGGTCTTGCCTCTGGGCTTCTGGATCACAGGAGATGGTGTCTACACCATATCCAGCGGGCACACTTTTTGTTATTAGAACCAAAAGCATGGACTATGGCTGCCAACACCCTACTCCATTATGACCAGCTCAGACTCAAACTACCCCCACACAGATGCCTATTCCAGTAGATGGCAGTGCCCCTGCCTCAGCTACTGCATGTGGTGGTCCAATTTCAGGTGCTCCCTAGATTCTAGTCACCCTGCGTTTGTTGGGAAAGAGCCAAAGTCCTTCTTCGTGTGAACTCCGTTCCCATCAGCCATCTTGTTATCACTGGTGGAAACCACTCTCCCTTCCACCAAAAATTAAAAAAAAAAAACTCAGGAAGCTTTAGGCCACAGTGCGCAGGGGTAATACACACACACACACACACACACACACACACACACACACACACAATCATCCTGTACGTGAATGCCTCTGTTATGGGTTGAGCTGTGTCCCCACCCCTCGATTCATATGTTGAAGTCCTAATCCCTAAGCACCTCAGAACACGACTGCATTGGGACCTAAGTTCATTGTCAATGTCATTAATTAAGATGACGTCATGTTGGAGTAAGGTGAACCCTACTCCAGTATGAACGGTATCCCCATAAATAGGGGAAATCAGGACACAGACGTGCATGCAGAGAAAACACCATCCAAAGATTGGAATTATACCACCATAAGCCAAGTTAGAAGGTGGAAGTTAGAGACAGCTGGGCCTCGCTGACACCTTAACTGTGGACGACCAGCCCCCGGAGCTGTGAGGCGGCACAATTCCATTGTTGAAGCCGCCCCGGCCATGGTGCTGTTACAGCAGCCCTGGGAAATTCATCCAGTGCCTTAGATGATGATCAAGGTCGGAGTAGTATATGGAGGTACAGTTGACACATTGAGAACCCTAAGGCCAAGGTCATACCCTTTGGGCTGAACCCAGGTCTTCTATAAATTGCAGAGTCCCTCCTCGTGTCCTCAGACCCTGAGCTAGCTGGGCAGGCCAGCTGGGCAGCTTCCCAGGGCACCAGTCTGTTAGAGGGTCCAAAATACCGCTGGAATAAATAGAAATACCCCTGCCAGTTGACGCAAGTTTCCACAAGTTCCCACCAAAGTAAACAGCAGCCTTATATGGAAATTTAAAAACCACCCTGGCTGGCACTGACCCCTCTCTTTGGGTATTTTTGTAATACACACATACAGTTGCGATCAGCTGAAAATCTGAAACCAAATAAAGCATGGTGTAACTTTGTTACTTACCGCAAACAATGATTCATTTTATTAGATAATTTGCAAGCCCTTCAACAGGCTTCCCCCACCAAACTGTCTGACTTGGGAAATGGCCAAAGTGAGCCGATGTGAGGAAGAGAGCTACAGAAAGTGTAAGACATTTTGCCACTTTTGTAAACCATTAATTTTTCTACAGCCAGGGGAGGTAAATTAGTGAGTAAATCTGTCTGTGCATAAAATGTTTTAATTAATAAGTTTGGTAGAGTCTGCTTCTTAACCTACCGTGTCCTTTCTCCCCCTTTTCCCTTCTAAGAGGGTCAGCAATTGGAGTGAGGCACATGGTCCCCTTGGAATAAAGGCTCCTTGTCACAGCCCCTCACAGCGAGGAGTGACCGTGTGGATAAGTTTTGGCCAATAGGCTCTAATCAGAAGTATCACGATTCAGTCCTGGGATGCCTCTACTACTTCTTGATCCTTTTCTCCTCTCCGCTGGCCAGAATGTCACTGCAGCAGTCAGCTTGGACCAAGAGGTGGCCTGGGGATGGGAGGCCATGCCTGGGAAAGCGGCGGCATAGAAGGAGTCCGGGTCCCTAAGGACTTCATACAGCAGAACCCTCATGTCAGGCACAATCTGCTTGTGTGAGAGGAATACACCTCCGCCTTGTTTTACATCTCTCTACAACTTGCAGCCAAATGCTGTTCTGGTAGCAAATCCATTTACCTCCTCCCACAGAGGGGCACCAAATTATTCCCCTGGGCAGAATCCGGGTCTGGCCTCAGCCAGAGAGAAAGCATGGCGCTCTCTCCTGGTCTGGCTCCCACGAAGGTGGTAGGTGGTGTGATGGTGACCCTGTGGGAAGAAAGACCAGGCATTGCCAAGGGGAGAGCCCTAGGTCCCAAGTCCTGTGTGAATGGGAAGGAAGCTGGGAGCCACTGTGGTGATTTTCAAGCATGGCTCCTAAGTCTTTGACCTTCCTCCTGTTAAGAGGTGGGTTCCAGTCCTCTACCCTTGAATAAAGCTGGCCTTGGTGACTCCTTCTAACAAATAGAACCCGGTGGGAGTGACAGTGGGTGACTTCCAAAGCTGGTTGGTAAGGCTTCCATTTGGTTCTCTCCCATGGGGCGTTCACCCTTGGAAACCAGCTACCATGTTGTGAGGAAGCCAAGGGCCAATTGGAGAGGCCACGTACAGGTGTGTTCTGGTAAGTCCAACTGCCATCTCAGCCCATAGCCAACGTTAACACCAGACATGTGAGTGAGCCTTCAAATGATCCAGTCCCTGGCTTCAAATGACCCCAGTTGACCCTAAGTGGAGCAGAGATGAACTGTCCCTGCTGAGCCCTGCCCAAGTCATATATTCACGAGCAAAATTAATGTTGTCATTATTTCAAGCCATTAGCTTTTGGGATGCTTTGTTATATAGCGAGAGATCCTTGAGATACCCACTTGGTCTGCCCCACAAGCTCTCATGGCAGCACATGTGAGTTCCCTGCCATCACAGAGGTTTCTAGAAAGTTCCAGCCTCCTTTCAGTGGGTTCCTGAGAAGAAAGCAGGGGTCCTGGGCCACACTTGGCCTGGGGGGTGAAAGGGGGCACAGGCTGGTGGTTCAATTGTCCAAAGAAGGGCAGGGGTGAAGGCAGAAGAAGCCAGAGCCCCAGCCCCAGGGCCCCCACGCAGCACCTTCTACTCCCCCTCTTGCCACCTGGCACTTCTCCTTCTAGGGACTGGCCATGAGAGCCTGAGTTTCATGTCATTAAGATCAGGGGTATTCTGGGGCGCCTGGGTGGCTTAGTCGGTTAAGCGTCCGACTTTCTCTTAGGTCATGATCTCGCGGTTCGTGGGTTCGAGCCCCGCGTCGGGCTCTGTGCTGACTGCCAGCTCAGAGCCTGGAGCCTGTTTCAGTCTGTGACTCCCTCTCTCTCTGACCCTCCTGCTCTTGTCTCTCTCTCTCCTAGAAATAAATAAAACATAAAAAAAAAAAAAAAAAAAGATCAGGGTATTCCCTGAGGCATGCCCAGACATTTCCAGGAAGATTTCTTAACATGAATCCCGAGTCCCAGCAGCATTCAGGGTCAAGAGACAGCTCCTCAGAAGACCTACCCGGTGAGAGAAATTCCACAGTTCTGGGCTAAGAGCCCAAGGCCCCTCCCAGCAATGGACTGAATGACAGAGCTCTGTCTCCAAATTCCTCGGTCAAAGCCCTCATCCTCCCGAGTGACTGGACATGGAGGTAGGGCCTTTGAGGAGGTAGCTGAGGTCAGATGAGCTCATGGGGGAGGGGCCCTTGTTCAGCAGGACTGGTGTCCTTTCAAGAAAACGCGCCAGAGAATCTGCTTGTCCCACGGGCGCACAGAAGAAAGACTGTGGGAAGACACAGCGGGAAGGCGGCCATCAACAAGCCCAGGAGAGGAGCCTCCGGAGAAACCAAGTCTAGTGGCACTCTGATCTGGGATGTCCAACTTCCAGAACCGTGAGGAAATAAATGGGTGCTATTTAAGTCCCCGCCCCACTCTGTGGTGGGCTGTTGTGGCAGCCTGAACCCACTGATGCGTTCCCTGAGGGAAACAAAGAGGCGGGGTGGATGTGGGAGAGATGGCCCCATCAAGCCGTCGTCACTTGGCAGCATGATTGGGGGGGGGGGGAGACGTTTGCAGGAACTCCCCATCCTCACATCCCTCCCCTGAAATCGCCCCCGAGCTTAAACATTGCCCTCTCCTTCCAGTCAACCGGTCAGACCCAAACTCCCAGAAGGGCGCCATGCCCTCCCTGTGCATTGACCTGTGGGCAGCAGGTGTTGGGGCAGCGACCAGAGCCCTCCGGCCACGGCGCAGGGGAGAGACGGCATGGGACGACAACTGCCTGACTCTCCCCCCTCCGCCCCTGCATTTGTCCCGGTCACCAGGCAGCCTCTCCTCAGCTCGGAACTGGCCCACCCGCCTCCCCGCTGGTGGCCCGGCCGGCCTGACAGTTCCTGCTGCTCTGCATCTGCCAGCATCTGTAGGACTTCCGTCTGGGCGGCTGTTGTGCTTTGAATGTAAGTCTATTTCTGTCTGATTCCCTACCCCCTACCCCTCACCCCCAATACCTGAAGGGGAGGGAAGGAAGGAAGGAGAGAGGAGGAGGATCTGTACTTCAGGACTCGAAGATCCCTCTACCTCCCTACTCCATCCCAGCATGCTTTCTCGATATTTCCCGTAGCTCCCCCTTAAGGGCATCATGCAGGGAGCCCTAAGCTACCCCGTTGCCATCTGATCTACTCGTGTCCAAGGCCAGCAAAGCGGCATTGTGGCCAGCACAGACGATCTGGCAGGATGCCAAGACTTCTGGGTTAGAACCCCAGCTTGCAACGTACCGCAGAGCAATACTCCGCCATGCATTCATCCAGTAAATACTTGATCAATATTCGCCCCACTGCTGCGGGCCAGGCTCTGCGCTAGAAGCAGAGGAAGCAGCACTGAGCAAGGTACATGGGGTCCCTGCTTTCTTCTTCTGGGGGAGAGAGACAACAAGCAGACGAGCACACGGCAGGTAGTAGTAAGTCCTACGCCGGAACCACAAACAGGACACTTTGGTGGAACGACTGGGGAGCGACCTTGGCGGGGTGGGGGGGGCGGGGCAGAGAAGACCTCTCTCTGGGGACCCATAAGCCAAACTCTGAAAGACACAAAAAAGTAGGCACATGGTGACTGGGTGGAAAAGCATTCTAGGGGGCGCCTGGGTGGCTTAGTTGGTTAAGCGTCCGACTTTCGCCTGGGTCATGATCTCGCGGTTCGTGGGTTCGAGCCCCGCGTCGGGCTCTGTGCTGGCTGCCAGCTCAGACCCTGGAGCCTGTTTCAGTCTGTGACTCCCTCTCTCTCTGACCCTCCCCTGCTCACGCTCTCTCTCTCTCTCTCCTAGAAATAAATAAAACATTTAAAAAAAAAAAAAGAAAAGAAAAGCATTCTAGGCGGAGGGACCAGCAATTAAGAAGGCAGGGCCTCAGGAGAGGGGAATGAACTTGGCACGTTCTGGCAGTAGCAGGAAAGCCTGCGTGCCTGGGGTTCCCAGAAAGGTGATAGGGAGGTGACAGTGTAAGTCCTCGACAGAGGCCAGATCACAGAGCTTCCGGGGACACCAAGAGAAGTCATCAGGATTTCAACTGGGGTTAGGACAGGAGGTGACCTAATCAGATTTCCTGTTTTTCAAAGATTGCTCTGTCCATACAACGCCTATTAATTACAAAGAGAAAAATAGTACCATAGTACAGAAACCTGAGAAGGACACACATCGCCTCGGCGGGGTTCCTGCCCAATGCGCAGAACCTGAATCTAGTCACAGGAAACATCAGATGGAGCCAAACTAAGGGCGAGTCTACAGAAAGAATCCAGACCTATACTTTTCAGAGGTGTTCGCTTCACAAAAGGCAAAGACAGAAAACTAAGGGACCACGCCAGATTGAAGGAGATTAAAAAGACACAATAACCGAATACAATGCATGACTCAAGATTAGATCCTGGGCCAGAAAAATATTTTATTTCTCCTCTTATGAAGGATATTAGAGAGACAACTAATGAGAATTTGAATAAGATCTGTCAATCAGGAAATGGGATTGCATCAATGTTCATTTCCTGATTTTCATCAACTAGACCATGGTTATTTCACGAGGCTGCCCTTCATTTTGCACTTTTAGGGAATGCAAGTGAACTATTTAGGGGCAAAGGAGCATCATGTCTGCAACTTGATCTCGAAAGCTTCAGGGGGAAAACTGCACGCGTGTGTGTGTGTGTGTGTGGAGACAGCGTGCACGCTTGCAAATTGGTAAAAAAAAAAATGGCCAAAAATACTTGAGGAATCTGGGTAAAGGGATACAGAAGCTTTTGGTACTAGTTTTGCAACGTTTCAGGTCTGGATCATTTCAGAATTAAAAGTTTATAAGAGAAAAATGTAAAAGTTCACTCTGGCCACGGAGTGGGTTATGAACGTCGGGGAAGGAGCAGCAGCAGAGGGGCGCGGGGCCCAGGCTGAGGCCCCTGCCGGGAGGGGACAAGGGATCCGGCTTTCTGACCTGAATCAGAAGTCAGGACCTTGGGAAAGCCACTCAGTCCCCCACCGTTCCGCTAACAAGGGGCCCGGCCAGCGCCCGCCAAATGGCTCCCACGACTTTCCTTTGCAGCCGCACTGAAAAGCAATCAAACGTGAAAGCCCAGGGCAGCAGGGGCAACGTGGCCGGCACTCAGCTCCGGAAGGTCCGACCGGGGAGGGGGGCAGACTGGCCGAGGCCCCTGCTGCCTTGTCACCTGCACCTCCAGGTGGCCCCCCCTCGGCCAGGCTCAGCCCCTCAGGAAATAAGGCTCTCCGGGCCCCAGCAGGCCTTTGCCAAGATCCTTTTGACCTTAGCCGGTGCAGGCCAGGGCTCTGTTCTGGAAGAATAAAGGAACAGGCTTCCTCGGGGGCCTGCCCCTCCCGGCCCGGTGCAGGCGACGCGTGGCGCAGCCAGCGAGGCTGTCTAAACAAGCAGGGCTTCAGCTGTACACCAGGTGCCACGCTCATTAAACAGGGGCCAGCCGCGGGGCTAAGCCGACAGGGCCGCCTCCAGACGCCGGGTTCCCGCAGGTGGACGGGTGCGCCCGGGCCCTGAGCCCATCTCAGGAAGCCGGGTGGTCCGATGACTCCGGACAAATGTGCCGGCGGCTGCCCGGGGACAGAAAAGCCTGCCTCTCCCACCCTCCCTGATCACGCCTGCAAACACACGGTGCTTCCAGGAAGGACTGGGGAGGCTCACACACCGGCTCTCTCACACACACACACACACACACACACACCCCGCCATGTGATGGACCTCCTTCCCCTGCTTAGCGCTTCACAATTTGACACCCGTCGCCTGCTTTGCTGGATTAGAGGCATTCGTGGCTTGCAGGAAAAGGAGGCCCAAACGCAGACGTGGTGATAGATGGCTACCAGCAGGCCCCTCGGAGAGCCTGTTGCTTTATTCGTTGGAAGCCCTGCATGGAGGCGGCTGAGGCGCAGTGACTCAGACGCTCCAGCATCGGGAGAAGCTGGGGCCGCAGGTCTGGGGAGCAATGTGGGCCTGTAGGTCGGGCCCAGCTGGGAGGCTGGGAGGCTGGAGATTCGTAGGCTCCTAAAAAGAAAATGCCTATTCCTGTGCCCGACAAGAATGTACCAGGTTTGAGGGGAGAGAAGGGCAAGGTGGTGTCGTCCCTCAGGCCGCGAGGCCAGCATAGATCTGCTGCTCCTTCAGGGCTGACTTACTTGCGGATGAGGAAACTGGGGCGGTGGGAGGTGGCATCACTTAGCCCGAGGCCCCCACTATTACCTACCCACCGCCTCCCTGTGGTAGCCCGGCCTCTGGGAAACTTGGACACAGAAAACAACCATGACCCACGCCTTCCAAAGTAGCCTGGCCCCTCCGGCCTCAGGGTTCACGCATTCTGCACAGGCTGGGCCAAGCCCATGATGTCGCCTGATTTCTCAGTCTCTCCTCTCTCCACTTGAACAGCATGGCAGCCGACGGGGTTTCTCGACTTATCTGTGGATGTGGGACCAGTCTTGTTTGCGTTGGTTTGTTTGTAAATTAATTTCAATCCGTCTCAGATGGATACTCGTGTCATGTATCACAAATAGGATTTGCTAGAAACACGAAGTGAAGAAGAAACACACGAGCCACACGCCGCAAGCCCAGACTTTCACCATTCGATTGTCTAACACACGTGAAAATTCTGTCGAGTTGCCACCAGCGTGGCGAAACACTCACTCCTCATTTCTGCCCCGAGCTCGCAGTGGACAGGTAGCCGTTGGTGGCCTGGCACTGGGACACCAGGTCAGAGCGTGTGAGTCCTCATCCCACATCAGTCACTGAACCGGCCGGGACTCTGCACTCCTACTGAGGTCCCAGGCAATGCTGCTGGTCCTGAGGCCACACTTCCGAATAGCTTCTGAAGGATGAAGGGATTGTGGGGCCTCGTGCAGAGCGAGGAGTCAGGTCCTAGTGTACCCTCATACCGGGCCCCCTTCCAGAAGCTTCCAGGTCTCTGCCTTGGAGTGTCTGGTCTTGGCTGTCCCTGGAATGGTGATCGCTGAGGTGAGGACAGCCCCCCCGACTTAAGTGTGCGCCCAGAGAACTCCTGGTCTGGCCACCTGGGTGCAGTCAGAGACCGTCGCCAGCTCTGCCTCCCCTCAGCAATCATGGGTGCCTTGGAACCCTCAAAGAGTCCGTGACATCCTCCATGTGGCCCTGGGCCCCAACACGGCCACCTTCCTTCCACCAATGGAAGCTCCCGTGCCATGGCCAGCCGCCAAGCCACAAGGGTGGTCTGCTCAGCTCACGGTGCCACCTCTCTGAGTTCTCTAATATGGAGCCCACCAGATGAGTACGGGCTGCAGCCTCGGAACTGTCGTCCCAGATCCCCCAGCACAACCAGAGGTTGACGTGCCACTGTCCGAGACATGCCCTTCGCTTCTCAAATATACCTCCCTCCTGCCAGATCCCCGGGTGGGGGAGAAGAACTCCTTCAGCATGCTTCCCCAGCCTCAGCCCTGCCTTCCCGCCACCCTCCACCCCGTCCTCCAGAAGCGGAAGGAATAGCCTCTCCCCATCCCTCTTCCTGTCTGGTTGGGATTTCCCTCTCGACATAAAGGAAGAGCTGAAGGGATATAGGAAATCCTCTTCTCACTGGACAATGCCCGACTTCCGCCCAATTTCCCTCCCCCCTGCCATTTCCTCCCTGTGGGTTGAAACACAGTCCAATTTGATCAGAGCTGGCCAATGGCCTCCGTGGCGAGCAGTGCTCGGGAAACCCACCTGTAATACTGCCCCGTATGACCCATCCTTGCTCCATGAGAAATGAGGGTGTCTCTCTCATTAACCCCAAGAATCCACAAAGAGTAGTCTCTCAGCTACTTGGAAAAGGAGGATTCCAGTTTTTTAATGTTTATTTATTTATTTTGAGAGAGAGAGAATCACAAACAGGTTCCTCACTGTGAGCGCAGAGCCCGACGAGGGGCTCAACCCCACGAATCATGAGATCATGACCTGAGCCGAAATCAAGAGTTGGACGCCTAACCTACTAAGCCACCCAGATGCCCCGGGGGGCACACTCCTTAAGGCTTCTGGGTGGGGCCTCAGATGACGGCACCACTCCACAGGTTATTAGTGAGCACCTACTGGGTGCCAGGCACCTGTGGGGGACTGGAGAGATAGCCAGTCAAGAGTCTCTTTCAAAGCACTTTCAAGTGACGTCGCCATCCCCCATGGCAGGCACTGTGACACTCCATCCAGCTCCTTCTGCAGGGTCTGACTCCACTACCGAGAGCCCCTGGGCCAAGGCCACACCCTCCCAGGGCAGCCCAAACCCAGCGACTGATGGCTGCGGGAGTCTCACCTGGGGACCACTCTGATGGGCCACCGGGCTACAGAGCTCCCCGTGGGCCAAGCTGAGGCTGTTGGTCTGGATGCCGCTTGCCTCCCCCCTTTGCCCACCCACATTCCGTCCCCACCACTTCTAGGGTGTAGACCCCAACGGCCCTCCTTCCTAAACATCCTGCAGCTAAACTCCATCTCAGAGTCTGTTTCTCAGAGAACCCAGCCCTCATCACCCGCAGTGCTGGGGAGGTGGGTGATGGCAGGGAGCAGCGGCCAGATTTCCCCAGGCCCATGCTGAGGAAGGGCACGGCCGGACCTGGGGCAGACGGCCTCTTCACCACAACTGCCGGCAAAAAAGTGGGGGCTGCCCCTCCAGGAAGGCAGGCCTCTGCTCTCCCCCTTCTTGGAGGAAAGCTGTGGAAGCGGCGTCCGCTAGGCCACAAGCTGCAGGGGAGCCGGATTGGAGACACGTTGGGAGAGGTCGGAAGCAGGGCGGGAGACAGACCCACGGGCAGGAGCCAGAAGAAGAGACTCGGTGGGGAGACGTGGCGGAGTGCAGAGACGGGACGTGGGGCCTGGCCATCGGGAGACACAAGTTCCCTGCCACCCAAGCTGGGCTGGGTGACTCGGACCAGATCCCTCCTTGCTCTAGGCCTCCCTCTCACCAGTCAGATGAGAGGGTGCCTCCGTGGATCGGGCGGCCTGTGAGGTCCTCTGGCTCTGACATTCTGGCCTCCCGCTCAGCTGTGTCTGGGGACCTGGGCCTCACAGACGTAGCCCAGAATGCCGAGATGGCAGAGCAGAATTCGGCAGAGGGACACTGCCCCTCCCCTTTTCCGACGGGCCCGGGGAGTCCAGCTGTTATAGGTTGAACCGTGTCCCCCTAAAAACCATACACTGAAGCCCAAATCCCCCCTCCAGGACCTCAGAATATGACTCTATTTGAGATAAGGCCTTCACAGAGATGATTCCGGTAAAATGAGGTCATTGGGATGGGCCCGGATCCAATCTGACTGATGTCCTTATGAAAGAGGACATTAGGACACAGACACACATAGAGGGAAGATGTGAGGACATGGGAAAGAGACGGGCAGCCACAAGCCAACGAGAGAGGCCTCGGAAGAGAAATCAGCGCTGCCGACCCCTCGATCCCAGACTTCACAGCCTCGAGAACTGTGACACGGTACATTTGTGTTGCTTTGGCCACCCAGGCTGTGGGCTTGCAATGACAGCCCGAGCATGATAATATGCTGGGCAGTTAGACGTATAGGCAACCCCAAACCTAGCACCGGAAGGCTTCGCTCCCTGTCGAGAGGCCCGGACACTCCTGAGGGATTCCCGGCTGAGCCCACGTGGCCTGCGTGCTCGGACGCTGGGCTGGGCACGGCTCCCGCTTACCACACCGACTGCAGAGCTGAGAGCCATTGGGTGTGGCCTTGACCGTGTGGTTGACAGCCTCCCACCGTGGACACCCCGGCCTGGGTGTTCCGCACAAGGAGGGAGAGGACTGCGGACCACCACCGCTGTCCACGTCTGTTCCCTTACCTCCGCGGAGATTTTCCGATAGGCGTGCGGCTCATCACTCCCTGTGAAATACAGCTGGAGATGTCATAAGCTGTCCTCGCGATCCACAGACTTGGGGAGGGTCCACCACCCTACCACGGCCTGCGTCGCCCACTCAGGGCACCCCGGGGACGTCTCAGGAGGGAGGCCCAGGACCACTCCCAAAGCTGCAAGAGCCGATTCTGCCCAGGAGAGGCCTTTCTCTAAATATTTTCTCTCCAGGTTTGGCCGGAGACAGTCACAGCCCGTCAGGGGGCTTGGGGCGCAAGCCGAGCCTGCCAAGAACCTCTGAGGACCGCCTTTGTAAAGAGAACCCAAGGAGCAGGGCTGGCCCACACCCAGGCAGGGAAGGGACGGGCCCACCTTCCCCTCCCTGGGTTCAAGCCAGGGCACCCACTGCGGCCGGGAGTTCTGGGCGCAGGCAGACCCCAGAAAACAGCCCGCGGCCCTCCAGTCAGCTGCCGCGTGTTTGTTTTTACAGCTGGTCCACCCGCTCGGCTGCTCCAGCGAGCAAAGGAATCTGTTTGTCTGAGAAAAAGAATGTGGCAGAGAGGAGGGGCGGGCGGGGAGGGGGCGGGGGGGGCGGCCCCGGGGGGAGTGGGGCGGCCCCGGGGCAGCCCGGGAGGCCTCAGCAGCCACAGAGCTCGCCAAATCCAGCCAGACGCCCAGGAGAGTCACCCAGAGGCCTAGAGGCCAAGGTCACGGACTGCGAGACACCTTTCCTCCGGCCCCCTCCAGACGGCCCTGCTCCTCGGGGGGCCGGGGCTTTGCCCAGAGTCCTCAAGGCAGGTCCCAGGCTGGCAGCCTAAGGGCACAGAACAAGGACCCACCCTCCTGAGGTATTTTATTTGCTTCTCTCTCATTCACACGCACGCTCGCACACACACGTTGAGAAGGAGGTCAGTCAGCTGTGTGTACGAGATGCAAGCACACGGACTGAAAGCCAACAAGCCCATAGCCAGGCCTACAATGGGCCTGAAGGTGAAGAAAGGGATACGTAGCAAAAAGCACCCCAGACCGAAGGCCAGGTTGATGCCAGCCCAGCCAAGGGAGGCCCCCAGACCTGTCCTCTTTGTTCTAGAGTATTCTGCACAGTCCGGGAGGAAGCCAAGCCAGAATTAGCTCAAAGTCCCCTTCATTTGGGAGGTCTTGGTGGCAGGGACACCTGGGATCTCCAACCAGGCACACTTGATACCCACATCCACCCATACCCCCTCCACCAACCCCATGGACTGACCAAGAAGTTGCCCCAGAGGCTGGGACAGGGGTGGAAGGGACACATAGTTTCCAGGTAAATTTTCCAGATGACAGCAGGCTCTTGCCCTCAAGTCATCAGATTTGGGTTAGAAAACCCCCCCACTGCTATTGTGATCCGGCTTGTGTTAAGTCCTCAGAGATGCCGGAGAATATATAACAGCTACCCCACACACACACGCGCGCGCCAAGTCTTTCCTGGGCAGATTAATAATCTAGATGCAACTGGGCTCCTCCCGCGGGTCAGGCTGTTCACCCCTGAAAGGCCCTGGGAGACTGAGGGATTGTTCAAGGTCATACAGCAAGAGTGGCCAAGGGAAGGTGTCTTTAGGCTGGGCTCTTCTAGAAGCAGCGCCCGAGACAAGGATTTGGGGCCAAGTAACTGATGGGGGAGCGGGGCTGTGCAGTGGGGAGGGGATGCAGCCAGTAAGAGAGGTGTCACAGAGCAAGCCGTCACAGGGAGACAGTGGGAGTCAGTCCCACAGGGCTTCTCAGAGATACCCCGTAAGAGATGTTACCCCACCTGAGGAGGGGAGAAGCTAGAGTATTTATCCTCCAGGTGCTATCCATCATTGCCTGGGAGGTGCTTCCGGCATTTCTGTGAAGCCCTCAGGTGGGCCCCTCATGCCCTTGGAGAATGTTCTGGACTGGTGAGTGCCAAGAGAATTTGGGCAGGGCACCGGAGCATCTGCTGCGGGAGCTGACCACAGTTCTGGGCAAATCCAGTCTTACTGGGTCCTCTGTACTGGCCACTCCTTACCTGGCATCTGAGGCTGGAATCTTCAAGCCTCCCCAGCCGGTCTGCGATGAAGTCAGCCCGTCAGGGTGTGCAGCTGGGGGAAGAGGCTGGGGTAGGAATAGCCACGCCACGGGTGCCTGAGTGGCTCAGTCAGTTAAGCGTCCAACTTCAGTTCAGGTCATGATCTCGTGGTTCATGGGTTCGAGCCCCAAGTCGGGCTCTGTGCTGACAGCTCAGAGCCTAGAGCCTGCTTTGGATTCTGTCTCCCTCTCTCTCTGCCCTTCCCCTGCTCACACTCTATCTCTCCCACTCTCAAAAATAAATAAACATTAAAAAAATAATTTTTTTAAAGAATAGCCACCATGCCATACGTGCACACACATGTACCAATCAGTGCCACCTTGAGGGGCTTGGGCTTCTATGCTGGCTTGCGAATGGGGATGCCCTTGGGAATCCCTGATGCTACACAGAATAGGGAGACGGACACCTCTCACACTGGCTCCACACCTCAGGAGTAAAGGCTTGGATCTGATGCCCAAATTTACCACTGTGTGACCTTGGACAGGGGCCAGGTTGCTGGGTGCCTCAGTGCATGTAAAACTAGGATATTTTTTCAATTTTTTTAATGTTTACCTGTTTTTTGAGGCAGAAAGAGACAGAGTGCAAGCAGGGAAGGGGCAGAGAAACAGAGACAGAATCCGAAGCAAGCTCCAGGCTCCGAGCTGCCAGCACAGAGCCCAAAGCGGGGTTCGAACTCACGAACCATGAGATCAGGACCTGAGCCGAAGTAGGATGCTTAACCAACTGAGCCACCTGGGCGCCCCTAAAATGAGGATATTAAGACCTGCTTCAGTCCCCAAAGGTCTGGTCTAAGCATTAGAAGTAGTAGGGTGGCCTTCCGACCACAGCCGCTGACCCATAGCAGGGCTAGTTGGCCGTATTTGTTTTTATTGAGGTAAAATTCACATAACAGAAAATTCACCGTTTGAAGCATTTCACAATGTACAATTCAGTGGCATTCAGTGTATTTACAGTGTTGTACAAGCATCACCACTATGTAACACTAGAACATTGTATCTCCTGGAGAGAAATCTGGTAGCCATGAAGCAGCCACTCCCCATTCTCCTCTCTCCCTCTACCCCCGCCGTCCTAATCTCCTTCCAGTCCCTGTAGAGGTGCTGACCGTGGACACTCCATACCTACGGAGTCACACGATATGTGGCCTTGTGTGTCTGGCTTCTGTCACTCAGCATCATGTCTTCAAGGTCCATCCACGATGTACCAGGTGTCAGGTCCTTCATTCCTGTTTATGGCAGGCCGCTAACAGTGTGTGGCCAGACCTCATTCCGTCCGCCCATTCATCAGCTGATGGACGTTTGGGTTGTTTCTTTTTGGGGGGCGGGGGGCTTTTATGAATAATGTTTCTATGAACATCCGTGCCCACGTTTTTGTAGGGACGTATGTTTTCAATTCCCTTGGGTACATGCTTCAGAATGAAATTGCTAATCATACATATCTGTGTTTAACGTTTTGAGGACCTGCTTCTCTCCCTGAGCAGCTATACCAGTTACCTTCCCACAAGGCACATGGGAGGCTTTCTATTTCTCCACATCCTTGCCAACACTTGTTACTTTCCTTTTCTTTTTCTTCTTCTTAAATCAGAGCCATCCTATGAGTGGGAAGAGGTGCCCCACTGTGGCTTTGATTTATGTTTCCCTGATGACTAATGATGTTGAGCATCTTTTCATGTTCTTCCTGGCCCATGTATTTTTTTAAGATGTCCATCATTCCCAGCAATAATTGCCCTGGGATTCCACCAATATGGAATATGGACAGAGTTCAATAGGAGAGGGGATTCCAGAATGCCTTGGGCCTCCTATCGCCTTGGTCCAAATGTCAGAGCCACTGGATGGCTTCAAGACCCCGGAGTGTGAAGACAGTAGCACGGCTGGCCTCCATCGTCAGCCCGTGGTGGAAAGAAGAAGGGCAATATCCTATCAGCTCATTTGTCTGCTTTTTTTCCTTTCTTTGGATAAATTCCGGGTCAAAGATCACCAAGACAGCAGAGGACAGCAATTATCACTGCACCTGCTTAAACTGTCACAAGCCACAGGCCCTTGGACTTTCACTACCCTGACTTCTCGAGTGGCGGCTACTACCGGCACAACACTTTAAATGTTTTTGGTAACTGTACGTAAAATTGCTTTCTATTTTTAGATTACGTTCACATAATGGAAATAAATTAATTAAACGTATATATCTTATATTTCTCTTTTTAGCTACCTGTGGCTTTCGCCCATTTATCAAGTCCTAAAATGAGCTCTTTCATGAAGTAACTACATCGACTATATAGTTTGTCCTCACTCACTCTGGTTTCCTTGTATAATTTGATTGGAATGGGGTTTCGTTTTTTCCGTCTTTGTGTTAAGCCTTTTTGATTATCTGCGCAGTTAACCTTTATTTTCTATTTTCTGATTTCCTCCTATCACATCCAAACTTAAAACGTCCTTCCCCGGGGGCAGAACATTGTGTTAAGATGAGATTCTTCAGAGGAGAATGTTCCAGCTCCCGGGAAATCACAAAATCCCTCAGACCGGTTTCTTCCTGTCCCCGAGGTCTTCCAGGGAGGGGGAGTGGTTTCGCCCCACAGTTAAGAGCACGGGCTCTGGAGCTAGACGGCTGTATTTGTCCCAGCTCTGCTGAATTCCAGCAAGTTACTCAATACTCTGTGCCTCGGCATCTGGAAAACGGGGTATATAATAATGGCACTCACTTCATAGGCTTATTGAGAAAATTAAATATACCCTAACTTTATCTAAGGAAAGCTGGGATCTGGCTGGGGTCACCGATGTCCCATGATAAGTGAAGTAGAAGGATGAGACAGGTGTGCTTTCTGGTCCTGCCCAAAGAGAGGGCTACGAACAGGTCCAAGCCCGCGGTAGCTTCAAGGCAAAATGGTCACTTGGTCAGGGCTCCTGACCTGTCCTCTCCCTCCCGGCAATTTTAAGTGGCCTGGAATTAGAAACTTTGTTAACAAGTGTAGCTGGAGAGAGGCCTGAGGGGGATTCAAATGCCTGTGACTTTCAGGTGAGGGAGTCAGGTCCCCAAGAAGCCGGTCAGTGGGGGATGGTGACATGGCCTCAGCCAGGCAAGCCGGGGGAGGGGGTCGTGCTGAACTGCGGAGTCTCTGCTGTGGAAAACAATGATGCCCATGTTCCTTCAACCTGGGTGGAGTTCAAGTCCCTCCGCATAAAATTCCTAGCCCTCCCCAACCACCCATAAACACCCTGCAACGGAGTAGCTACTAATGGTAACAGCGAGCCTGACTTGGCTTTGCAAACAGTTCTTACACTCACTGTCCCAGTCATTCCTTCCTCTTGCGAGGCAAGGAAGGTGAGCAGTGTTGCTCCCGTTTTACAGAAGAGGTGACTGAGGCCCAAAAACGGAAATGCTTAGGCTTAGGTGCGGTCAAGACGGGTCTCAATCCAAGGGCTCTAAATCTTAGCCTAAAGAAGCGGGCTTCTGTCTTTAGCAGAAGCCCCTGGAGAGCCCAGGTGCCCACCCTGCCCCGGATTTCTGATTTAGCGGGTCTAACCCAGGGCCAAGAATTAACTTTTCTTTTTTTTCCCCCCTTCTTTACTGAGATATCATTTATAAATAAAAGTTGTCTATACTTCACACGTTAGACTTGATGTTTTGATATACACTGTGAAATCATCATCACAGTCCTCCAAAAGAAAGGAATTCAGTGTCTCGAAGAGAATTCACTTTTCTCTTTTTAAATTTATTTATTTATTTATTTATTTATTTATTTATTTATTTACTTTGAGATAGAGAGAAAGAGTGAGACAGAGGCAGAGAGAAAGGGAGAGAGAGAATCCCAAGCAGGCTCCGTCCCATCGCGGCACAGAGTCCAACGCGGGGCTCGAACTCACGAACCATGACATCATGACCTGAGCCCAAGTCGGGCGCTTAACCAACTGAGCCACCCAGGTGCCCCCCGAGAATTCACTTTTCTAAGGTGACGGGTGACACAGATGCGGGGGGCGGGGCTGGGGTCCGCACTTGGGGAATCGCTGGCCTAAAACTCATGCCGCTGCATTGTACCGCCTCATCGTGTTAATAAAGAAACGCTTCCAGCAGCTAAGGGTGGACAGATTTGGGTGTTTTCCAGAGAATCTGTTAATGGCAGCATCTCTGAAACATAAGGCGAGAGCAGTGGCATCCAGCTGCGGGGTGTTTCACACATCAGGGGAGGCGCTTGGACGGAAAGACTGGGGAAGTCCGGGCTGGGGACCTGAGCGCAGGGGGTTAATTCTCAGTTCCTGCCGGGGGAGTCCACGTGACTGGGAAGGAAGCAGGTGGAATGATTGCTTATATACAGAACCATCAAGGTCTTGGCTGTGTAAAACCCAATCATTACTTCCAGGTAGTAATGCGTTTTAGGCAATGTCTTCTGCTTATGCTCAGCAATGCATGAGTCTCAGAGCGGTGGCCAGAGAAATGGCGAGTTGTTGGATATTGAGCGAGTGATAATGGAATCCAGGAGGTGGAAATTACAAGTCGAAAAGTAAAATCGATGCCCCGACTGTGAAATGACGGAATGCCTGGTGAGGAACCGTGCGGAGATGTCCCCCCCTCCTCCGACCACCCCCTCGCTCGGCACCGACCCTTAAGATGCTCGCCAGTTCGGAAGTTCCTTGAGGGCAAGGACCATATTTTAATCACGGGGGTAATCATATCATATCATGTCAGGGCAGAAACGGACCTCAGACAGCTTCCAGCCCTGGGATGCAGCCTCAAAATAAATAAATCAGTTTCATTTTGGTGCCAGCTCGGATCGTTTAGTGACGGCTGCCTGAAGTCCCTTGGCTCTGTTGGGGAGCTGAGCGACCAGCAATTAGCCATTCTTACCACAGGGCTGGAGGGGGGGGCGGGGACACTACATGACACACAACAGCACTTTGCTCGGATTAGCCAATCCACCCTAGTCGCACCTGCCCCACTGACAGGCGAGGAAAGAACTCCTCTACCGCCTGTCCGTGTCCCCAGCCACACTCCAGTGTGCCCTTGTTCCCCAGCAGCCACTGCCTACCAGGCCCAGGGGTTTGTGCCTATGACTCAAGGGTCCATACCCGGGATGGGAGGGGGGAAAAAATGACATCTTTGGTTTTACTAACCTCTAACTGAAATCGAGCACTTCCTTCCATTATGAGCACAGACAACAAACCGGGGTAGCATCAGCAGTGTCTGTGACTGTCACCAGTAGAAACCACAGCTATCTTCACAGCACATCAGAGTCACTGCAGATCTCTCCACAGATCACTTACACTCCTCACTGGGATGAAATGATAGCAGTTATTAGATCTGCCACGAAATCGTGTCGTTGGAGGCATGTATGAAGAAGCACCGAAATTACTGCATCACAAAGTTGTTTGAAAATATTTGGGCGACTGCATTGCGATGGGCTTGCTTCCTCTGTGATCCCGGTTTCTACATCTAAAGACGGTATTCTGAGAAGGGGGCCTCAGGCTTCATTAGATGCCGAACGGGCACGTGGTCCATGACAAAAAGGGTAAAATCCCGCTGCCGGCATTTGCTGACGGCAAGTCCCGTGTGCCGGGGCCCCTCCTGGGGGCCCTGAGCTTCAGCCGGAGGAGCGGATGTGGGTAACACCGGCCGCCTTTAGTACCGTGTATACTTTGCTGTGACTTGGCGACGATATAGGCAGCTGAGACAGTGTGAACTGGCTGCTCTCCACTCCGGGGAGACGGCTGACCTCGGGGGCTCGCTGAGCCCAGATGCCCAGACGGTGACAGCTCTGGTCCCCTGCCAGGGCCTCCCCAGTTTGGCCTTCCACAGCGATGGCCAGTCTGGGTCACAGACGCGGCAGCTTGACGTTCGGCTCCGGCCTTTCTCTTTCTCCTGCGGCAGCCCTTCCCTTCCGCTGCGCTGTCCCCCAGGAGCCTGAAGGACAGGCTTCAAGGGCTATCACGCTGCGGCATCCGGATGCCTGTTTCCTCAGCCTCAGGGTGGGGGGGGGAAGACAACCTGGAGATTTCCATCACCGATCGCAAGCCCCATCCCCGTTTCCGTTTCATCTCCAAAACGCGTCTCTCCCCCTTCCTTCAGACATGCAGATGCTGAAGTCTAGGCTATTAGCCCGGAAAAGCACATCAAAAAACTGTCTGGTGCTCACATCCTCCCTCCCTTCACTTTACAAACCAGGACACGGGCTGGGGAAGGCAGCGTGACCCGCCCGCGTAGCACAGACCTGGAACCGCGAGGCCAGGCCTTTCCCCACCGTTGCACAGCCTCATAAATAATGTAAGATTTTGGCATCGCGACCATCTGTCTTAGGCCAGTGAAAAATAAAACCGCAAACCTGTTTCTATTCAAAACCACTTGTGATTAAGTTGGGTGGGGAGAGGGGAATCAGGCCCACGGCCGCTGCGCGCTGTTCACAGCGGCTTCTCCATAACTGGGCGCAACTGGAGCATCTGTGCTGAATTCGTGTTTGTTTTTATCTTCAAAGACCCCGCGAGGAATTCTGGAAGTGTGAGGTGAGACCGAAGGCCTCCCATTTTCCATCAGCGTCAGAGAAAAGGCCTCCAAGATGCTTCCGGTTCAGAGGCTGCTCCTTTCACCAAGGATAGAAGGTACTTCAGTTAGTCGAGAACAGGCAAGCAGCTGTAACAAACATCCCTCAAATCTCAACGGCTCAACAAAATGTATAAAAGGCTTTTTTCCGAGTACCTGGGTGGCTCAGCCGGTTGAGCATCTGACTTGGGCTCAGGTCATGATCTCACGGTTCGTGGGTTCGAGCCCCGCGTCGGGCTCTGCATTGACAGCTCAGAGCCTGGAGCCTGCTTCGGATTCTGTGTCGCCTTCTTTCCCTGCCCCTCCCCCACTCATGTGCTGTCTTTCAGAAATAAATAAACGTTAAAAAAAATTTTTTTAAGGCTTCTTTCTCACTCAGATCACATTCCAATCAGGTGTTTAGGGATCAGTCTTCAACGGGGTGACTCAGGACTCAAGTTTCCTCCACCTTGTGGGAAATAGTACAATCGGCTTCAATGTGTGGCTTCCAAGGTCAAAGTAGGCAAGGAAACAAAAACAAAGGATCCTGAATGGGAGATTTTTTTATGGTGGAGGTACATCTCTTCTACCTAATTTCCACAGGCTAGAACTCAGTCACGTGGGCCCAACCTAACTTCAAGGAAGCCTGGGAAATGTCGAGCTGAGGACTCAAGAAGACAAGGAAATGGATGTGGTGGGAACAGGGTACCATCATTTCCATGGTCGTTACTGTTATACTATTATCTGAGTAAAATTTCTTTTGGTTGTATGTGACAAAGCAGTTAAGTGGGGTGGGGAAAATGTTGGATGAAAATGACCAAGAGGGTGCTCGATCCTTGACAGAATCCAAAGGAAAGTTTGGATTGGACCAAGGAATCCACTCTACTGAATGAGGCAATGGAGACCATCAACAGCTTCCCATCCTATGGGACCCCATGATTTTCCCTCTTTTTCTTTGATTCAAGCAATCATTCAACAAGTATTTAGTACCTACCAGACGCCAGACCTGACTTGACTGCAGTGAGCACACACATGTGTCCCGCATAATGCAGCTGACGTGGCAGTCAACTCTCTCTGTAAACTATTTTCTCTCTTCTTTGTGCCCACCTTCCCAAGGACCACTGTGGTCCTTGCATGGGATGTGATGGTGCTGGTACTGCCAGATCTCTTCTTGCAGGACTATAGAGGGGCCATGTTGGCCTGTGGCTCTCCCATCTGCAATTTCTGTCCCTTTCCCTGGCTACTGTCCCCCACTTTCTACCTACCCGATGTTTGGACAAATGATCTGTGTGGTCACTTGTGACAGAGGTGCTATTAGATGGGGGCCTCCTGCTTATCGTGCAGACCAGCTATCCTGATTCGAGTTCCCCCAAAAGGAAACCCTGACACAAGGATTTGGGTATCAGTGGTTGATTGGGGAGGTAAGCCCAGGAAGCATCAGCAGGGAAATGAGGAACTGGGGTGGAGAGACGAGGGAAGGTAACGAAGGGGGGGATTCATGAGCTGGTTTCCACAGTGGGCAACCGGGGCCCAATCCTGGTGGGTACCTCAGATAGGCTGTAGGGAACATGCCTCTGAATCAGCCCACCCAGCATCAAGGGGAAGCTCAGTCTTCATCCATTAACTTTTTTTTAAGTTTATTTATTTCTTTTGAGAGAGACAGAGAATGTGCAGTGGGGGAGGGGCAGAGAGAGAGAGAGAATCTACACTGTCAGCACAGAGACCAACTCGGGGCTCAAACTCATGAACCGTGAGATCATGACCTGAGCTGAAACTGAGAGTCAGATGCCACCGAGCCACCCAGGCGCCCCCATCCATTAACTCTTTGATAGTCATTGGTTGAAAGGATTCACCTCCCCATTACAGGTAGCCAATCACGGAATGCTCTCAAGCAGAAAGTTCTGGGAAGCTACAGGTAGGGGATTAGCACTCACTGTTCCACCAGGATCAGAGCTCAGAGCCCAGCTCTTCAAAGTGGGGTCCAGGACCCTCCACTTTGGAATCACCAGTACGACTTGTTCGCCCTTCCCCCAGCTCCAGACCTTTGGCTTCTGAGTAACTAAGTAACTGTCATTTAGCTTCCCACTTGGGTGGAAGCATCCTGAGAACAGGGGCCTTGACTGCTTTATCTCTCCACTCCCAGGCCCAGAAGTGAGCCTGGAACATAACAGGTGCTCAGGAAATATTGCTTAAATGAACAGACCTGGGCCCTTCCACCTGCTTCACGATGCATCTTAGGAGTAGTCACCTCCTCATATGAAATAGAGGAAATTCGAAGTGGGGCTGGCGAAAGTGCGGGGGGATGGGGATCTTCCAAGGCGGCAGGCTCAGACTCTGAAAAGAAAGCCTCTAAAACTGCTTCCTACCCCCCAACCCACATACCCCATTAATCCCCCCCATGAGCCCCTCACTTATCGAGCCACTGGGACTCTTAGACCAAGTCCCATAAGAAAGCCATGAATTCGGAATCTTGAGCTGGGAAACTGGGGAAGAGGGAGAGATCTCTGTACTCACAATCCAAAGCACAAACAACTGGAAGTCCATAAATTAGAAGGAATCCATTCGAATGCCAGCCGGGCCTCTGTTTCCTGCTCCGTAGAATGGATGTACTGCTTACCAGAGAGCATTGCTGTGAGCATGAAGGAAGCTAATGAGGTTTACATATAAACATGGAGCATGGTACTCCGTGCGTGGTAGCGTCTACTAAATGCTAGCTTAGTACTCTTCTTCTATCTGTCAGGATGCATGTGGCATATTGCCTGCCACACAGGATGCCCGGAGGATGCAAAGGTAGTCTTGACCTGGTCCCTGGGGTTTCCCAGATTTTGAAGAACCCAACAGTAATGAAGTAATTGCCATCTAAGATAAGAATAGCAACGGAGCTGGGGACACCTGGCCCCAGGACGCCAAAGAAGGGCTCTTGGGAGAAAACAAGAGTTGGCCAAGCTGCTGCTCTATCTTATTCGCCTTGCACTTCCCAGCGCTTGGGCTTGGAAGGGCTCTATCTCTAGCTTGTACTCCCTGATGTTTAGGAACGTTACTTTTTGACCCTGATCCCCTGACTCAGGATTTGGGGCCCAGACATGGGCCAACTTTAGCTTATTTTTATTTGCCCCTCTTCCGGACCCCTGCCGCCTCTTCCGTGGCCGTCAGCTCAAAGCCGGGCTTGGCGAGAACTCACGGGGGAAAGATGATGAGATTTCAGTTGCTTCTTGTGTTTCAACCTCCTTTCTGATCGGGGCGAAAGAGGCAGCCCATGTGGGCACCTCGGAAAACAAGCCGAGATAAGAGCTTCTTGACAGACCCGGCTAGCAAGGCCCTCATTCACACCGCTTCAAAGACAAACACTTTCCGTTTGTCGATTTGTTTTAGGCCTTGCCGAATCTGCAACTCTGTGGCCTTGACTCTAAAAATAAATCTCCTGCAATAATGACAAGGCTGTTGCAAAGAGGAAGGCGCGCACAGAAGGAAAGACAGAGACAGGCGAAGGCGAGAGCAGGCGGGAGAGAAACCGAATACCCAAACAGGAAGAAGGGATGTGGGGAAATTGCCCTGGCTCCTTCCTCCCGACCTCGGGCCGGGCCCACTGCAAAACCCAGCAGCACCCGCCGGCCCCAGGCTCGTTAGAACCCGACCTTGGAACAGGAAACTGTCCTCTCTGGCCACTGTGCCCCAGCTACCGTGGTCCCCGCACCAGCAACATTGGCAGCACCTGCGACCCTTTCAGATATGCACATGCTCGGGCCCGGGCCCAGCCCTGCTGAATCCGAATCTGCGTCTTAACCAGGTCCCAGGGCGATTCGTGGGCACCATGGTGTTGGAGTAGCCGGCCGAGGGCCCGGTGTTTCAGCAACAGCGTAGATGAACCGGACCCTGAATTCTCCTCCCTTCCGCCAAGCCAGAGGTCAGCCCCCTCCCCCGGCCGAGGGGCTTCCTCTAGGGACTTTCCTTCAGAGAAAGGGACCTAGATGGGGCGCCTGGGTGGCTTAGTCGGTTAAGCGTCCAACTTTCGCTCAGGTCATGATCTCGCGATTCGTGGGTTCGAGCCCCGCGTCGGGCTCTGTGCTGACTGCCAGCTCAGAGCCTGGGGCCTGTTTCAGTCTGTGACTCCCTCTCTCTCTGACCCTCCCCTGCTCATGCTGTCTCTCTCTCTCCCTCCTAGAAATAAATAAAACATTTAAATAAAAAAAAAAAAAAAGAAAGGGACCTAGAGGCATCCAGCAAGGTTCCTCGTTGACCCAGCTCATTTTACTAGAATGCTGCAGTTCCTCAGCCACCACCCCCTCCCCAAGATAATGAGAGATCGCTTGGCCCTGTCCCGTGGTCATTCAGCGTCCGCTTGGACACAGGACACAGACTCATTACAGGCCTCGTTACTCCCAGGGGTCTGTCTGGGATTTGCCACGTGGGTCCTTTCCCTCTCAGACTCTTGCTTTGTTTCTCCTTCGCCGGCTCCTGGCCTGAAATGTTTCCCTGTCTCCTCATCTTCATGAAACTCTATTTCATGGCCTCCATGCGAGATTCTGATACACGGTGACACACACCCCCTTCATTCTCCCCTCCCCTAAGGGCTCCCGGACATATTTCAACCCTCCTTACTGTTCTTTTCAGTTCTCCAAAGAGACCGTCCTCTCCTCCTTTCTGCCTTGGCGGTCATAAACTCGGTTATTTAGTGTGGACTCTGGTTCCCCTTGCTCCCGTCCAGGCTGGGCAGGTGAGCAGCTGGGCCATTGTTTAGATGTTGAGCAGGTGACAAACAGTTATGGTTGCTGGAATTCTAAATAGTGGCTGTCACTCTTCATTGACTATAAAATGTACAAATGTGAATGATAAGAAAGAACATAACTGCGCCCCATCTTATCAAATTTATTTTAGCTGTGCTTTAAAATCAATTTAATTTGTAAATTATTCATGGCATGTAGCAACTATTACAGACTCGCACTACCAAAACCTGTGCTTTACAGATCGTACTAACTTTTTCGAGACATTTTGTGGATGCTTTTTATCATTTTTTATTACGAAGGTAATGCGTATCTGTTTTGGGAAATGTGGATACTACAGATAAGCAAAAATAATTATTGTATTATTATCACCTCTAATCCTATGACCAAGAAATAATCACTGTTAACATTTCAGTATATATCCTTTCAGGGTTTTTTATTTTACACACACTCACGCACGCGCGTGCACGGGCACGCACACACACCACTATACATATAACTCTCTCTCTCTCTTCTCTTTTTTTTTCAGGGTTATTGGATATGTACTAGCTTGTCTCCAAAGATGGCCACCATCAGTTCCTTCCCCTCTGTTCTGGAGCCAGCTCCTACCAACATTCCAGAACCAACTGTTCACATGTCCTTCATGCCCTTGCAATTCTGCATTCAGTGACATCATGTTGACAGCTTGAAATCAGCCATGGTGGCAAATGCTACCAATCAAGGCTTTTTTTTTTTCAGACATGCAGTGGTTAAACCTTGACCAGCACACCGCCGGGTATGTATATGGCCACGGCCAACTTCATGGGCATGCAGTCTAAGCAGGTGCACAAGGCCCTGTGATCAGAATGGCCTCGTTGTTTGGCTTAAGGCTCTGCTGTCACCGCCTTGAAATTCTTGGTAATGTTATGTTTGAACTTGAACTTTGTAACTGAAGTCTGATGGGACAATGGAGCTTGTGGGTGAGCAGAAGAGATACATACAATACGTGTGTCTGCCATTTCTTGTTGCGCCACTACCATTGGTATTCGTGATGCCCCATGAGCACAGAATTCTGCTGAACTCACATTGCGTGGAATTCAGCAAGACCCAAAGCAAATACAAAGTAAGGGTGTGTTGTCTACATCTAAGCAAAGGAGCTGGTACCCTAGGAGACTATGCTTTCCATTTGAAACAGTCCTTGCTCCAAAGGCAGAAAGAAAGCAATGGTGTTGGAAGAAACACAAATGACCAAGGGACCTCATCATATTCTTTCTTGTGTTACATCCCTGTATTAACCAACCACTTACACTGAAAACGTAGGGACGTAGGAGGAACGGGAAACATCGAGCGTTCATAATTCCTTTCCTTTTCGGGCCTTCCTTACTCATCGGGAAGCAGAAGGTTGGGTGCTGGCACAATGTGCATACATCAAGAAGTCAAACGAAATAGTGGAGTTAGTTTTGTGTGGCAGTTCCACTGTTCTGGTAAGAACAAAATATATATGGGGCGCCTAGGGGGCTCAGTCGGTTAAGCGCTTGACTCTAGGTTTCGGCTCAGGTCATGATCTCATGGTTCCTAAGTTCAAGCCCCTCGTTGGCGTCTCTGCTGTCAGCATAAAGTCCGCTTCGGATCCTCTGCCCCCTCTCTCTCTGCCCCTCCCCTGCTCTCTCTCTCTCAGAAATAAACACTTTTTAAAAAGAACAAAATATATATGTACGCATGAGCTATAAAACATGAATTGTGCAATTTCAGTGATTCTGCCTAAGAGTTAAGTGCCCCTATATTTGCATCTAAAACTGACATTGTAGGGACGCCTGGGTGGCTCAGCTTGCTAAGCGTCTGACTTCGGCTCAGGTCATTATCTCATAGTTCGTGAGTTCGAGCCCTGCATTGGGCTCTGTGCTGGCAGCTCAAAGCCTGGAGCCTGCTTCGGATTCTGTCTCCCTCTCTCTCTGGCCCTCCCCTGCTCATTCTCTCTTTCTCTCTCTCCCTCTCTCTCTCTCTCTCTCTCAAAAACAAACATTTAAATTTTTTAATTATAAAACTGACATTGCATAATATATAGATGAATGGTAAATGCATGTTAATAATTTAACTTTTTTAATGTCTTTTATTTATATTTTTGAGAGAGAGATTCCCATAGCCGTCCCAGCCCTGAATTACAGAGCTCAGTGGTAGTCCTGGAGGGTTATGCCCATCACAGACCTTCCCTCGTCATACATTTGAGAAACGACAGAGAGAACACATAAACTACCCTTCGTACATGCTAAGTAGAACTTTCAGGAAAGGCATCCAACCCTTATTGATTATTCCTAGGACCGTGCTTGGGAGCCGAGAGAGAGAAAATGCCCATCTTTTGTCTGCCTGAGACCCTTCCTTTTGTTACCATTCTTGAAAGAGACATGGGCCACCCCCAAATGCCACTCGCTTTTAGTTCTTCAGAGGGAACTACAAACCGTAAGAGTGTTTTATTTAGGTAGCCCTCCGGAAAGAAAAAAATGACATTACGAAAATTCAAATTTCAGTCCGACTGTAGCTTATGAATCTGTATTCCCAGCTCCTGACATGGTGCCCGCCTCAAAGCGGGTTTTCATTTAAGGTATCAGTCCACGTGAAGCCTCAAACACAGCTATGAGCCTGATGTCCTACAGACGTCACTGGATGCGATTAGCCCTCGGTGGACCTAATCTGATCCTTGTAGGAACTGTCCTAAGATACATGAGCATATCCTGGTGAAATAAATTCACTCAGAGCTTCCCAGAAATGTCGGCATCCCCAGGAAGCAGTGTCAATCTGGCACCTCTCTGAGAAACTTTCATGGAGCCCAGTTTGGTGAGGATCGCCCACCCACAGATGGTGAGGGATGGGCAGTGTTCCCTGGTTCTTGGGGCGTGGCCACAGAAAATGCGTGGGACCACAGACCCGGACCCAAGGGCAAATGGGCATGTGAGTGGCCAGCAGACAGGAGGGCTTACCACCTTCAAGGTAATCAGTATGAATGCTGTTCAACCTCCTCTTAGTCATCTATTAAAAAAGGCAAACAGTACATAGCTCATAAGATTTTCCGAGCATTCAGAAGGTAGCATACACATCTTGCTCAGTGCCTGACACATAATAGCTCCTCCCAAAAATATCATCTCCTATTTCCTTTCTTTGAACTGCCACTACCCCGGGTGAGTCTCTCAAGCTTCAGCCTGCCCTGAAGATATAGTAGTGTTTGTTATAAAGGAAGCTCGGAATGGGTGGTGTATAAGGCAGCTTTTGCTGTGTAATGAGCTGCCTCAAACTTGGTAGCTTAAAACATTATTCATTTCAGTTGGGCTCCACTGGACAGCATTGCTTCTGGCTCTTATCTACATGGCCACGCCTCCTCCTTGCAGATTGGGGTCAAGTCTGACTCTGGGTCATACGTGCAGGGTAAGGGACGCCTGGGTGGCTCAGCCAGTTGAGCGTCTGACTCCTGATTTTGGCTCGGGTCATGATCTCACAGTTCGTGGAATCAAGCCCCACATTGGGCTCCATGATGACAGCAGGAAGCCTGCTTTGGGATCCTCTCTCTCTCTCTCTCTCTCTCTGCCCCTCCCCCTGCTCACATGCACAGTCTCTCTCTCAAAATAAATAAATGAACATTAAGAAAAAAAATCTTAAGTGGAGGGCCAGCAGCCACCAGAGGAAAGCGCTTCTCTTGGCAATGACAGAGGTGCGAAAGGGCACACTGGTAGAAATATAGCCCAGAAGCCGGGGCCACCTGGAGAAAGCCGCAAGCACAGCGTATGGGAGGAAACTGAAGCCATGGAGGAGACCCAGCCACTGCCGGGATGCTGCCCAACACAGAGAATGGGGGAGAAATACCCTGACTTCTTCCCTCTTCCTGCCCTGGGACTTCCCTCAGTTTTTCCCACTGGCCACACCCACCAGGAAGCCAGAGCCCAAGGGAGCAGGGAAGTACATCTCCCTGGGAGACAGAACAGCATAGAAAAGGCAAGGATGGACCTGAGAGGCAACAGGTGAACGAGGCAGCATTTACTTGGCCGGACGCGTACTGCCCAAGCACGGTCGCTGTCACCACCATCAGCCCGGTGCCCCACCATAGCCCTCAGCGATGACCGATCCCACACCACCAGGGTCCTCCCAGAGATGCCTGTGGCTCTGCCTGAGGTCGTTTCCTACTCACAGAGCATACTTGGGCTTTGTGTTGGACAACCTTGAGGAACTTCGAGGTTGGCATTCCTAGGAGTGGCCCTCAGGCGATGACAGACTAGAGTCCGTGGCTAATACTCCGGAATCTTCGTCCGGCGTCCCACGAGCGTGCTCTGTGTTGTCTCTTAGAGGTCCTGGGCCGGGACTGAGCCCTGACTGCCCACAGTGCTGACTCGCTTGTTTTCACGTTAGGTGTCGACTTCCTTTCCTTCCCTCTGGTCCCAATCCTGTCCCAAATCAACTCCTTCGGCCAACCTAAGACAGACACTCCAACGCAAGTCACCGCCAGCACGGTGCCTCCTTCTCACCGCTTTGCCTTGGCAGCAGAGAGAGAGCAAACTCTGGAACGGGGGGGGGGGGCTGGGGGGGGTGGCCCAGGACTGGGCACCGCTGTGTTAGTCCCTAGGACCCAGAAACCGCCACCCCCACCCCTGCGTCCTGGTTGGCTCCTCTTTGCCACGTGCAGGGCAACTTCCTTTCCATTCCTTTCTTGGGAGGAAGAGCAGAGCATGAGAGGCCCCGGACCCTCTCCAGCAAAAGTCAGGGGCAGACTCGGGCATGGAAGCTTCCCCCAGAATCCCTCCCCTCTCCCCGCTCCCACACCCCTTCCTCTACCGCCCACCCCCCCCCATGGCCACCCCTCCTCAGAAGGAAGCGAGTTAAGTGCCGCGTTACCAAGGAACTGCCACACTAGCCACCAAAGTGACTGCTCGTTATTTGAACACTTTCTTCTATTTGACTGAATACAGGAAAAATGTCACAAATAGAATATTCATCACTCCCCTCGCGCGCCTTTTCTTTCCCTGCTGTCATGTACGAATCCCGGCTTCAGGTTCATTTGGTATGTTGAGTGCGTGCCCGGGGAGAGGATGTCGCTGAAAAGCCTTGCCCACAAGCTCCGTGCCATGACAGCCCTCCCTCCCCACTGGTGACACCCCACCAGACAAACGCCACTCACACTGACCCCTCGAGGGTAGGACAACGTCTGCCTAAGCGGAGGGGCCTTCCGCTCCACGCAGAGGGAACATAAAGGACCCAAGGAGCCTTCACAACCAGTTAGCGATTCTCGGCATGTCACTTTTACAGACACCTCAGCTTCCAGAGCTTTTATCCTCAGGTGCTTCTTAGAAGACGCAGGATGGCATCCCCACCCCACTTCAAACACCGTCTGTTTCAAGATCCTCAGAGGGGCTAACGCCGCCTGCCAATTTCTCAGCTACGGAGTCAGCACGGAGTGTCTCTCCTGCTTCTTTTCCGTCAGCACCAGAGCCAGGTTCCCCAGCCCGGCCCTCCAGCCTGCCCTGTCGGACCACAGGCCACACGTTTCGAGGACTGGAAAATCCAAGGACTCATTATTGCACTGACAATTAGATATTATGTTCCACTGTAGTAACGCAAGCCTGCCAACTGGGAGCTTTTTCTCTTCTGTAATATCGGCCAGGGGCAAGCCATCCGGGGCAGGTAGAGATGCTCCACGGTGACACCGAGGACCCCCGGCCCCTGTCTCCTTCTTGTCAAGGGGGTCACCATCACCCCGTGCTCTCAAGGCGGCCACCGGAACTCCAGCCATCGCATCAGAATTCCAGGCAGGATACAGAGGAAAGGCAGACAGCAGCGGGCTCCCAATTGATTTGGCCTCTCTTCTAAGGAGCGTTCCAGAAGTCCCACCCAGGAATTCCAGCTTGCGCTGGACACAGGGAGAAGGTGGCCATGTGCAAGCCAGGGAGAGAGGCTTCAGGAGGCTGCTTAAGTCCCACCCGCCCCACTTCTACCATCTCCCCCTGCATCTGTGGTACTTTGTTATGGGCCCCCACCCCCCCAGCCCCCACCGAGCAGAGTGCGATGTGGAGTAAGGAAGAAGAGAATAGCCATGAACGGGCAATCAGCACATTGGGAAAAACCTTGTCTCTATTACTTGAGCTTTTTCAAGCGATTTTTTTTTAAGTATCTTAACATAATTTTTAAAAGATCCTTTTTAAGGTACTTTTTATCAAGTACCATCTAAAGGGCCTGCGCCCGGGGGGGCCTGGGTGGCTCAGTCAGTTAAGCGTCCGCCTTCGGCTCAGGGCATGATCTTACGGCCCGTGGGTTCGAGCCCCGTGTTGGGCTCTGTGCTGACAGCTCAGAACCTGGAGCCTGTTTCGGAATCTGTGTCTCCCTCTCTCTCTGCCCCTCCCCAGCTCCTGCTCTGTCTCTCTCTGTCTCAAAAATAAATAAACATTAAAATAATAATAAAATAAAATATAAAATAAAATAAAATAATAAGATAAAATAAAATAAAGGGCCTGCGCCCTCACCAGCCTGTCTGGGGCCATCTCTTCTCCAACCTCCATTTCTCTCTTGCCTCTGCCCGATTCTCCCCCCTGCAAAGGCGAGCGTAAAAGCTGTGGCCTCTCTGTAATGATGTGAGGAGTACGGAAATAGCCCTCCCTCCCTTCCACCGGCCATAAATAGCCTGACAGTCTAAAGTCGGTGCTTCGTTCCTCTGGTTAATCCATTACCTCCTAGGAAAGCACAAATTAAATAGCAAATGATCTGGCTCCGGTGGGCCCGGGTTGTGACGGGGGAAGGGCATGGAGCAGCGCCCAGGAGGGTGGCTGGGAGGTGGGACCAAAGAGTCAGAGGCCAGAACAAGGGCCTAGAAGGCCACGGTGGGGCTGCTAAGAGCAGAGGGGGCCCTCAAACACGGCTGGGCCCATCCTCCTTTGCTAAGAAGGCATGTGGAGAGTTCGGGGGTGGGGGGGTCAAAATTGTCTCCCAGAAATACCCTGTCTTTCTGCCCCATCTCAGTTTCTGATGAAACCACATTCAGACACTATCTTCCTAGACATTCCCTCTCCCCCTTTCCCCCTCCCCTGCCCACCACGCCGCCCCACAAGGAAGCAAACAGGCAGTTGAATGGGGGCGTTTTGCCTCCCACCCCCACCCCGCGCCATGACACTGGCTTCCTCACCGGGGCCGCCACACGCACGGGACATCTGTCTCTGTCTTCTCCAAGTTTACCGGTTCTCTGCCTTCCTCTTCCGTCGACCCGCTCACTTTCTGCTCTGGCGAAGAGCCCTTCGAATCATTCGTTCAGAAAGCGTAAAACTTCCCAAGTCCCTTTCACATCCAACAACAGCTTTCATTTCCGCTCACGCTCGAGCCCGCGTCGGCCGGTGTGTGGTGTTCACATGTTGTCCTACCGCTTCACCCACCCTGTGGCTCTGTACCGCCAGGGCTGGAGACCGCAGACATTTCCAAGGGGCCTTTCTGGTAGGTTCTGCCCACAGGAGGCCGCAGTAGGAGGTCCAAGGCAAGAGAAAGGGAAAACCTTCCTGCTCCTGGCTCCAACGGCATCCGACCGCTGGGGTCTCTTTTCCTGGTTGGCCCCTGACTGATACACGTACAGGATTCAAATCCCAAAGTAATCTTCCCTCAGAATCTTGAAGACCTTGCACCCGTGTCTTCTGGCTTGCCGGCCGACATGTTTAATGTCAGACTCCTATGTTTTATCTTTCTGGAAGGTTCGGACTTGCTTTCTTCTTAATTACCTTTGGAGTTCAAAATGGCGATGCCCTTAGAGAGGAGTCTTTTAGAAGTCTTCCTGTTTGGCACTCGGTCTGCTCTCTAAATCTGAAGATTGAAGTTTCCCTCCAGCTCCGGGAAACTGCTTATTCTAGTATTACTTTGATAATTTCCTTTCCTACGGGCTGTCTGTTCTTTGCTTCTGAAAACTCCTATTAGATCGATATTTGAATTTCAGCTCCAGATTCATGTCTCTTAATTTTTCTCTTGTGCTTTAAAATATATATGTATGCATGTGTATACATACACACACACACACACACACATTATATACATATATATACACATATATACATATACATGAGCCTGGGTGGCTGAGTCGGTTGAGCATCTGACTTTGGCTCGTCATGATCTCATGGTCTGTGGGTTCGAGCCCCACATCGGGCTCTGTGCTGACAGCTCAGAGCCTGGAGCTGCTTCAGACTCGGTGTCTCCTTCTCTCCGCCCCTCCCCCACTCACACTCTGTCTCTCAAAAATAAATGAACATTAAAAAAAATAATAAAAATAAAAGTAAATTTATCTTGTCTTGTTGCATCCTTTGAGAGATTCCTTGGGCCCAGTCGCCAATGCAGTCCTGAGCCATGGTGGCGGGCCACTCCATCCAAGGATCTGATTTCATTCCAAGAACTCTGACATATTCTTTTGACGACAGTCAGCTCTTGATTTATGGATAGCACTTCTACTCGATTTAAATATCTCTCTATGCCCTGGGAGAATTCTGTGGGGATTAGTTCTCTTGTTTGTTTAGTTTGGTGCCTCTCTTTCACAATATTGGTTTTCCTCCAATATGTTTGATGATTCTTTACTCTCTGTTCCTGTCAGACACGAAGGTCCAGGCTTGTCTACAGTGGGGGTTGGTGTGCGTTTCCAAAACTCCAGTGAAAAGATGTCCACTCTCATGACCACGAAAGTCAATCCCGGTTGTGGAAGCCTGAATGCGCATGACTGTGGTGTTGACAAAGGCCTTGGATGGCCTTTCTTCGTTGACGTTTGCCAGCTTGTTCTCCAAGCGTGGGGACTCCCTTCCCACGGCTACGTGGCCCTTCTCTCTGTGCCCTTTCATCTTTCCCAGGGAACAGACACCCACATTGGAGAGTTGTTCTCATGGCCTTGGCCTGGAAGCAGGTATCAGGAGCCAGCTTTCTTTTTAAAAATTTTTTTAATGTTGTATTTATTTCTGAGAGAGAGAGAGAGACAGCATGAGAAGGGGAGGGTCAGAGAGGGAGACACAGAATCCGAAGCAGGCTCCAGGCTCCAAGCCATCAGCACAGAGCCCGACGTGGGGCTGGAACCCACGAACCGCGAGATCATGACCATGTCAGACGCCCAACCAACTGAGCCCCCCAGGTGCCCCAGGAGCCGGCTTTCTGAGAGCTGGGGTCAGAGGCATAGCCCTGAACTCAAAACCTCACCAACACTCCCACAACCACACTCCCTCCTCCAAGTCCTTGCTGCCTCTGGTCTTGGGACTCTTCCAGAGTTCTCCAGAAAACTCACCTTTGAGAGAGAGCGAGTGAGAGAGAGACATAGAAACAGAGAGAGCTCTTTTGCCTATATAGACCTTTGGGATCTTCAACACCGCTCTGAGGACCCTATCCCCCTTACATCTTCCCAAAATTTCTGGCCAATTGATGACAACTTTCCCAGCTTCCTGGCTAGGCTTTTGGCTTCACGTAACATCTTAGTATGAAAAATTTCATGTATATGCAGAAGTAGATAAAATGTTACGATGAGCATTATGCTGAATGAAACAAGCCAGTCACAAAATGACAAAAAGGGAGCTGGTGTTTGGTGTGTCATGGGTAACAGAGCTGCAAGATGAAAAGAATTCTGGAGGTTGGTTACACAACAATATGAATAAACTTAACACTGCTGAGATGTCCACTCAAAAACGTCTCCGATGGTGGGGACACCCGGGTGGTTCTGTTGGTTAAGCCTCCAACTCTTTAGTTTGGCTCAGGTCATGATCTCACAGTTGGTGAGTTTGAGCCTGCTTGTGATTCTCTCTCTCTCCCTCTCTCTCCCTCCCCCATGCTCTCTTGCTCATGCTCTCTCTCTCTCTCTTTCTCTTTCTCTCTTTCTCAAAATCAAACTTTAAAAAACGGTTCAGATAGTAAATTTCATGTTATGTGTATTTTCCCACCATTAATTTTTTAAATATTTTTAAATGTTTATTTATTTTTGAAAGAGAGAGAGACAGAATGTGAGCAGGGGAGGGGCAGAGAGAGAGGGAGACACAGAATCTGAAACAGGCTCCAGTCGGCACGGAGCCTGACGTGGGGCCCTAACTCAGGAACCGCTAGATCATGTCCTGAGCTGAAATGGGACGCTTAGCTGACTGAGCCACCCAGGTGTCCCGGCCATTTCCGTTTTATTTGGCCTTTGGGTAGTGACAGTCTGAGGCCATTAGGAATAGCTGCTGTGAATATTCCAGTACGCGTCTTTGGGTGAACATACAGGGGTATACCCGACTTTTTTGTGATTCTGAAGCCAATCCCGGGCACCATAATAGCATCTCAGCTGTCATCATTTTGGTATCTCTGAAAGAGGACAGAACCACAGCAGCCTTTAGGTGACTGACAGTTTCGGTGGTAAATACCTAAAAACTAACAACCAAATCAAAGAATTCTTTAATACAATGAAATATCCAGTCAAGGTTTGAATTTCCAGTTGTAAGATCACTAGTAAGGCCTTGGAGCAAATCAATTACAGGAGTGAATGCCTACTATTGAGGGACTTTTATTGATCCCAGCTTTGCTCATAGGTAAGCTTTCCATCAGGTGAAGAGTATGGCCTGGGACAGGCAGCCACCACAGGAGGCTGGAGCGCAGATCCCTCCCCTTCTCTTTGTGTTCACTCTCTGGAGTGGGGAGGGGGGAGACACTCCTCTCTGTGAATTGGCTCACCAGAGCCAAAGCCACGACTCTCCCAGACTCAGACAGGAAGAAGGCACGGCTCTCCCTGACCTGCTGTGTGACAGGCCAGGCTAGAAGACGGCCATAGAAACAGCTCAGAGAAATTACTTCATTCGGTAGCCTTCGTTCTTCAAACACTGATTTTTACGTTTCTTTGTTTGTTTCCAAAGCCTTGGTGATGGCTCGAGACTCATTATGACTTTTACTTTAAAAAAAAAAAAAAAACAAAACGTAATGATAGGGACGCTTGTGTGGCTCAGTCGGTTGAGCGTCCAACTTTGGCTCAGGTTCATGAGTTTGAGCCCCACATAGGGCTCTGTGCTGACACCCTGTTTGGGATTCTGTGTCTCCCTCTCTCTCTCTCCCCCTTCCTCACTTGCACGCGCTCACTCTCTCTCTCTCTCAAAAATAAACATTAAAAAATTTTTTTAAAAAAGAAGAAAATCAATAAAAAAAAAAAAGGGCAGCAGTGACTCTGGAGAGAGGAAGAAGGGGCAGAGGGCAGGTTCAGGGGGGTGGGGGAGGGGTCGCCATATTTAGTTTCTTGTTCTTTGTGCTGGTTACACAATGTATGAAAATGTGTTCAGTGTTTACTCATGCTCTGCAAACTTTTTTGTATATATATATATATTACACTTAGACTAAAAAATTAAGAATCATAATCACACAGGAAACACACAGGGAAAGGGCAAGATTGGCCATGGGATGATGGTTATTGGGGCTGGGTGAGGGGTCCACAGGGGCTCATTATACTGTTTAATCTACTTTCAGGGGCTTTCAAAACTCTCCATAATCAAATAACTTTTTTTAAGTGCCTTTATTTTTTTTAAATACATGCTTTTCCCATGAGGTGGGGAGGGTTTGATCATTGCTTTTAGTTGGAAGACAGAAAAAACGTATCCCAGTTCAACGCCCTGTACTTCTTCCTGTTCCGGTAAGGGTAGATTTCCTAGTCATGCCAAGTGTCCTGCTTAAAGACCCTCAATCCTTCTCTCGCCCACCCCTCAGTTGCCCTCCGCACCCCCACGCAATGAGCCTATGTATTCAGGGACAGATGTAGTCACAACAAAGCTGTCCAAGGCTTCCATCAGCCACCACGAGTCTTTATTGATTTATATTTGCCTTGTTCCAAATCGGTATTTAAGGTTTGCAAAGACGCATGTGATGGAACAGCATAAAATAGAAGTAAATAAGAACAAATGAAATAAAGGGGAAAACAAGGATAGGAAAGTAAGGTGGCGCCAGGAACGAAGTGACCACACAAAATACCTGCCGTGAAACCTGCTGTGCTCACGGGATGCGGAGCACAAGGTTGAGGCTGAGTTCCCTGGCCACCCATGCGCAAAAGGAAGCCAGATCACGCTGTGATCTACAGAGCTGATGATAGAAAAAGCCAAGTCGGGAGAAGCACAACTATTCCTCACATCCAGATCAAGAAGGCAGGTTTGCGGGGGCCCTGGGTGGCTCAGTCGGTTAAGTGTCCGACCCTTGATCTCAGCTCAGGTCATGATCTCACAGTTCGGGGGGATCGAGCTCCTCCATGGAAAGCTCTACTCTGACATCAAAGAGCCTGCTAGGGATTCTCCATCTCCTCTCTCTCTGCCCCTCCCTTACCCCTCCCCTGCTCATGCTCGCTGGCTCGCGCGCTCTCTCTCTCTCTCAAAATACATAAACATTTTTTTAAAGGAAGGCCAGTTTTCACCATGGATTATCATAAATATAATATTATGAACAACATCCTCCCTTCCCCACAACACAAGACTTCTTTAGTCACATGCATACTATGCTAAGGCAATGATGTGAATACCGCCTACCTCTCCACAACCGTGGAGACTTTCTCGTAACTTCCTTTGAAACAGACTAGTGAAGAATCTTCAGATGCCATTCAAGGACAATCATTCTGTGCAGACCAAGAGAGATCTTGACACTGGAGTGACTCCCAGCCGGACAGACTTTGGAGTATTCAAGGCAAAGATTCATACCCTATAGCCACGCACCAGGCTTCCGAGGCACCAGGACTCCTTGGCGCTGTGGGCAAAAGCGTGTGTGTATGCGCCTTTTTCCAAGGAGGAGGTCTGTAGCTTTCGTTAGATTCTTAAAGGTGTCAGCGAATCCAAAGAGTGTCAAAAACACCCAACTGGAGGAAAGGAGACAGCACAGGCTTTGAAACTTGTCCAGGGGGGCGCCTGGGGGGCTCAGTTGGTTAAGCGTCTGACTTCAGCCCAAGCCATGATCTCACGATTCGTAGATTCGAGCCCCATGTAGGGTTCCGTGCTAACAGAGCCTAGCCTGCTCCCTCGCTCTCTGCCCCTCCCCCACCCTTTCTGTCAAAAATAAATAAATAATGTAAACATTCCCCCACCCCCACCCCAGGAAAAAGCTTGTCCAGGGACACCTGGGTGGCTCAGTCGGTTGGGCTTCCGACTCTAGATTTCAGCTCAGGTCCTGATCTCAGAGTTCGTGAGACGGAGCCCCATGTTGGGCTCCACGCTGATCATGGAGCAGGCTTGGGATTCTGCCTCTCCCTCTCTCTGCCCTTCCCCTGCTTGTACTCTCTCTCTCTCTCTCTCTGTTTCAAAATGAATAACTGTAAAAAAAAAAAAAAAAAACCTGTGTCCATAATCGTTGCCAAGTGAGGGTTGGAAACGCAGGTGTCACTGAATGGAACTGGGGGCAGAACCGGCATATTCCTGTGAAACAGAGCTGATTAGAACCAGGTCCAAGTGGAACTAGAAGGCAGCCCCGCCCCCGGCAGAGACTCCCGGGGGCAGGGGGGAGGGGGCCTCAGGGGCAGGGCAACTTTGAGATGAGGGAGTGATCCAGATGCCACGGTCGTTCCAGGCCATCAAGCAGGGCTGCAGTAATCTCTATCCAGAGCATTCTTTCCAATTTAAGATAATTATAACGAAACACCCACCTAAATCATTAAAAAAAAAAAAAGTCTTTAATCTTGGATCGTGCGGCTTCCTAATGAATCCTCCAAGCTCAACTAGTGCCAAATGTGCTCCAAGGTGACCCAGGTGATTAGCGCCCGGGTGATAAGCTAAGCACCAGGTACAAGCAGTGGAATCCCTACCACAAACAATGGCTTTGGATCCAGGACAATGAAACTTGAGTTCTTTCTGCCAATAATGAGATGGGAGTTGTTGATGAAAACCATTGCTGGGTGTCATTACTGATAATAACAATAGCTAATATTTATTAAGCATTTATTAAATGCCAAGCGCTGTATTTTCTCATGTGATCCTCAAAGCAGGACTCTGGGTGGGGGGCTGGGTCATCACTTCCGTTTACAGATGGGATCCAAGTCCCAAAGGGGTGCAGCGATTTGCACAAAATCAAATTGTAAGCCACGACTTGCCTGACTTAGCTGCCTTGGCCTTCAACCACCACGCTGTAACATTTGTGGATACGAACCCATCAGCTCACCAACAGGGGTATGGAATGATTAAAGAGTGAGTGTCAACGTGGGGGCGGGGGGAGGGGGGGCTGCGGGTGGCAGTGGTGAAAAAAAAGGAACGTCCTGCTAATCCCCCTGAAAGCTCAGAGTTGGGAAGAGATGTATACAACGGGCGCTCAGAAGTGGATACAAACCGGGGCGCCTAGGTGGCTCAGTCGGCTAAGCGTCCGACTTTCGCTTAGGTCATGATCTCGCGGTTCATGGGTTCGAGCCCCGCGTCGGGCTCTGTGCTGACTGCCAGCTCAGAGCCTGGAGCCTGTTTCAGTCTGTGACTCCCTCTCTCTCTGACCCCTCCCGCTCACGCTGTCTCTCTCTCTCTCCTAGAAATAAATAAAACATTTAAAAAAATTTAAAAAAAAAAAAAAGAAGTGGATACAAACCGATCCAGCACACGTCGGCTGACAGATCTTTTCCCATGTATGGCAGAGGAAGTGGGGGGAGGGGATGGATGTGAGGGAAGGATACGAGATGCCATGTTGGCCTCAGTGAAAGCAGGCTCCCCACTCTTACTCAACATTACCCTGTTAGGGGCTTCCTTCCTGCCTCACCTTCAGGCTCGGCTGGCTTATTTCTCAAAGCTAAGAATCTGATCCGTGTGGCCTGTAGCTCTGAAGGAGGGAAGGAGCACAGCCAGTGAAACGAGAGCTTCCCCCACAGATGGGAGGCCATGTCCAAGCCCGGGCCGCCCTCCAGGGCCAGGAAGGCAACCGGCGTTTGTCATTCTCCATTTTGCTCTCAGATGTTCACAAAATGGCAACATAGCGGAAGCGGAGGACTCCAAGGGACAGAGCCAATAAGGAGGCCATTTGCAGGCCAGTTGGAAGAATCTTGGCCAGAAGGGGCAAATCTTCTAGGCCTTTTGGGGGGGAGGGGCGATGGAGGGGTGCTTTTATTTAATATTTAGTTGGAGAAAAGTCTCCTCAAGTTCGACCTTTGTGAATTATTGAACCAAGAAGACAAATTTCAAAAGGAGCCCACTTCCAGAAGGAGCATGAAAGGCGCCTGGGAGGGGCGCCTGGCTGGCTCAGCCCGCGGCACACCCTGACTGACTCCCCATCTCCCAGTCACAAGTTCAAGCTCCACGTTGGGGATAGAGAGATTGCACTTTTAAAAAGGGAGGTTGGGGGATTGCCTGGGTGGCTTAGTCGGTTAGCGTCCGACTTTCACTTAGGTCATGATCTCGCGATTCGTGGGTTCAGGCCGCGTCGGGCTCTGTGCTGACTGCCAGCTCAGAGCCTGGAGCCCTCGTCTGTGACCCTCTCTCTCCTGATCCTCCTGCGCTGTCTCTCTCTCTCTCTCTCTAGAAATAAAAAAAAAAGGGGAGCGTCGGGGAGAAAAGAAAGACACTGGGAGAGGAGAAGAGAAAGGGGGGAAACTGACAATTAAAAAAATTAGATCTCAATTTAAATCAGACCTGTGAATGCAGGGAAAGGAGGAGGTGGCTTTATTATTTTTTTTCTTGGGGTATAGTTGACACACAATTGTATGCTAATTTCAGGCACCGGGCAGCTTTATTTTTTAATTGAAAACATAAACCCTTCGTGGCTGGAAGCAAGGGTTCGTTCACAAGATGGGACCTTTCTGGAGCTCCCCAGCCCGCCCGGCCTTCTCCCTGAGTTCTAATTGGCTTAAGCCAACGGCAGCGGGAACACAAATGGGAAGGGGGGGTGCCGTATATAAAAAGTTACAGGACAGTTCATCTACCTCAAGTGTCTTACAGCGCACACCTCTTGAATTTTAACGACCAGAGTTACGACGGAGCAATTAACCTCACGTGCAGTAGCCCTCCACCCAAGACAGCTTCCAGACAAAAGGCAGAGATGATTCGCCTCTCGGCTGTCAACAGCCGGGGCCCCCACCCTCCCCCTCCTCCTGGGCACAAGTAAATGGCTTTTCTTTTCACACCGGGATCTCCAAAAAAGGAAAGCGTGCGAGGCCAGGGGGGGACCTCGGTATAACCTATTGTTTTAAAAAAAAAAAAAAAAGGCAAAACATCCTGTTTCATTCACATGTACTGTAATGTTAAACGTTCGGAGGACAAGTGGTAAAAAAAAAAAAAAAAAAAAAAGAAAAAAAAAAAAAACCCTTTAAAAATCCCAAATGCCCGAAGCAGGTTTTTAAGCTGTTTTAAGAGCGGTGGCTACTTCACAGCAATAATTAGCTACTCAAGGCAAAAGTCACTCTTCTGTCCAAGCGGGCACACCAGTGGGGAACGGGGTACTGGAGAGAAGTTAGGAAGGTCGTTTCTGAGGAAATCCTTCCGCTCTCTGGAGGGCAGTTTTCAGGTGCGGTGGGGGGAGGGGGAGTGTAGCATTTTGGAAAAGGGTAGCATTGTGCCAATCGCCCCTTCCCTCTGTCCCAGCCCCTCCTTCTGGCCAAGGCAGACAAAAGAGAGTGGAGACAGCGTGCAGCTGACAAAGCATCTAGAAGCTGAGTGCAGCTGTTGCCTTCTTAACACACAGGTGACAAAGGGGCACTTGGGTGGCTCAGTCGGTTAAGTGGCCGATTCTTGATTTCCACTCAGGTCATGATCTCACGGTCCGTGAGTTCGGTCGGGCAGCTTTGTGCTGACGGTGTGGAGCCTGCTTGGGATTCTTTCTCCCTCTCTCTGCCCCTCCCCTGCTCATTCTCTCTCTCTCTCTATAAACAAATAAATAAAACTATAGTAAATAAATAAATAAAATAGAACAGAGGTGACAAGGGTATGAGATGGTCTCATTTAAAAACTTTTTTAATGTTTTCATTTATATTTCAGAGAAAGAGAGAAAGAGACAGAGTGCGAGCGGGGGAGGGGCAGAGAGAGAGGGAGACAGAATCCAAGCAGGTTCCAGGCTCTGAGCTGTCAGCACAGAGCCCGGCGCGGTGCTAGACCCTGTGAATCATGAGCTCATGACCTGAGCTGAAGTCAGACGCCCAACTGTCTGAGCCCCCCAAGCGCCTCATTTTAAATGTAGTACTTCCTGTTACCCAGGCTTCCGGAAGAGCAGTTGCAGAGACAGAGGGCTAGGACCCCATGTGATTCCAGTGCCTTGGAGGAAAAAAAAAAGACTTATTAAGTTAGGTAGTGACCTCAACAACTCAAGTCATGTACCACAAGCTCTGTAGTGACACACAACCAGAAACTGCTAGGTGGGGGGTTAGTTAAATCATTCATGTGATTGTTTTAATGAAAAGTTCACTCTGTAGGAAAATCAATAGTGGCCACACGGTGTCCTACTTTTGTCTAGATGTGAGTTAAATCCATTCTCTTAGACCCCTGCTGCCCGTGGGGGGGTCCAGTTGGGGTGGATGGTACTCTTGAGCTGGGGGACAAACCTGAGGAGCAAAGGCTGCAAAATTAAACCTGATGAGGGGCACCTGGGGGGCTCAGTCAGTTAAGCATCCGACTTCAGCTCAGGTCATGATCTCGCGGTTCGTGGGTTCGAGCCCCATGTCGGGCTCTGTGCTGACGGCTTGGAGCCTGGAGCCTGCTTCGGATTCTGTGTCTCCTTCTCTCTCTGCCTGCCCCTCCCCCTCTCACGCTCTGTCTCTCTCCATCTCTCAAAAATAAATAAACGTTAAAAAACATTTAAAAAAAAAAAAGTAAACCTGATGAGAATGAGTCATATCACCCCACAGAGCAGGCTCCATGGGCACGAGACTGGTGTAGTCACACAGGGCCCCAGGGTCAGAAGGGTCTGGTCCTTGGTGTATAATGCTCCTCGGTGGCCATCTTGAAATCCCAAATAATTTTATCTTGGGATTTGTGTTGTGTAAGTGAAGTCTAACGGGACTAGAGCATGAGTTGGGGGCTTGGAGCCTTAGCTCACCTGATGCCGATCCACCTGGCCACCACGCTGCTACTGCATACCCCTGGTTGGAAGGTCAGGGTGAGATGAGCAATGTCTGGGTGTCCAGCAGGCCAACTAGGCCAGGACAAGCCCTTTGCCCACCACCATCCGGGTGCCTAGCCCAGCGGGGAGGCAGCAGTCGCTTCGGTCTTCCCGTGGGAAGGGGACATTGACTTCCCTACCTGCAGCAAGGTCCCAGCATGTAGTCTGGCTGGAGAGATGGAGAAAGCGACAGCTGGTAGCCAGAATCGTGAGGGTCTACACTTACCCCTGGACTATCCCTGTCCCCAAGGGAACATGACATTAAGTAGCAAACAACATAACGGCCAAAGAGGGAAGAAAGTTTTCTATTTCAATACTTTTTGTAAAAATAAATACATAAATAGATAGATAGGTAGATAGATAAATAAATAAACGTTTATTTTATTTATTTTGAGAGAGAGAGAGAGAGAGAGAATCCCAAGCAGGCTCCACTCTCAGTGCAGAGCCTGATGCAGGGCTCAATCTCACAATTGAGGTCACGACCTGAGCTGAAGTCAAGAGTGGGACACTTAACCGAATGAGCCACCCAGACGCCCTTCCTTTAATACCTTTTTAATGAGACATTTTTTCTTGCGTGTGGAGCAAGGGAGTTTTCATTCTGTTCCGGGTCGCCCCAACTTGCGTAACTACCCCGTCACCACGTTTTACCCATATTTTGGTCATGAGGGCTAATGAAGATACTAGATTGTTACCCTCCACCCTCACTGGCTTCTATCATTTGCACTGGGCCGTCCTCGGGGGCAAGTGAATCTCGCTCAGCCTGAGCCCTGACCTTCGCCACCCAGAGCCGGGGCTGGGCGCCCCCAGCAAGGTACCTGTCCAGGAGTGAGCTGCTGATGCTTAACACAGGTCCTCAGGGCCTGATAGCCCTGATTTGTCTGTAGCATTTGTCCATGGCTGCGGTGTAAATGCTCCGACCAGACATGGTTTCAAGCCACCAGGGTGACCTCACAGAGCCCAGAAGCTTCACCGAATGCACAAACCGAAGGAGGTGCGCACAGCCGGCTCTGTGTGCAGGTAGGAGCTGGCCGCAGCGCGAACGCTGCAGAATCCTCAAGCCATCAAACCAGGGCCCTGGGGCCCTGGAAGCCGAGGGAGAGGATAGAACAAAAGAGCTTTCTCCGAGAGATGCCGGGCTTCCCATGTGGGTGGCACGTGGGGGTGGCAAGTGGGAGTCACTTGGGGCACCTTAAAAATGCGTAAACCCAGACTACATCCCAGACCAATTACATCAGCATCCCTGGAGGTGGCCCCCCCGAAAGCAGGGCTTCTACATCCCCAGGTGATTTCAGGGTGTGGCCAAGGTTGTAAACCTGGGTGGATCCACGGCTCTCCAACCTCATACCTCAGGAGGCATCATTTACGACAGCCCCACAACCCTGTCCCTGGGGTCTGGGGCGGGGCCCAGGAACTGGCATTTCTGACAAGCTCCCAAGGGATGCCGGTGATGCCTGCCTGGTGTCGACCCCCTGGGGTTCATCCCGAGGAAGAAGGTGCTGGGTAGAAAGCTGTGACTTAATTGGAGGCCCCAGAGACTGGGTTTACAGGAAACCTCCCTCCTGTGAAGAAGCCATTTGTTAAGCGTGAGAGGCAGGAGCCTTGTAGTAAAAGGCGACTGAGCTGTGACATGCCACCTGCTTAATTAACAATGCAGAAGAGAGACAAAGCCAGGTTGATCAGCCCTGGGTGGTCACCTTGAGGGGTGTGCTGCCCACAGGGCTGTCTGAGGAGGAAGCGGAGAGCGGGCAGCCTCCTTCTCCAGAGACCGAAGGTCACCTGGGCTTGGTCTTATCTCCTCCAAGGGCATGTCAGCAGCCTGCACGTGGCTTCTGAGTTCCCTTGGTAAGTTCTTTCCTGTGTCTGTCTACCTTCTCATTCACCCTTATCCACCGCTTTTTTTTTTTTTTTCTGAGAGAGACAGACAGACAGACAGTGTGAGCAGGGGAGAGGCAGAGAGAGAGGGACATACAGAATCTGAAGACAGACTCCAGGCTCTGAGCTGGCTGTCAGCAAAGAGCCCGTTGCGGGGCTCGAACCCACGAACCGTGAGATCATGACCTGAGCCGAAGTCGGACACTCAACCGACTGAGCCACTCAGGCGCCCCACCCTCATCCACTTCTGGTCCCCGGCCCCTTCCTCGGGCTGAAGCAGGGAGCCCCGCTTCGTAAACCAACTCCAGTTACTCATAACGAGACCATCAACCTCTTTAAAACTCTGCTGCTGAAATTCCTGCTGCCTCGTGCCTAGCCCACCTACTACGATGATCTGAGCCCCATTCTTACAGAATACATCTCTCCAAAAGTAATTGGAGCTAAAACTAAGCGCACGCAAATCTTCCAAGCCAGGAATTCCACTCCTAGAAATACCCAGGAGAAATGAGTTCATATGCCCACACAAAGACGTGCATATGAACATTTGTGGCAACTTTATTCAAAAGAGTCCAAAAAAATGGAAACAGCCCAAATTGCCGTCCACAGGAGAATGGATAAATAAGTTGTGGTGTGCTCATACAATGGAATACGTCCTAGCAATGGAGGGAAAAAAATAGAGCCACCAATACTGTGTGCCACAACACGGACAGAGCTCACAGACATTCTGAGTGTAAAAAGCCAGGCACACGAAGGAGTACCTGTGTTCTGATGCAAAGTACGTGACCGTGACATTCCAGGACAGGCAAAACTGATCAACAGCGACAGAACTCCGGAGAGCCATTAAAGAGGTAGGGCAGTGTTGACTGAGAAGGGGTCGGAAGGAGTCTTCCGGAATGCTGGGAATGTTCTATATCTTGATCTGCGTGGTGATTACACCACTCTATGCATATGTGAAAATGTATGGAGCGCTACACTTAAGGTTAGTGTGCTCTGTGATATAGAGGTTAAGCTTTGAGTTAAAAATATATATATATATAAAATTATAACACATAAGTATAAAATTAAAATATATGAAAAATATATACCACTATATATAAATATATCAATTATAGATATATATATTATAAAAATACATAAATATATTATAAAATATATACAAATATATACACCACTCTATACACATGTAAAAATGTATGGAGCTCTACACTTAAGGTTAGTGTGCTCTGTGATATGGAAGTTAAGCTTTGAGTTTAAAAAATATCTGTATAATTATAATATATAGACATAAAATTAAAACATAAAAAAATATATTTTTTTATATAGCAAAGATTTTTTTTTTTTAATCTTCTTCTTGAATTGGCCAAGATAAAGGAATGGTTCTGGCCAACCCAAGACCCAGAGAGCCAGTCCACTGGGATTTAACCACGACCACTAGCATGTGTTGAAGGCTGACCCTGGGCCAAGATCTGGCACTGTTGTCACCAAGGCCAAGCGCTGACCCTCCCATCAAACTGCATCTACGACGGAAGATGTCCTGTGTGTTTTATGGAGAGCAGTACTTAAGGACTTTTCCTAAGGTTTGTGGTTCCACGGGCGCCTTCGGCGTCCATAGACTAGTGAAACCCAAAGGCCCCTGCTCAGGATCATGCTTTACATGCATATAATAAAACAGGACAGCTTGCAAAGCAAGCCGATTATATTGAAATAGGCATCAAAGTATTTGGTGATGTAGTCAGATAGGTGCTTACTTAAGGCATTGAAGACCACGGCTGCGACTGCACACGGATGAACGTAAACGATACTTGGAACTCTCTGCAATAACGATAATGTGCTATGAAGATACCCCTGACTTCCGTTGGTGACAAAGTTCCAGCCATTGCCAACACCACGGTGGTTTCTTTCCTACGTCTGTTAAAGGAAATTACAGCTTTCATTTCGAAGTTAGTGAAAACGAAGAAAGTAGTTTCTTCCCGTCCAAGTTCATGGACTCCCTGACGCCTCTCAGGTTTAAGAATCCTGCCTTCCGGGAAGGGGCTAGAGAAGGGGCAACAAGGCTGGATTTGGGGCCTGGTTCTATCAGGAGCTCCCTGAATGGCCTTCCAGAACTCACTTCTTCCCTCTGGCTATGGTACCGTCATGTGTGGGAGGAAGGAGGTCATTCTTTGGGGAGGGGGGGAGTTCTCACAGTCCCCGGCTGTGTTCTGCCCCCAGAAACTTTCAAGGCTGACTCCAGGTCTGTCTTCAACCAACCAACTCGTGTTTAATGTGGGCCTGCCCCTGAGAGGCGCCCCTGTGCTCCCCAAATGCAACTGGGCCTCCCTTCCTGAAACCGGGGGCCAGCAATGGGTCCCAGAGGCACGACTTCGTTCCCGGCCAGCTTCCCTCCGGGAGTCCACCCGTGTGCCTCCAGAGAACCCTTATCACTGCCGGCCTGGCATTCGAATGATCTATGGGCAGCTGTGTCCTCACCCCCCGCCGCTCGACCTGGGAAGACCGGGAATGTCTTCCCCACCTCTCCACCCCCTTCATTCCAAAGCGGGGCGGTGGGGGCGGCTGGCGCTTGCAGTTGCAGATTCTTTGTTGTGTTGATTTTCTACCCGATGGAACCCGGGGTTAAGTGAGAGGAGCAACCCGGTTCGAGTTAAGGCAAGGTCAGATCAGGCCCAGGAAGGACTGATTAATTACCAAACAGCCACTTGGAAAACGGGGTGAGCGGTAATAAAAGTGCCGGTGCACCTGAGCGAGTGAGCCAAGCTCCTCGTGGGATTGGACCCGTTCCCAAAGGCTTTTTGCAAATGGGAGGGCTGGGAGATGGGTCTGGAAAGCCGGCAAGCTGTGAACTGGCCGAGGGGAGGGGACCCAATGGCAAAGGTCAGTAGGTCCGGGCCTCAGACTTCATGGCCCAGCGGGATCCCCTGGGGGCTTCCCGGGAGGGGGAGGGCCCAGGGGGCTTTAATAAAGGCAGGTGCCTGGGTCCCTTCCTCAAAGATTAGGATTTCAATTTAAGTGAGGGGAGGCCCAGGCATAGGGATTTTGCCTCATGATTAAGAAGCAGGCCGGCAGTAAGGCAAATTGCCTCTCCCACCCCCACCTTGGCGTGGAGGGGAGGCACTTCCGGGGCAAGTAGGCTCTTCAAATGAAGAAACCTGCAGGGGAGGGCAGAGGAGGTGGGTTCTGGGAGATGGGAGGCAAGTTCTAGGAACTCCCTGAGGTCAGGCTGCCCATCCTGCTTTCACCCGTATTGACCAGTGTAGACACCTGCTGCTGTGTCTTTTTCCCTTTCACCCAACAAAACCCCAGCAAAACCATGTGTGAGGGCCGGAGCACCCGCTCTCGTGGCCCTGGTGGACATAAAAGGGTCTGCGTACAACTAATCTTAGCTGCCTGCCTGCCTGCCTGCGGAAACCACTGTCACGGCAAAATGCTGTGGTTACCACTCTGCCGCTCAGCTGAGTGCTAGCCAATGTCCCTGGGGTTATTTGCCGAACTCTTCCCCCCCACCCCCCACCCCCGCAGAAGGCCTCTGCTCTGCTCAGGGTCCCTCCAGCCACGGTGGGGCGGGAGGCTTACAGGACTTCCCCGGGGACAGGAGGGGGCCTGGGGGTGTCTAGACAAGGCTCCGGTCAGAGACGGGACAGGGGTTGGAGGGGAGGGGGTCAGGAACGGGGTGGGGGGTGAGTGGGGGAAAGAATGGCTCTTTGTCCGGCTCTTGCCCCACTTTTATAATCCAGGCGCGATTCCCACATTTGCCCCAAGCCTCCCAAGTCCATGGATTCAACAAACATTGACGGCCTACCGCTGTGTGCCAGGCATTGAACTAGAGGCTACAAACACCGTAAGAAATGAAACCCATTTACGGGGCGCCTGGGTGGCTTGGTCGGTTGAGCGTCCGACTTTCGCTTAGGTCATGATCTCGTGGTTCGTGGGTTCGGGCCCCGCGTCGGGCTCTGTGCTGACTGCCAGCTCAGAGCCTGGAGCCTGTTTCAGTCTGTGACTCCCTCTCTCTCTGACCCTCCCCTCCTCGCGCTGTCTCTCTCTCTCTCTCTTTCCTAGAAATAAATAAAAAAACATTAAAAATAATAATAATAAAACGTTTAAAAAAAAAAAGAAATGAAACCCATTTAAAGGACGTCTCTCGGGGCGCCTGGGTGGCTTAGTCGGTTAAGCGTCCGACTTTCGCTCAGGTCATGATCTCGCGGTTCGTGGGTTCGGGCCCCGCATCGGGCTCTGTGCTGACTGCCAGCTCAGAACCTGGAGCCTGTTTCAGTCTGTGACTCCCTCTCTCTCTGACCCTCCCCTGCGCACGCTGTCTCTCTCTCTCTGTCCTAGAAATAAATAAAAATCTTTAAAAAAATAAATAAATAAAGGACGTCTCTGCCCTCACAGAGGCTGCCATTTTGGTGAGAGAGAAAGGCCAGACTAATGAGACCACCAAGTAAACCATAGAGTGGGCCAGACGGTGACAGTGCCAAGGGCCACAAGAAGCAGGGAGGAAGAAGAGCGTCTGCATGGGACTCTTTGAGAAGGCCAGGAAATTCTCACTCTGGAGCATGAAGACTTGACTGGGAGGCAGAGGTCCGCCCACGTTAACTGAGCTGGGGAGAGCATTCCAGGCAGAGGGAAGAGGAAGTGCAAGGGCCCTGAGGCCCGAGCAGACCTGGCTGCCTGTGTTCCGCCCACACGCGGCTTGGGTGAAGCAGAGGAATCAAAGCAGGAAGACAGGATGAGGTCAATCAGGTGACTGCGGGGTTGACACCACTAAGGGACAATAGAGTTGCCGTTAGTGCTGCTTTCACTCTGAGTGAGCTGCGAAACTTTGGACAGCTTTGAGCAGCCGAGTGATGTGACCTGACAGGGACAGGCTGGCTTCATCACTGAGACTTGACTGCAGGGGGCAGGGGTGACACAGCCAGCAGAGAATCAGGGCTGGGCCCAGCCGGAAGGCAGCCACCCGTGAAAACAGCCTGGGGGGGAGGGGGTGATGGTGAGGCCAACGGGGCTGCCTAACCAAGCAGATGTGCAGCAGGAAGGAGGGGCAGGGCTTTCAAGGGTTTGGGAGGAAGGGGGGGCTGTGTACCGAGATGACTGGCGGGGGCTGTGCTGAGGATTGGAAGAGGGGGCCCTGGGGAGGGGGGGTGTCAGGCAACACTTAGGGAGCCTTTCTGACATCTTGCTGGTGACGTCAAGGAGGTCGAACAGGCTTCCGTGCCCCGTTCCTGAGCGTTGGACTCTAAATGCCTCCTCCCATCCTGGGGGGGGTGGGGGGACACAGACAGCACACACCCCTCCATCTCCATCCGCCAAAGAAAACCAAAGCCCCGGGGGCCCTCAGCTCCTGGAAATTCTGGAGACCTTGTCACTTGAATCATAAAAGCGAGTTGTTTTGTCTGTGACCAAATGGAGCTTCGAAACGCACGAATTCCTAGCCGGACCAAAGGCCAACAAGTGCGGTTGGAAGGTCAAAGCTTCTCCCACCTCACCCCGGCCCCTCCCCCACCAAAACATCTAGCGGCCCGACAGCCTCCAATTCACCCTTGACTTTCGCGCACCGTCTTAAAGAGGGTCATTTTATTTTAGCAAGAAGATTCAAAGGCGTCCTCAGTAAAGGGCCCTCTCTTAGAAACTCCCGTCCTGCCCCCCCGCTTGGGAGTCGCCTCTCTGGTTGAGAACCCGACTAACGCTCGGCCAGGGCCTGATTCTCCGGGCTCCTTGTGCGACCAGAGCAGCTGTCCAGGGCCGCTTTCACTGACCTCAGGAGACCCAGCAGCTCCAGACTTGGCTTTGCAGGGTGCAACGTGCTCCCGGGCTGTGCTCTGGGTCCGTGGACGCGGCTGGTAAGCCCGGGGGGGATGTGTGGGTAGGGACACATTTCACGTGGTCGGGTCCTTACCCAACAGTTCTCCAGCGTGACAACTTCTGCTTTCCTCCGCCACCGCATAGCTGCGGCCACCCAGGGAGCAGACGTTGGGAGAAGGAGGAGCCCCCGAACGTGGCCAAGGGCCTTCTAAACTTCGAAGACACCTGAATCTACACCCTTGCCCGGACAGGGCCACTTCAAGGAGTTCTCAGCTAAGACGCCAGAGACGCATAGAAGTTTCCCGGCCTGCACCCGCAAAGTCTTTCTAGACCACGGGCTGCGTTTCTCCTTTGTTTGGCTGTGGTTTTTTTTCTCCGAGGGGCCAAACTCCCAGGGGGGCAGAGTGCTAGCCCGGCAGAGCTCTGCCCCCACAAAGCTACATTTCTGTGATCAGTCCAGAACTCGCGACCCCTGAAAACTTTGGGGAATGTTATTAGGCCCTTTGGCCCTGAAGGGCTGTTTCCAGGGTAACAGGAGCTCCGTACTAAGGAAGCAAGGCCTTTCCCATCCCGCATGCCTCTGGAGTTCGGGCGGCGGCATAGAAACCCGTGCCTGGAAACTGACGGACGCTCCCAACGGGCCCTGCGCACGCAAGGGCCACACCTCCTGCCTCTGTCTCGACATCAATCCACCCATACTCGTGTGCGTCCCAATCCGTGGTCTGGAAAGGTCGGCACAGATGTGAGAGAGAATCCTGCACGGAGGTGGTTTCTCCACGGTGTAGCTCGAGGCCAGTCTGGCTTTTCGTTTGGAGCTGAGGTGGAAATGCAAACGGGTCTCCAAGGGAGAAAATGCTCTTTTGCACTGTGCTCAGAGGCGACTCCGGGCTTGGAGAGCTTGACTGTGCCCCTTTGACCTCGGCCTGAAGATAAAACACCAGTGTCCTCCTTGCCTGAACCAGACACATTCCCTTCATCTGATAGGGAGGGTTGGAAATGAGGAGGGTGGCCCTCAGGAGAACATTCTGGAATCGCTGTCCATGTAAGACTTTCTTCCCTGTGTTTGTTGGTTTTCTGTGTTGCCTGATGCAGCCCCTGCTCTGGCAGGACTCTTGAAGGGGAACCACGTTCAGCCGGGTCAGAGACACCCCACCCCTCCCCCATGGGATTCACGACATCGCACTCAAGTCCAAGAATAAGGCTGTAAAGCTCACAGGGCCAAGGTGGGTCATGGCCACCGGGTCATTCAACCCCTCCCCCTTCCCCCATCTCTGGGCTCCCCACCCCCGCTGCCCCTATCAACGACAAACTTGGCCTTGGCCTCGCGTTTACTTACAAGTCTCTTAGTCGGGAAAATTCCAAGCTGTGGCTGGAAAAACAGATGTTTCTGCCAATGACACTAAGCTTCCCTGATTCATATGGAGTCAGACCTCAGGATACCTCCCGGGTGTAGAAGTGACGAAGAACGGGAAGCCCTTGGGATTGCACGCCTTTCCCTTGAGAATGAGAGCGCTCAGAGGAAAGAGAAAATTAGCACGTGAGACAAAATAAAGGGGAAAGGGCAAAGCGGAGTGGCACTATTAAATTTCCATAGCAGTTCAGAGAAGGGAGCTTTCAGGAGGGGCCAACTTGAAGGGTGGGGAGGGGCGGGTGCGGGAGTGAGGATCCTGGCTAAAGGAGAAGATTCCCAGAGCCAGAGACAGCCAGGCAGTGTGGGGGAGAGCAGCAGAGCCAAAGCACAGAGGTGGGAATGCCCCCGGTGCGTGTAAGCAGAGAGAACGATCAATCAAAACACGAAGTCTCCTTACCTCATTTAGAGGACTCTCAAATACAGGACAGTCACTCCAGAATGTTCTACCACAGGCTGAGGGAGCTGGGGTGTTTATCCACCGGCTTCCAGCTGTCATCGGTTGAGGGCTGCTGCCAGGGAGAATCAACCCCCTGGCACTTGCTGCGTGCTGGGTGGCCCAAGACAGCCCCCAGGCATGGGGACCCACGTGCAGGCAGCTGGGTGCACAGAAATGGGGAAGGTAAGGGGATAGGGTGAGGCATTCGTAGCGTCTGCTGCCCGTGTGGTTGGAAGGGGGGAAGAGGACACGGACTTGCGGCCTCCATAAAGTCACCAGGATGGAGATGGCTCCCCAAACAAGCCTTGAAAGATCCTCGGTGTTCCATACGCCCAGCAAGGTTGTGGGAGGGCAAGTAGTGCCTTATCTCACACAGAAGCAGCATGAACGGGGATGGCCAAACAAGGGTCATGTCTAAAGGCAACCGAAAGGTGTGCCTTGGCAGCAACCCAGTGGCCGAGAAGGTCAGAGGGGGCCCCAGGCCGCCCCACAGAGAATGTGAGGCTTCCCAGCCAGGCAACAGCTTTATTCTTCGTCTCGTAAGCCACGGACAGCCAGCGAAGGTTCTTGAGCAGCGATGGCCTTGAGCTGTGTTTCGGGGACATTAACCTGGCCAGAAAGCAAGAGCAAAACTCAGAGGTGGGGTGACTAGGTAAGAAGTCCCTGAATGAACCGTTTGTTAGCCACAGCGGTGATCAGTTCACCAGAGAGGGAGATGAAGGCGGCTCCCTGTGGCTCAGGCCCCACGAGAAAGGCCCCTGTGAGGAACGGCGTGGGAGTTGCTAAAAAGGGGACCGGCCCCTCCGCTGCCCGTCCTGATTGTTCCTTTCGGCAGAGACGAAGGCCCACTCGTTTCTCTCCTATTTTCTTTCCTCCAAAACACGCTTTTGGCCTCTGCTTTCCGAAAGCTTTGCTCAGTGAGTTTAAACAGCATCGCACAGCATGGCCGAGCAGTAACAAATGGCGCCTGGTGGCTCGCCGGCTGGTGGCTTAAAAAACAATTGATGACTTTTAATCAGCTGAATGAGCATGGGACAAATGACAGCATGGCCTGAATGCGGCCCAGACGTCATCGGCTGACATCAGTGGGGAGGAGGGAGGTGCCCTTCTGGTGAGCTGAGGGACAAACAGGAGCCCTTCTTGGAGGCTCTGGGGGCGCCAGGAGGCAATCCCGCCCACACCCCAAAGCCATAGCCTGCTTTCGCACTTTTTGGGGACACCAGGAGAAGCAGCTGAGAAGCAGCGAGCGTGAGCCTCCAGAAATCATATAAACCTGCACGTCACGTCATGAGACCTAGAAGGCCAGGCCTCGGGACCTCCAGCTCTGCCTGGTAACCTGGTCAAGTCAATTTCACACCAGATCTCAGTCTTCGCCTCTGGCGAATGGAGGCGATAAAGGCGAACGTGCTTCTTCTGCTAGGTTGTCCCACGCGCAGGATAGCTTCGGGAGAAGCTGAAGAATCTCTAAGGGACTCAAGCGAAGGGGCCGTTTGTGACTTCTGCCCCGAGTACTACCACCAACACTTCCTACCCCAGCCCCACCTCCCCCTGCCCGCACACCAAACAGACACTCATCAGGCATTTTTTAAAAAATTTTTAAACGCGTATTTATTTTGAGAGAGACAGAGAGCGAGCAGCGGCAGAGAGAGAGAGGAGACACAGAATCTGAAGCAGGCTCCAGGCTCTGAGCTGTCAGCACAGAGCCTGACTCAGGCTCGAACCCACGAGCTGTGAGATCATGACTGGAGCCGAAGTTGGACGCTTAACAGACTGAGCCACCCAGGCGCCCCCGCATCAAGCGTTTCTGATGGAGAACTGCAAATTAGAGCAAATGAAGCAAAAACGGCTCAGAAACGAGTGCTTATTATGTCCCAGGCAGGCCCTGTGCAAAGTGCTTACGCGCATCATCTCATTGTGTCCCTTTTCCAGATGAGGAAATAGGATGAAGGAGTTTACCACCACACACTGAGAGGGATCTGAACCCACACCTCTCTGGTTGCAAAGCTTTCCTCCTCCTTCCTTGTCCAGCTCCAACTGGGCACAGCAGCAACCTAGAAAAGTTTAGAGGCTCGGGGTGCACACTGCCCAGTGCAGGAACATATAGATTATATTAAAGAAGAGCCAGAAGGCTGACGAGGCGGCTAAAAGTAACACTTGCAGGCCACACCGCGGGAGAACCATAGCAACACAGGGCCTTTATGCCACGAATCCTCACTGATCATCGCAAATTAGGGAACAAGGATCTGCTCTCGGCTTCATACTATCTGGCCTGCAGACCTTTGGTGGCCACAGGCCCCTTCTCCATTTCCCTCATACCTAATGTAACCCCTCTCTCCCTTCCCTGCATTTCCTTGTACTAACTGGCCCCTCTCCACTACCAGCCCATCCCTGGGTGAATCTCCCAGCCTGGTTCCCGTGCACAGGAGGAAATCTAGACCCTCCAGTGTCGCCGCAGCTAACACCTGCTTGCCCGCCCTCCACGCAATCTGCACACCCCGTCTCTCTCCCTGAGAAAGATGGCCCCCTCCCTCCCTCCGTGGCTTATGCTGGGTTGCCTGGGAGATGGGCCCCGAGATAGAGACCAGTGCACAGCAGGTTGACCGGAGGGAACAGCACCTGTGAGGGGGCAAGGGCAGCGGGATGGGGCAGAGAAATCGAAATACCGTGCAGTTGCAACAGAAGCTTCCACCAAACCCATGGAAAGTTCTGGAGCTAGAATGGCCTTTGGGAAACGTCCCAGATTGAGGGAAGAGGGTGAACCTTCGTATCGTCCCTCCCATACACCAGTCACTGAATACAAGTTGGGCCCCCCCAGGGGGGGGGCATTATCCAGGGTTAGGTAGCTCAGCACCATGGGCTAAGAGCGATTCTGAATGGGCAGCCAGCCCCCCACTCTTAAAAGGGGGACCTGGGTGTCCCTCCACTGCACCTACCGCCTCATCCAACACAACCCCCGTTCGCCCTTTGATTGGCTGCTCAAGCCAGATCCAAGCTTGCCAGACTCCCAGCCACTCCCTGAGCACCTGGGACTCACCGCTATTTCAGTACCAACACCTCCACTTCAGAAACGTCAGATAGCACGTCACCCTCCATCTCCAGACAGTGAGAAGTAGGGATCACCTTTACCGCCCGAGCCCTAAGCACTGTGCCTGGCACACACGAGTCCCTCCCTAAGCACTGAGTAGATGGATGCTGCAGGAGAGGTGCCGGCAGGCCTATGGGAAGGTTCCAGCTTCCACGATTTCCACTCTGTCAGTGCCTCAAAGTATCTACGTGGCTTATGCCGATGACAGGCAGGCACAGAGAACGCTTGCTTCCACAGCCAACCTGGCAACCTCTCTTGGGCTCAGGCCAAGAAAGTCCCGTCCTTGTTCCCTTCCCTGTCCAGCGTTCTGCTGCAAGTCCATTTCCTCACTAAGAGGGCCAAGTGCATTTAGAGACCTCCGTGCCAGGGAAAGCCCACGCCACTGCCAACAGCGCTACATTGCCGTTCTTCTGAAGGAAATTACTATTGATCCCACAGCTCTCCTCCCCATGCTGTTTGCCAAGGATTCCCGTGCCAGCTGGGCTCCCACACGGCTCGACTGTTCCTGCACCAGATGGCCAGACCAACACCCTCTGGCTGCCGCACGCCCCCGGGAGACTAGGCTCTGACGTCTATCCGCCTGGCTTTTTATGCACGGAGGACGGCGGGGTCAGAGATTACAGGGCCGACCACATTACAATAAAAATCTCTGCACAACAAAAAGATCCCCGAATCCCGGGCGTTATCGATGTACCCAACAAGACAGGAACACTTCTTCTGTAGCTCTGACTTTCACTGCTCATTGAAACGGATATCCTTGAATGCCTCCTTGGCCAGAAGGAAGCAGCGGCAAAGGAGACAGTCCCTACCCTCAAGGAAGTTACAGTCTAGCGAGGTGAGAAGTAGGGTGGCTCAATCACAGATGGTGCAAGCTCGGACACTTTTGACAGCATGAAGGGGTGCAACTGATAGTTCAACCACGGCAGTGAGCATAAACCAGGACCGGTCCCAGGCAAACAGGGGCGCTTGGTGATCCCAGATACAGATAGCACACGACCAAAATGGGGGAGTTCAGATAATGGGGGGGTGTGGTAGTGCTAGGTTGTGCCACAAGGTGGCGCAATTGAAATACTCGTAACCTTCCTTTGTTTTTGTTTTCTGTTTTGATGAAAACTAATTTTTCTTTCCACAGCCAGAGAGCAAATAGAACCCTTCCCATGGGGGGCGCTGGAGCCGGATAGTGCTGGTTCTTGGAGAGCCAATCGCTAAATGTTCATGATTTTCGCAAGCCAATTGTGAAAGATGCCCATTAACACAAATTAAAATGATGTAAGTTTAATTTAAATTTAAATAATTAAAAACTTAAACATTGAATACACCACTGTAAAAACAAAGGTAATAAATCCTCAAAACCCACACTTGCCTAATGACTTCGTGACAGTTCACGATTGCCTATGTTTCTGAGATTAATCTGTCCTATCAGTGCAGTGGAAATGCTATTTAATGGTGTGCTATTGCACACCTCTTACCAACTCCACGGTCAGAGCCATTGCATGAGTGCCTTGAGACTGGCTTTGGTGAATATTTACATCATGGAAATCAACAGACACTACAAATCAGGGCTTCGGGAAAGGGGGGAGGGGGAGCAGCCCGTTGTCATGCATTTACCAGCACACTGCTGAAACCAGCAGTCAAAGCTTCATAATTCATGTGGCCAATTTTCATGTACTTCGGGCAATTCTATCACATTCCTCAAAATGACAGTGTCTTCCCAGCCCAAGAAAACAAACAGAAAGTTGGAGGAGGAGGGGTCCTGTTCCTCCCATAACCTCATCTGGACCCTCAGGAAGGGGGAGCCAGCAACAGATAAGCCAGTTCGGGGCTAAACGCAGGGACAGTGGTGAGTCAGGGGGTCCTCAGCCAGGACTGCGGTGGAAAGCTCACCTCGCCTAATTGACACCTAACACTGGCGTATTCAGACTGGCCGGTGGGGATCTCAAGATCTCTTGACTGTGTGATTGGTGAGATGACTTGGGGACTGCCCAGGGCACCACCCCTGCTGTCGGTATGAGTCAGAGGCTGGCAGGGACGGATGGCACGCTCAACAAGAGGGTTAATTGGAAAGAGTTTAGCAAAGGGACTATTTACAGAGGTGTGGGCAGACAACAGAAACCACAAGGGATAAGGAGCTGCTACCGGGCTCTGAAGGGACTGAAGGGGGCAAGAGCTAGGGCTGTTAGCAGGACAGAAGACAGCTGTCCGTGAGGGCTGCTGGGAGCACAGGAACGCCAGGAAACTGCAGCCCACCTGGGGAAATAAACGCCCCTGCCTCTTGACCCCTTCTCACCAGCCCGACTGCCTGTTGGTGCATCTCACTGCCCAAACCCAACCAGGGGCCGGCGGCCAAGACTCCCAGAGGGATCCAGTCCGTGAGGGTCAGCCTCCTGGGATCCACAGAAAGCAGATCTGCCGGGGGCAGGGGGGTGCAAACAGATCTGGAACCATGTGCGTTGGGGCCTAGCAGAACAAACCTCGGGGCAGGGGGGAGGGTGCTGCGGGCCCAGAGGAAGACAGCTCGTGGCCTGGCAGAGTTCTACCAAAGAACCAAAGAACAGCTGTCCCAAACTGTCCCTTTGACCCACGCTTAACATATGGATGTATCGAGGCGCCTGGGTGGCTTAGTCGGTTAAGTGTCCGACTTTCGCTTAGGTCATGATCTCGCGGTTCGTGGGTTCGAGCCCCACGTCGGGCTCCGTGCTGACTGCCAGCTCAGAGCCTGGAGCCTATTTCAGAGCTTGTATCTCCCTCTCTCTCTGACCCTCCCCTGCTCATGCTGTCTCTCTCCCTCTCCTAGAAAAAAAACAAAAATAAACATATGGATGTATCTAAGGGACGCCTATGTCCACGGGTGAGCCTCTGCCCAGGTGTGGGTTCTACCCTCATGCTGATAAAGCTTATTGTTCAGGACCCTTCACTTGTGCAGACCTTTCACAAGGCCCTAGTAGGGCCCTAAGCAGTTGGGCCCCAAAACTCACATATAGCTTTTAGGCCCCCAAAAGCTTGGATCTAACCCTGCCAGTGTGACAAGAAAGGGACTGGACTGGTTACTGGGGTTTCTCCCTCCTGGGGTAAGCCCATGCATAGGGTCCGGGTGGGGAGAAGTCAGGTCACAGGATGGGGGACTCTATTGCTTCCCCGTCCTGTAGAGAAAGAGGGGCTTCGGGGCCACAACCTAGAAAGCAGGACCTAGGAAAGAAAGCTGCGTCCCCTCCCCCACCTCCACCACCCCCCTTCTCTCCAAGAAGCATTTCCCAAAATCCCCTTCCCCCAGTTCTGGAAGAGGGTTAATCGATATGGGAGATAGGCAGAGGCCTTTCGGGGCCAAACATTCTAGAAAAGACTGGCACCCACCAGCCCCCCACCCCCCACACACACCCAAGATTCAGTTAACACAGTAAAGTCTCCAGAGAAAGAAAACGTTTGGCTTTGTTTACTGTGGGGGTTGCCCTAACTTCCTGGAGCTCAGGATGGGTAGAAGTTAGATAAGAGTGTTTGAGGCCGAGGGCGTGGCCCAAGCGGAGGCCCAGACCAGCCTGGAGAACTGGAAGGAAGAGGCCACGGTGGCCAGGCCAGCGAGGAGGGGGTGGTGGCGAGGCAGAGGGCTGAAGCGGGCCTCGGATCCTCAGGGCCTTCCCCCCCACCCCCCCACAACAATGCACTCAGAGCCAGCATCCCCGATCCAAGGCAGCTCTCTCCGTTCTCCAGAGGCTCCGCTCGCTACCCGCGTGGAGCCTTCCGCCAGTAACCAATGTTTGGGGGGCGGGCAGAAGTGGACACAGATCTCAGGAGGAGCACATTCCCCTGGAGAACGTCAAGAGAATCACAGTGCCCAGTGGGCCCCTCGCAGTGGACGCCCTGCTGGCCGCCCAGACAGGATGTGCACCCCAGGCCAGTTTTCTGGGAACCAAGGAAGGTTTGGAGATATTCCTGCCCCCCTGATGACCAAAGGCACTGTCCCCATGGGGCTGCAGCTTGGCACCATCGAGTGAAATTTGGCTTCAGAAAAAAATGAGCCTATGGAGCGGGGGGAAGGGAGGGCTGGCTATCTCTACGGCACTGGGTGCTGGCCTCCGTCCCGTGAGCCCTCAGAGCTGCCAGTGACGGGAGAAGTGACAGTTGGCGGACTTTTCCTCTTTACAAAGGTCGGAGGGGGGGGGGGTGAACAGAGGTGGTCCCAGAGCAGCCGGCAGGACATCCGACCTTCCCGATGACGTGTCCCCCGGCCACTCTCTTCCTCATTGAGGGTCCGGCCTTTCTCCCCAGCGAATAGCATCGGCGGATTGCATCTCCCAGGCCAGAGTGTGGATGACGCTTTGCTTTCCAGCCTCAAATTACCACTCTCCTTATGTCAAATATGACACATTCTCCAAGCTAATGACCTCTGCCCCCTCCTTGATAAAACAACCCTCCACTTTCCTCGAGCAGGAGAAGGCTCCAGCAGTCCCTTTGTTTGCCAATGACGCTTCCTCTCCTGGATTCCCCTCCTTCCAATAGGCGTCCTGTCTGCATCTCTAACGGAGCACGGCCTCCTGGCTCACCTTGGCCTCAGGCAGAAGCCAGTGTGGGGAGTCTTCGATTCAATGCACAGATGCAAGGGGTTGGCAGTTCTCAGACTCACGCTCAGAGCGGCCATTCAGCAAGAGTTCTGGGTCAGAGTACGATCTGGCCTTGGGACTGACTTTCCAAGAGCAGCCCAACAAGCCTGCGGGCAAGGCCAGCCTTTCTGGCAGCAGGGGCCCTGGGCAGAGATGGGCCCGGCCATACCCAGGAGCAACTGGAAGAATAAATACAAGTCACAAGCAACAAGCCTCCCAGAGTGTGGCGGCTGGCCACCCAGCCCTAGAGGGGCACGGGAGAGTGTCGGGTGCCTACAGCCTTCTGGAATGGAGCCAGGGAGTGGCCGAGAGCCCCCGGCTTCACCCTTAACCGTACGTGGCCCCGCACAAGCGAAGGTCCTACCTAAAATGATGGAGAGCACAGGACTCTTAGTATCGGTCCCTGTGGCAGTTCGGGCCCTCCAGGTAGCAGGCACCAAGATGGATTTAGAAGTTCAAGGGATCTATTGGGGGGAAATGGCTGTGGAGGATAAAGTGGGAGGAGCAGGAAGAGGAGGGGGTCCGCGATGCAAATTCCACCCTTGAGAATAAATACAAGAGGGAAGGAAGGAGGTTGGGTGGGAAGGGCCTCAGATATGGTGCAGCTCGGGGAAAGTCTCTGGCAGGCCGACATGAGCCCCAGGGCAAGGACTGCCCGTCGGAGAAGTCCTGTGCCAGGCAGCATGGCCCAGCTCTACCCCTCCCCCTGCCCCGTCATGCTGTCATTGGGTGGGGACAGCCTGGGCAAAGTGTGGCCTCAGCAGGAATGCTGCAGCAGATCCCAAAGGGAAGACGCAGCAGCTGGGGGCCGTCAGCGAACAGGAACTCCTTCCAGAACATTCTTCACTGAAGGGCAGCCTGGGCGGTGCACTCCCATGGCCGCCACCATCCTTTTGTGCAAGAGAATGTACCAGGCAGGGGCGCTGGCTCTAATCCTGGTCCCATAACCTCAGATAAACTTTTCTCCCTTCTAGTTTCTTAGTATGCGGATGAAGAGAATTACCGTTCACCTCATCCACCCCAACCTCTATGAGGATGCTAAATACCTTGGACTCTGGTTATCTTAATCTTTGAGCTCCTTGAAGATACCTTTAAGGTATCTTGGATCCAAAGGATCCAAAGGATCTGGGGACCAAAGGGCCTCCATCCCTAGAGATGATTACATTCAAGTTGGAAAGGGTCCAGAGCCCTCTTCAATTTGCAGATACAGACGGGAGGTGGAGCTGGCCCAAGACCACTGAGCTACCCAGACGTTGATTGGATTATTCCTCAAAAGTGTCCTGAGCATCCGCCCTGCGCAGATGACTACTACGTGCCCAGGGAAGGCCTCGAGCTCCTGAGGACAAGAGGGGCTTCAGCATGAAGCCCCGGCTTCCCACTCTCCCCATCGGCTTTCCACTCCCTCCATCGAGCCCCCTGCAAGCAAGCTTCCTGTTTTCAAAGGAGAGGGGCAACATTCCAGATCGATCCCGCTTGGTTCTGAGGTAGAGAGATGAGCAGGCTCAGAAGTTCCCTAAAAATGGAGAGTATAATCCCAACGCCCTCGGCGTGCGCGCACACACGCGCACGCACACACACACACAGAGCCATCTTTGGCTTCATTAATAATTTACCTTTGTAGAACCCTGTACAGTTTACAAATATTAAAGCATTATCTCATTGTTTTAATCACAACAACTGCTTCGGGGTAGCCTCATTCTTCCTGGTAATGAAGTTAGGCTCAGAGATAAGACCTGAGCAGGGTCAAACGGCTGGCAGATGGTTCTTAACCTTTGGGGGCTAGCACAGACCCCTTGAGAGAACCCTCCCCTCCCCCAAATGCATACCTTCTCAACATTTTGCCCAGCTGTCAGGACTTGGCCCCTTCGGGGTCCCAGTTCTCCAGGGGCTGCCTGGGGATTAACCCCCCTCCAGCTCCGTCACCGCCTTCGGCAGTGGGAGGCCAGTCTGAAGTTTTGGCCTCCTATGCCTGGGGTAGAGATCGAACAGGCGGTCCCTGGCTGAAACCAAGAAAGGCATCTGCGACACCCCAGCAGAATTAAGGAATCTCCCAGTCCAGGCTGGGCACGGAAGGGTTAAGGGGGTGCAGGGTTTTGTTTTTTCACCTCTGAGGACTCTGTTCTGGGTCATTAAGAACACACAAGGCGGAGAGAGCCCTGCCGTTCGCCAGGGCCAGCCTCCCCTTTCCCAACCCGGTAAGTCCCGTGCAGGAGGGCGATCCCGCTTCCCAGAGAGGCAGATGGGAAATCTGCCCAGATAAGGGCTGTTGCTCACCAGGCCCCTCTCTGCTGCGGGAACCGCACAAACGAGAGGCTGCTTTTCTTGTCGGCTGCAGAGGGGGAAGCCTCTCCGCGGAGGCCCCTGCACACTGCTGTTCCAGGCCGCTCCGAACCACTCTTCCTCCTCCCCCCGGGGTGCTGCCTGGTGCCCGGCGACAGCGGGGGCTGCCTCCGGGGGCGGGCAGCGGAGAGCGCTGGGGGTGGGGGTGGGCTCCAGCGACGCCCGGACCGCATAGAGCTTACCGCCTCGCCCCTCAACACACCCGGGCCTTCCTGCACCCCCGCCCCCCACCACCACCCAGGTGGTACCTGTGCCCGTGCAGGTGAGGAGAAAGGCCCGTGGAAAACACCATTACTGATAAGTAACAGCCCCTTTCAGGTTTAACGACACGTTGCATCCATCCTAAAGCTCTAAACAAAAAAAAAAAAAAATGAAAGAAAGAAAGAAAAAGAAAAAGAAAAAAAAAAGCCCTCTCGAGGGACGGCGCCTCGCGCCTGTAAATAGGAACGACAGGCCGGGGCGCGCGCGGGGGAGGGCGCGCTGCGCGGCGCGGGTGTGTAAATTAACTGGGGGCAGCAGAGTAAATACATTACACACGATATTTATTATGCGTGCGGACCTCGGCGGGGCTCTCCGGCTCCCGGACGTGGCAAATCTTGTCCCGAGCGCCGCAGGCCAAGCCGCCGGGCGGGGCGGGGGGCGCGGACTGGGGACCGGCTTTCCGTCCCGCGCCCCGGAGCGCCCCCCCCCCGCACTCCCCCCGGGGCGGCCCCTTCCCGCGGCCCGGGGTGGGGGCAGGGCGGGCGGGCGGCGGGCGACGTGGCCCCGGGCGCCGCGCGGGCGAGGGGCCGGGCGGGGAGGGCGGCGGGGCGGGAACGGGCTGCGCGCCCGGCCCCTTAGCATTCCGCCGGCGCGCCGCCATCGCCGCGTGCGCCCCCGCGCCCCGCTGTAATTACCCCGATTACCAAATGAATCTCGCTTTTGTGCTCGCCGGGCGGTGGGTGCGGGGAGGCAGTTCTAATAGTTGTCATTAGGGCCGGGAGAGGCGGGGCGCCGGGGGCTGGGGGGTGGGGAGCGCGGGGGTGGGGGGAGGCCCGCCGTTCCCTCGCTCGCTCGCTCGCTCGCAGGCGGTCCCGGGCGGCGCGCAGGCCGCTGCCGGCTGCTGAGTAATGATTTTTTTTCTAATTGGAGGCGAGCAGCGGCCCTAATGGATGGAGCCGCTCTCGGCGCGCTCGCTGCGCCCGCCCCTCAATCAATACCGCTCGCTACGACCGCCGGGCGAGCTCCCCCGCCCTTTGTGGTCTGAGACGCGGCGGTCCCCCCCCCCTGCACCCGATCCCCCACCGCCACCGCGCCCCCTCCCGCCCGGCGCCGCCTCGACCCCGCCCCTTCTGTCCTCACACCCCTCCCCGCAGCCCGGTCCTGGTGGCTTTTCAGGCCGGGCAGGTCGTGAGGGAGGCGCCGGGGTATAGGGGGTGTAGGGGGAGGGCGGCCCTGGGACTGCCCGCTCCCCCTCCCTCCGCAGCCACTCTTCAGCTGAGCGCCCCAGGCCCGGAGCAGAACCCGGCATGGGCGGCCGCCTCCGAGGGTTTGCGCCGGCTGGTCCGGGAAGGGTTCGCTGAGTCCAATTAAATGCCCCCACGTTCCTTCCTGCCAGGGCCCTCTTCGGCTCAAACGCGCTACGTCTGGGCCCCTTCAGCTTTCTGTTGGAAGAGATCCGTGGTGCGTAGACACACACTCCGGGGTACTGTTCTCCGAGAAGCCCCCAGTCTGTTGGGCTCAGAAACTGGACAGGGAGAAGAGTCCTTGGGGATAAGGGGTCAAACGTACCCCCTGTTTTGCTGGCCCAGGTCCTGCACGGCTACTAACTAAGTGGTCACCTTGGGCAGACTCCACGCCTGGGGGTCCTTGTTCTTACACCCTGCAGAAGATTATCCGTCCCTATAGGCTGGGCGCCTGGGACCCAGCAGTCAAAGGAATGGCCAGACCTTCCCACACCTCTCTGCAGCTGGCAGATCCTCCCCCTTCCCCCTAGCGAGAAAATCCAAAAATCTGGGCTCCTGGAAGGGCCCAAGCTGCCCCACCTTCTGAGCGCTTCCTGTTGCTGATGGTGATTCTGCACAGCACTAATCGCCACCTGACATAAGAAAAACTGGTTTATTTGGTCTTCCCCACTACCACAGAATCTCCAGAAGCACTGGGATTTTTGTCCGGGTGTATCCACGGCACCTAAACCAGGGCTTGGAGCATAGTGGGTTCTCCGTAAATATTAGTTGTATGAATGAATTGAAGGAATGTGAACGTGGCCCAACTTTTTTATCTCCTCTCCTGGGAACAGATAAGACCTTGGCTTCTCACTCCTCGGGCTCTGGGGCACATTGTAGTTTCCAGAAATGGCCACAGCACTACTTCTGGTCCCACACGGCTCTGGTCTTCCACAACTTTGCCACTGGCCCCCTTCAAGAGGGAGAGGCTGTTGCTCCTTCATTTGAACCTGGCCCATCCTTTACAACTGCCTCCATGAGTAGAATGGGGCCCGAGTGAGGCTGCTGGCTTCCTAGTCTAGGTCACAAAGGGAGATACGGCATCCATCGGACTCTCTTCCTCTCAGTATCCCTTAGAACCCAGCCACCATGTTATAAGGAAGTCCAGGCCACATTCAGCCGCCAAGGTAGGTGTTCCAGCCAACAGTGACAGTTGGCATCCCAGCAAACGGCCAGCACCAGCCACCAGATAGGTGAACAAGTAAGCCTTCAAATGATTCCAAGCCCCTGCCTTTGAGCCAAGCTCTCCCTGCCGAGCACTGTCCAAGTAGCAATTCATGAGCAAACTAAATGTTGACGCTGTAAGTCACGACACTTTTCGAGTTCGCTACTAAGCAGTAGATAGCTAGATCTCCCATTCTAGTGACTTCTCTTCAGCCCCCAACTTCCTGGGTACACCACGAGCCTCCTTGTCACCAGATGTGAAGCCACCCATCTTCTGAGACCCCTCCCTCCAGCCAGCCGCTTTTTTGAGGGTCCTGACTCCCCCTGTGCCATTGCCACAGCTGCCTAGATAAACATCAGTCCACTAGGAATCCAAGCTGCCCCTTCTCTGGGCCTGCTCCTGAGGTGCCCAGCTCAGCAGGAGGCTATCACTCTGCCTTGATGATGGGCACCACCCCCACCATGCCTGATAGCCATGTAACGTCTTCCCAGTCAACTGCCTTCCAGCCTACACCACCTCCTATAGCAACGCTCCTCATTGTCCACATCAGCCCCATACCTGCCCCTCCCCCTCTGCTTCAAGGGGACCATGGGAGTCACAGACTGGACCTCCCACCCCAGATTAGAGCCCCCCACACATCTGTCCATACCACCCTGTCCATCTGTCCTCTGGTTCTAATGGAAGAACGTCTCTTTGCCCAACCCACAGCCGGTCCCACTCTTGGACTCTGGGTCCCAGCTGCTCAAAGTCGAGGGCACGCTGTGCAACAGATCTCTTCGGGATGATGGAGCTAAGTCTATATCTGCTTTCCTAGCCACTAGCCACCTGTGGCTACTGAGCACTTAAAATGTGGCTAATGCAGCCAAAGAAGAGTTAGTTTTATGGCTTTGGTTAGTTTCGTTTTTATTTTATTTTGTCTTATTTTATTTCACTAACAGAGTTGATCGTGCCTAGCGGCTCGTGTAGTATACAGCAAAGCTCGAAAATCGGAGATCAGTCCCTCCCTCCCCTATGACACCGGCCTCTCCCTTCCCATCAGCGATTAACATGTTCTCCTCTCTCTTATCCCCTTCCAGCTGTGCCCCCCTTTCTGAACTGCTTGATGGATTTGCCTCCGCAGCCACTTCTCCCACTCATCTGTCAGCCCACTACCATCCAGCCCCCACACCTGCCCCCTCCCCGTGCCCCCAGGTCTGCATGTGCTCCTGACTCCCTCCCTCCCAATTCCTCGCCATCTAGTGAGCTCTGCTCCTCTTGGGAACCTCAAATGAAAAGTCAGTTCTTCCAGGAAGCCTAACAGGATATACTCCCATCCCCAGCTAGAGTGGGTATCCCTGCCGTGTGCTGCCGGGGTTCCCTGGGACTGTGCGCAACACCATGGATCACAATTGCCTCTGTAACTGTCAGGGTTTGCTGCAGACTGGCTGCCTCGTGAGCGTGGAGGCCAAGCTCCCTCCCTCACCATCACACCCCTGTGCCTGGACTCAGAAAATATTGGTGGAAGAAGTGCCCTAGAAAGAGAGGGACCAAAAGTCATAATCTAGGTGGGGAAGACCATAGCTCCACAAGCAAGTGACAGCTGTTTTGGTGGCAGATGCAGTGGGTGGGTAAGAACCCAGGGTGAGTAGTGGGGGTGGGGGGGTTTAAGTTGGGAGTTGGCAAAGGCGTCTCAAGAAGGTGACCCCTTCCAGCAGAATTAAAGGGACAGAAAGCATTTACCAAGTGGGTAGGGCAGGAAATTATTCCAGGGTGAGCAATGTCCTGAGCAAAAACCCAGACATACAATGGCGAGGAACAGAAAGAAAAGAGGTGTCGGCCAGCGGCGTGAGAGAAGGGGGCTTCCGGTTAGGTTCGATGCCCCTCTCTGCCACAGCCTGACTTCCTACCCCGGGACTGCCGGTCCGAGATGCCCAAAGCAAAAGGCAGAGTTTTTCTCTGGCTTTCAAGGTGATCTATGCTCTCTCTCTCGGCTCAAGAGCCTGAAAGATGATGTTTGTAGCCAGCGGGGTCGAAATACCTGAGAACAGCTTAGGTAAACAGCCACGGAAGAGCCCACCCAAGGCCTGCTGGAGCCTGTGACTGGCCCCGCCCACACTCACGGGGCCTCCCTTAACAGGGTGCGGTTGTCAGACTTCCCCCCTCCTTCGGCTGCCCGCGGTGGGGGGTCTAAGCCTTGGTGTTCTGCTGAACGGCTCACAGTTAATGACCGGCTCTGGAGTGGGAGAGTCTTAACGTCTAACATTTGCCAATTTCTGTAGAGGACATCCTACCATAGCCGATTCGAAGCTACTGACTTGTCACTGAACGCGGAGGCAAGGAAGAGATGCCCCCCGTGAGCCACAGCCGGCTCCAGCACGCTCATGGGTCTAGCTCCGGGGCTGAATGAGCAACGCCTCCCCATTGATGTCCAAGGACACCTAAGGACAGAGGGCCAGGTTGGGGAGCAGAGGAATCAACAGCAAGGGGCGAGGTGGCAGCGTCCGCTGCCCAGGCCCATGAGCTGAGCTGAGGCCCTAGGACAGGAGGTGGCACCAGGCGCCAGATCACCGCCCAAGGGGTCGCTGGATGGTCTGGCCCAGCGTTTGTTCATGTGCTTGCTCTCTCTTTCCGTGACTCTCCAGCACGCAGGCCGTACGCGAAGCACACACTCACTACACTGCTAATTTCGAAGCGTGTGTGAGTGCAGATCTGGAACTTTCTCCTGCAGGTGTCCAGGGAGAGCAGCTGTGAAAGCTTGCCACAGGCTTGGCTGCTGGCGGGGGTGGGGGGTGGGGGAGCTACAAGGCCAGACCAGCACAGGAGAACTGCTCACAGAAGACAAGACTCCCGTGGCACCGGATGAGAGGCTCCTGAACCAAAAGTGGGTATAGGGCCCCCCCTTCTACTGAGAGACCCCCTTGGGGCAGGCCTGAGGCTCTGGGAGCAAAGGCCATTCCCGGCCTGCGTACCCTCAGCCCACCTCCCCGCCATCCCCTCCCAGCCTCTGCCCCCACTGATCCGGGATCCTTTTTTTCTCTTCCCTCCCTTTTCTTTGTACAGAAAGGGGAGGGCAAGTCCCGCTCAAACCCGCCACTCCCCAGGAATTGGGGACAGGGAGCCTGGACGATGCCAGGCGCGCGGCGGAAGGCGGGCTGCTTCCCGGAGCCCTGTATGGTCCCTCTGATAACCACCGCAGCGGCTGTTCCTCATGCTGGCGGCTCATTAGGGTTCCTGGGGCCGGTCCAAGAAATTGCCAAGGACAAGACAGGCAGCCTCCGCCTGGAAACTCCGCGAAGCCCGCTCCCCTCAGAGGCCCTTCCTTCAGCGGGAGCGAGGGGGTGAGTTCCGCTGAGCTAGAACCACGCCTGACAAGTGACATTTTGACGAGAGACGCGTTGACGAGTCCCTGGGGAGGCTGTGGAGTCTGGTTCCTGCAGACAGTGTCTCCCCTGAGGCGGGTCTCCGTGCTTGAGTGCTGAGTGTGTGTGTGTGTGTGTGTGTGTGTGTGTGTGTGTGTGTGTGTGTGTGTACACATCCTGCTTCTCTGAGGAAGATTCTCCAAACACTCACGGGAGCCACAGACACGGAGAACAGATGGGACAAGCCAGCCCCTGTCCACTGAGTTCAGGAGATCCCCCCCCCTCCCCCGGGGTTGGCCTGTCCTCACCCCCTTGCTCCAAGCCAGTTCCCTTCTGAACTGCAGAGCCTACCCAGGTCGGGCAAGGGAAGGGAGATCCAGCCTCTAGGTGGATAGAGAAATAGATAAAAACAGGGTCTGTCTCTTTAGAGACCTTGAAATCTGGGCACTGTGGAAGATGGTAGGGGTCATGTGTTCCAAAGAAGCAAGGTCAGACAAGCGTTCTGAAGGACGTGGCATATCAACTTGAAAAATGTCTCAGCGGACCAAAGCCCACGGCCAGCGATGGGACACGAAGGAGGGTCGGGCTCGCCTCCCAACAGGGCCCACAGGCCAGGCATCCGAGCGCCTTTCGTGCCGAGTGGGTGGAATGAACGCGGAGCGAAGCAAAGGATCAAAGAAGCTCCAGGTGGTCCGGACAGTGTGCCAGCTGCTGGGTCCCCCTAGTCCCCTTCCAGACACTGACAAGCAGCCTCGGCCTTTCCTCGGTGTTTTGCAGGGAGAGCACCAAGGGCACACGCAGTCCCCTTATTAGACAGCTCTCAGCATCTCAGAGTCCCGCCTCTCCTGAGCCCTGGGGTCTCCCGGGGCAAATCTCACTCGTCTTCCCCCAGACAGCCCTCCAAATCCAGTCAGACCTTGGATTGCGAGTAACTTGGTCTGCGAGTGTTCCGCAAGACTGGCAAGCGTTTCTAATACATTTTAACTTGATAAACGAGCCACATCTTGCAACACGGGTGTCCGGGCCGCTGCGCATCACCTGATCGTCTGCTTTGATATTCGAGTGCTTTGGATGATGCGTGTTTCCAGAAGGAGTTACGCTCGCAGACTGTATTTGAAACAGCGGTGGTTTGGGTTCTCTACTGCTGGCTACGAAGCACCCCCAAACCTCATGGCTTAAAACAGCCATTGGCTGTTTAGCACGACTGATGGGCCGGCGGGGCTCGGCGGGCCGTTCTTCCATCTCCCATGGCATCAACTGGAGTCCCTCCTGGACCTGCACTTAGGCAGGCGTCTGGCTGGGTCTGGGCCACCGCAGCGGGCCTCAGGCACATCTTTGGCCGCTGGTGCCCGCTGTTGGCTGAGGTGTTCTCCTCCGCTCGGTCTCTCTCCCGAGCTTCTCAGCCGGCATTCTATCCAAGGGAGCAAAAGCAGAACTGCAAAACTTGCAGAACTGCAAGTCACAAGGCCAGATTCAAGGGGAAGGGAAATAGAGTCATTCTTTCTTCTTCTTCTTTCTTTTTAAGCGTTTATTTATTTCTGAGACAGAGAGCGTGCGAGCTGGGGAGGGCAGAGAGGGAGACAGAGGATCCGAAGCGGGCTCTGTGCTGACAGCAGAGAGCCCCGTGCGGGGCTCGAACCTGCGAACTGGGAGATCCTGACCTGAGCCAAAGTCAAGAGTCCCACGCTCAACAGACTGAGCCACCCAGGCGCCCCTTTCTTCTTTCTGTTGGGAGGAGCATCATGCACACCCAGGGATGGGAAGAATGGCCGGTTTGGCAGACCGCCACAGCCCTTGTATCTCAACTCATTCCGCCTGCACAGCCCACACGCTTTCAGAAGCGCCTGACAGGCCCCAAGTTCTCTCTTCAGAGCTGTCCCTTCCTCTCTGAACCCGCTCTGGGTTGGGCACATCCTTTTCAGGCCTGCCCGGGCCTTGCAGAGTAATCTGGGCAATGGGCTGAGACCAGAGCAGGCTCTATCCTCTAAGGCAGCCTCCAGATTGACTGGGGTCAGAGGACAGGGTGAAGGAGAGCGACCTGTGGACTGAGGATTCGTAGAGTTCCCCTCATGTGAAAGGCCCTTGGGAGAGAAAGCTTCCTGGCTGGCAGAGACTCCAGAACACCCGTACACGGCCAAACAAAGCTGGTCACTGGGAGCAAACACTGCTGGTTAGGAAACTCGTATTGCTTACTTGGCAACTAATCACTTAAAGCTCTGTGATGTCCTGCATATTGTCAGGGGTTGTGATTTAACTCTGGCCGTGTTTACGCTGCCAGGTGCTGGGTGGAGTCTCTTCGAAGACAGACTGCACACTGCCCAGAACACCTCCTTCCTGATATATTTTTTTTCTAGAACAAGTACATTATACTTTCATAGCAAGATAAAAATGATATAAACAAGTTCAATGAACCCCTGACAAAGATGTTCATTGCGGTACTATTTATATTAACAAAAACACGAGAATAGCCTCAGTGTCCAGCCACAGGAAAATTGCTAAGCAAATAGTGACGAATTTGATTTATGACAGATTCCATGGAACACGAATTCTCAAGCCACCGAAAATGACGCCCTGTAAGAGTTTTTACTGATAGAGGGAAATGCTCATGATAAAACATGAGATGAGAAAGTAAACAGCATACAAAAACGTGAAAGGGTTTGATCTAATCATGATACATGGAAATCTGCTGGTAAGAGTTAGCATTTATTAAGCACTCACCATATGCCAGCACTTACAGGAATCTGCTCATTCCATCCTGGCAACATCCCTATAAGGTAAGTACTACTCCTATCTCCATTTTTTTTTTTTTTTTTTTAAGATTTTACTTTTAAGTAATCTCTACACCCAACGTGGGGCTCGAACTCACAACCTGATATCAAGAACCATACGCTCCACCGACTGAGCCAGCCAGGCACCCCTCGTCTCCCCATTTTATTTTTTAAATTTATTCACTTTTGAGAGACAGAGAACCAGAGCATGAGCAGGGGAGGGGCAGAGAGAGACACACACAGAATCTGAAGCAGGCTCCGGGCTCTGAGCTGTCGGCACAGAGCTGGATGCCCAGCTCGAACTCACCAACTGCGAGATCATGACCTGAGCCGAAGTCGGACGCTCAATTGACTGAGCCACCCAGGGGCCCCATGTCTCCCCATTTTAAAGATGTGAAAGTTGAGGCACGGAGAAGTAAAAGAACTTACCTAAAATGCCACAGCTCGTGCTAAAGGGCACCAGCTTGAACCCAGAGAGCAAGATCCCTCTCCACCACTCTGAACCCCCGCGCTGTGTACACTTACAACAGGCTGGAAGGAGACGTGTTAAAATGTTAACAGCGTTAATGTCTAGCTAGGGAATTACAGGTAGTTTTTACTGTCTTTGTTACCCTTTTCTGTAGGTTCTAAATTTTCCATAACAGGGCATGATTTACTTTGATCGCTGGGAAGAAATAATAATTATTTTTAAAATAAGAATAAAAACAAATGGGATTCCTCGCCAGCAAAACTCTACCCACAGGACTTAAAGCTCGCAGCCTTCCTTTGATGTTCAGACCGGCCGTCCCGGCCCCCGCTGGTTCCCCGTCTTGCCTCTCCTCCTTGGGAAGCAGAGGCATCAGGCTCCCGCTCTGTTCTTGGCAGCCCTTCACCAGCATTTGACCGGACTCCTCAGGTCCTAAATGATCACAGAGAGGCAGCTGCTTACCCCACGCAGAGCGCACCCCCCCCGTCCCTCCCACCCGTGCACCCTCCCCCCAGTTTCCCCCGGCCCGGCATCTGGTGCACACGTGTGTCTTATCCCCGCTCCTCCAGGCTCAGACCGTGCCTTGCACACACCCTGCCGTCACCCACGGCTGCCGGTGTCTTGACGCAGATAACCGCGTCTGAAAACACATCTACCCGGTGGCTGCCCAACGCGGTGAAGCCCAGAAACACGTGGGCCGTGCAGACAGCTCAGGAGGTTATGGTGGGAGGGGGCATCGTGCCAGACCCAGACCTCCTACCCAGGGTGGAGGGTGGGAATCCGGGAAAAAAAAAAACTGTACCTCTCAGAGGAGAGGCTGTTGGGTTGGTGCGGTGGGGGGGGGGGGGTCAGGGAGGAGCAAGAAGGAACGCCGGAGGTGGGGTCCCGCCATTACTCACAGCCGGGAGGTCATCTTCAGATTCATTGACATTCAGTCCAAGCCCCAGTGGGATTCACATTGTCCCTGTGAATGTCAGCCTATATTTATCAGTCAGTCAACAAATATTTATTGAGTCCAAGGCAGCGGGTTACAAGGAACTTGGGTTAGGGTAGGGGTTCGTGGGGGGTGGGGAGGTATAGGGAGCCCCCCATCGCCCCACTCACTCCCCACCGCACACATACACAAGCACGCACGCACACACATTTTGTAACTGCCGATGTAGGGACTTAGGCGACTGGTTTTGGTAGGTTTCATATGGTTTTATCGGATGGTTCATGGGCTGTTGGAGAGAGCGTTAGATGGATCGTTGTTCCCCAATTCTTCTCCCCTCCCTGCACTAGAATCATCCCACCCGCACGCCTTGGATGTGTGATTTTGCGGTTTTTCTCACTAGAAACAGAGTAGATTTCCCCACCCCTTGACTTTGGCATGAGCCATGAGACGTTGGTAGTCCGGATACAAGTAGAGGTTTGCATCACGCTTGCAAAAAGGGACTAGCCTCCTGGTGCTTCCGCCAGCATTGCAAGAAAAACAGGGCCCAGCTACTACCCCGAGGGTCCAAGGAGCCGACCCAGACCTCCCTCCACCTCACGCTGGCATTGCCAATCTAGAATTGCCACGGCTACACCACCAGGCTAAGCACTGGAACATCCACCCTCTCCCTCGGTCAACAGCTCCACCAGGTAGGGGCCCTTTTCACAGATGAGGAAACACTAGTGCACAGGAGCACAGTGATGTCACCCAGCGAAGGCCACACAGCTAGGGAGCGGCAAGTAAGGATTTGAACTCAGCAACACGGCTGCGGAACCTTCCAGGTGAACCGCCATGCCGAAATGTTCCTCTCACTCTCTCCTGAGACCTGGGAGCTTCCTCAGTCAGTAGATTCTGAGCTCCTGGATCGAGTCCAGGCCACAAGGAACATTGCTCACCTGTGGTGACCTCATAGCTGTGTTTCATCTCGACTCCGCAACATTCCTGCTAACTACCACCGCCACCACACCCTCCTGCTTCAGAGACCCAGGACAACTGACCTTCAGCCCTCGGCCACCAGAACTGGCCTACGGGGTTGAACATGCCTCCATCCTATGAAAGCCCAGGAGGTGCTGGGGGCGGGCCTCCAGGTTGGCCCCGCCTTCTCTCACGCTGGAATTGGAAACCTCTGGTGAAGGATAAGACGACCACTTTATTCAGCCTCCCACCAGGGACACAGGTTCCTCACTTACAGCCACCAGCACAAGCCCTGGGGCCTTATCTCCAAACCCCCAGGCCCATCAGAAGACTCTAGGAATAAGGCTTCCACAGCCTGAGACCTGAAGCATTAAAAGGGGGCTCCTGGGTGGCTCAGTCGGTTAAGTGTCCGACTTCGGCTCAGATCATGATCTCGCTGTTCCTGAGTTCGAGCCTTGCATCGGGCTCTGTGCTGACAGCTCAGAGCCTGGAGCCTGCTTCGGATTCTGTGTCTCCCTCTCTCTCTCTGCCCCTCCCCTCCCCAGCTTGAGCTCTGCCTCTCTCTCTCTCTCTCTCTCTCTCAAAACTAAATAAACATTAAAAAAAAATTGAAGGTGTTAAAAGGAAGTCAGGGTGGGTAGAAATACTCACTATCCATTGCTATCACAAAAGGAGATTGATTTCAGCCAAATACGAACCCATACCAAGGTCAGAAAATGGTCACTTTTCTCCAGTCCCTTCAAGCCTGTGAGGAACAGGTGTCTATGAGTTCGCACAAGGTTTGGCTCTGAGCAACGAAGATCAAAAGTAAGAATGGCTCAGATGAGACGAAAGTGTATTTCTCCTCAAATTCCAAGCCAGGCAGTCGGGGCTGGTGTGTGGCCCTGCTCCTTGAACTCCCAGGGACTGTACCAGGTGGTATTTTCCAGAACGGGCCACAGCAGTATCTCTCATCCCTCATGTTCTTGTGCGATGTGACTTTGACATTCGTCCCATCAAGGATGGGGGACGTCCATTCCCCTCCGCTTGACTCTGCGCGTGATTGTGACAGTTTGGGCCAATAGAGTTGGCAGACGTGATGCTGAGAGACTTCTGTGAGTGGATCTTAAAAGGTCATGCTGTTTCTTCCTTGTTCCCTGGAACTTTCCTGCTTGGGGCTCATAGAAGACATCCAATGAGCCCTGAGGCCGCCATGCTGTGAGGATGCCAGGCACACGGAGAAGCCATGCATAGGTGCTCTGGTCGGTACTCCTAATCGTTAGTTATCTATTGCGGCCTCCAGACAGGCACATGACGCCATCTTGGGTCTTCCAGACCAGCCCTTCAGCCAGCTGAGTACCACTGAATGACCTCAGTCAACACCACCAAGAGCAAAAGAATTGCCCAGCCAAGCCCTGCCCAAATTCCTGACCCACATAATTTACAAGCACAATAAAATGCCTATTCTAAGCCACAAAAGCCAGGGTGGTTTGTTAACACAGAGAAAGTAATGGAACAGAATTCAGGTTCTATCCAGCTCAGTGCCTTGGGGAAGGGTCCTCATTGTGCAAAGTGGTGTCTGAAGCTCCAACCATCACATCTGCATTCCAGACCATATGACGTTGGGAGGGATGAAGAAGAAAGGCAAAGGGCATGATGCAGCTGTCTGTGAAGGAAGCTTCCAGAAGGTGTCTCAGGACATGGCATCATATGGGCTAGTGTTTCGTCGCATAGCCGTACCTAACAGTAAGAGGGGGTGGGAAACATTGTCTTTATTCTAGATGACTGCGTGCCTGACCAAAATGAGAAGCTCTAGTACCTAAGCAGATGAAGGGAATGAATATTATAGCAGTGTGGCGGAGTATCCAAAGGTTCCTTCGCCCTCCTTTCTTCCCTCACCCCCCAAACCCGGCTATTTATTTCCACACTTTCAGCCCACCCCAGGGTCCTCACCTGAATGTCAAGTCTGAGGAAAACTATAGATCTTCACATGCAAAAGACCAATGAATGTTTCTCTGCCCAAGGCCGAAGGCACCTCTCAAGGCTTAATTTTGGATACTAACCAAGTCCCCCTCTCTTTCCTTTCTCAAAACCCCATCCCACAAAGTATGAGGTGAGACGAAGATGGGGTCAAGGGCAGGGGATCTGGGCTGCCACATATATTAACAGCTGGGGGCACCTGGGTGGCTCAGTCGGTTAAGCATCCAATACTTTGGTTTCCGCTCAGGTCGTGATCTCACGGTTCGTGAGTTCAAGTCCTGCATCGGGCTGTGCACTGATATCGCAGAGCCTGCTTGGGATTCTCTCTCTCTGCCCTCCTCCCACCCCTGCTTCTGAGCTCCCACGCACGCACGCGCGCGCTCTTTCTCTCTCTCTCAAAATAAAGAAATAAGTAATTAACACCTGTAAGGATGTCCAGCACTGGCCAATCTAATCCTTGCCCTAAGACAGGACACGGCCCTGTCTTATCTTCATTGAACAGATGAAAAAAACGGAGGCCCAGAAAGCTTAAGTGACTCATTCAAAATCACACAGCTGGGAAGCAGCAAGGACAAAAGGGCCGCCACAGCAGCTGTCACGGCTCGTCCCGGAGCGCGAGGTCAGGTGCCAGGCCTCGGGCGATGGCTCCGTAAACAGAGTCCAAGTGAGTCCCTCCCCCGAGCGCGTCAGACGTTCTGCATCCCCCACCTCGGAAATGCTCCCGCAGGATCGCCAGCGAGTGCGCCTGAGGGCAGGAGGCCAGTGCTGTGTTTGATCACCCGCCACCTCTGCCAAAAGCAGTTGCCTGGACTCCTGGGAAACGGGTAGGCAGGCTCCCCAGCGGGACCCAGAGCCGGTGAGGGGTGGGAGTGGCCACAGCCGAGGCACAGGGAGGGGCTTCTCTTTCAGCTCAGGCTGGGTGGCTCTGTGCAGCTCCAGCACCCTCCGACCCCTGGCCTGAGCCTCCCACCCGGCTTCACTCAGAGGCAGACTCATCACTGCCAGACAGTCAGGCCGGTGGGGGCAAGTCCCACCGCTTGTAACGCAGTGTGCTTTGCTATGTAAAGAACCGTCATAAATAATGAAAAAGTTCCGGAGACAGACAGTGGCAATAATTGCACAACAATGAGAATGTACCTAACGCCGGTCCACCGTACACTTAAAAACGGCTAAAGCGGGGCGCCTGGGTGGCTTAGTCGGTTAAGCGTCCGACTTTCGCTTAGGTCATGATCTCGCAGTTCGTGGGTTCGAGCCCCGCGTCGGGCTCTGTGCTGACTGCCAGCTCAGAGCCTGGAGCCTGTTTCAGTCTGTGACTCCCTCTCTCTCTGACCCTCCCCTGCTCACACTGTCTCTCTCTCTCTCTAGAAATAAATAAAACATTAAAAAAATTAAAAAAAAAAAAAACAGCTAAAGTATGGGGCGCCTGGGTGGTTCAGTCGGTTGAGCGTCTGACTTTGGCTCAGGTCATGATCTCATGGTTTGGGAGTTCGAGCCCCGTGTCGGGCTCTGTGCTGACAGCTCAGAGCCTGGAGCCTGCTTCGGATTCTGTGTCTCCCTCTCTTTCTGCACCTCCCCTGCTCATACTGTGTCTCTCTAAAAAAGTAGACATCAAAAAAAAAAAAAATTTAACGGCTAAAGTGGCAAGTTGTATGGAATATATATTCTACCACAACAGGAAAATGCCCCAAAACTCAGTGGCCTATAACAGCAACCATTTGTCAGCTCACAAATCTAGAGTTTGGGCTGTGCTCGGCTGGGTGGTTCTCCCGGACTCACCTGGGCAGCCGGCGGGTCCCCTGGCACTGACCGGTCCAGGAGGGCCTTGCTCATGCCTTGTCGCCAGTGCCAGCTATCAGCTGTGTGGGCCACATACCGCCGCCTGCCTAATCCAGGCACACGTTGCCATCACCCAAGTGTATTCACATGCTCACAGTTGCAAGCGCCTCAGAACACCAAGGCAGGGCAAGTCCCGATGCAAAGGCACTTTTCCAACCTGTGCTCATCCTATCTGGTCGCGTCCCATGGCCAAGGCAAGTCACACTGCCAAGCCCAGAGTCGAAATACAAGGGTCCGTGAGAAAATGGAGGGCCACGACTGCACACCCCCCCCCAGCTTGTCCATGTACAGCACACGTGCGTGTCTGCACAGGCACAGCAACTTTCCAAACAGAAAAGAGAGCTGGTTGCCAAAATCCGCAGCTACTTTCACCGTTGAAGGCACGAGACACCCCCAGGCAAGAGAGCAGCTTCCAGAAGTGAAGACCAGAGACACTGAACATTCTAGCATGAAGCCTTCTCATGGAGACCTACAACAGAGCCCACATCTTCGGCTGGGGCATTTCTGCAAAGTCTGAGTCGGGCGGGCAGGTGGGCAGGGGGAGGGAGATGGTGCCAGGCGAGCTGGGTGCCCCCAGCTCTTTCCCAGTCTGGTCTGTGGAAATGCCAGCCTCTCCCAGCCCATTCACCCCCTTGCTGGGACGTTGTGATTCCTGGGTTCTGCTCCCATCAACAAGGATATGCCAAAAAGCAGGATTTGAAGGAGGAGGGATGGGTGAGAAGCTTGCAGAAAATGAGCCGTTCCACAATTTTCTTTGCTGCCTTGTCCCAGGAAAGAGCAGCCGGAGAATGGCTAGCTCCTGTTCCCTTTTACGGGTGACCTACCTCTCTTCCTGGAGGAAGCCGAAGGGAGGGCCAGCCATCACAGCTAACTGGATGGCAAGAAGGCAGCCACACCCATAGCAAAAGTCTGCACAGAGGCTCAGATTGCCTGGGTCAGCCCATCAACCACCGCAGAGTGACAGTGACGTTGGGCAAGTTACAAAGCCTCATGCAGTTTCCTCGTAAAAGTAAAACCACTGAGGGTGCCTGGGTGGCTCAGTCAGTTGATCCTCCGACTTCAGCTCAGGTCATGATCTCACAGTCTGTGAGCTCGAGCCCCGCGTCGGGCTCTGTGCTGACAGCTCAGAGCCTGGAGCCTATTTTGGATTCTGTCTCCCTCTCTCTCTCTCTCTCTGCCCCTCTCCTGCTTGCTCTCTCTGTCTCTTAAAAATAGATAAACATTAAAAAAAAGAAGAAGTAAAAGGATTGGACGACGCCCTCCTGCAGGGCTGTCTTGAGGACCCCATGCCCAGACCCTCGCATGCAACAGCCCAGAGCACAGAGAAGATGCCTGTCTTTTGAAACGGCTCTCTCTCCCACGCCACAAGACAAGATCACTTCTGGAGGCCAAGGTAACAGGGCCTCCAGGTTGCTTTTCATCCCATATCTAAGCAGCACATCTAACAGCCCACCCTTCATCCAAGGGCTCGTATGGCAACGGTGCTCCTAGTCTCCTGATTCCAGAGAGCCTCCCTGTCCCCTGCCCGGGGCTGGCTCCCAACGTGTCCACTCAGCATTGTCTAAGGGTGTCCCAACGGTCGCTAGAAATCCTACTTCCGACTTGCTGTGGCAGGGGAGGGGAGGCGACCCTGACAGGAAGCAGGTGTGGCCTCCATGGAGGGGAGAAGGGGGTCACAAGCTGCTGTCACCTGCAGCTTCCAGGAAACGGCCCTGATTGTGGCCCCGGGCACTGCCTCTGCAGAGTGTGGGAACCGCGCTATGGAAAGAATTTTGATTTTTCTCTTCCCTAGTCCTCCCAGGGAAATAGAGACCAGAGAGCATTTTTTTTTTAATGTTTTTATTTTATTTCTAGGAGAGAGAGAGAGAGAGACAGCGTGAGCAGGGGAGAGTCAGAGAGAGAGGGAGTAACAGACTCTGAAACAGGCTCCAGGCTCTGAGCCGGCAGTCAGCACAGAGCCCGACGCGGGGCTCGGACCCACGAACTGCGGAGATCATGACCTAAGCGAAAGTCGGATGCTTAACCGACTAAGCCACCCAGGCGCCCCATAGAGACCAGAGAGCATTTTTAATGACTTTGTGTAGCAGCAATCCTGCAAGACGGAGCATCCTTCAGAAAAGAAAAAAAAAAATTTGGATACTCAGAGTGGAGAAAGAATACAAGGCCAGGAGATGATGTGCTCTCACCTCTATTCCCTGAGGCAGACCAGCCCCCCAAACCACCACACACACACACACACACACACACACACACACACACACACACACACACCATTCCACACCCCCTCGGGCTCACCAGACTTCACCACTCAGAATGCTCAGTAGTTGTGGGCTGCCGGGCTGCACACCTCAGATGACCCGGGTGCTAGAACCCAAGCTCATTTGCATGTTGACCTGCCAATCACTGCCCCCACCTGGTTCGGTTGGTTTATTGCAAGTTCATTGGTCTCCGTGCCCTCCCATCGGACCGGATTCTTTTTTTCTGTATGTCGGTTACATAATACTGTCTTCCTGTTTTGTGAGTTAAGAAACGCATCTCCACCTCCTAATTTTTACTTGGGGCTGAAGGAAGGGAGACAAGCAATGGCCAGGAGTCTGCAGGTCACCCTGGGGCTGAGCCTTAGAGGCTCCCTCAAGTGGCCTCTCCCCCTGAGGCTGGAAAGGGTGAACTGCCACCTTTCCCTTAGGGGTGGAGCTGGGAAGGCTGGAGGCCTCCTGCTGTCCCCGGTGGGCTCCCTGACTCCTCAGGGCTAGGCGGATATGGCCACTGTCAAATTGGGAAGGGGGCACATAGGCATGGGGCCATGGGGGCAGTAGGGGACCCTGTTAAACCGTCCTGGCTTCGAAGCTCTAAATAGGAGCCACCCTCACGGCCTCCTTTCTCCAGGTTCAGAAACCTGGACAAGCAGCCCCCCCTCTCCTTCCCCGGGCCAATGCCCAGATCCGGAGGGAGGGGGAGGAGAGAGCCAGCGGCCCAGGGGGTGGGGGTGGCAGTGCCGCTCCCGCTGCCACCGCCCCCTGTGTATAAAACTCCCTTTGTATGCAGGTCGCCGGCTGCTCCCCATGCCAGGTGCAGCTGCCAGGATTCTCAATGCGGTTTGAACACAATTTGCCAGTGTTGGTTCAGCTCCGCTGGCTTCCAGTTGGGGGGCCATATGCTGCCTTTAATCTGCCTGTGCGATTCTCACCGATGTCAATAGGCGCGGGCGGGTGGGTGGCTGAAATGGCCCGAAAGCCGGGGATGGGGTGGCGTTCCCACTGCTTCCAGGCGGCCTGAGTCCTCACACCACCGAGGACCACCAGCGGGTCCTCGCAGGAGGCCGTGGCGCTGGGCGGCAGGGACAGGCGGGGCCGGCCGCTGGCAGCTGCCGGGCGTTTGGCCGGGGCGCGTGGGAGCCTCTCGGGCCGGCCATCCCCATCGCCGTCATTGGGCCTTCCCCTCCGCAGAGATCCCTGCCAAGGAAGCCGGCCGGGGAGGTGCCAGGGCTCAGTCCAGACTTCGCATTTCCCTCATTCTTTCTTTAATTGGATTTTTGGTCCTGCTGGGCAAAATAAGCTTTCCACTGGCAAAACACTCTTGCCTCTTCTGAACGCGCGATGGTGCCTGGCGGCTCTGGGCGGCTCCGGGCAGGACGTTGCCTTCCTCCTCCGCCAAAACATTCATTCCTTCTCTCCAGGGACACAGCGGCATGGCGCGCGCGCGTACACACGCACACCTACCGCACACCACACGCACACAGCCCCACTGCCATATGCACACAAACACACACACCCACCACCACCGTCTGCACGCACGCCTACACCACACGCCACGTGCACACATATACACACCACCACCATATGCGCACACGCGTACCCCACACTGCTCGCACACATGCGCGCGCGCGCACACACACACACGCACACACTCTGCCAGGTCCAGATGAACTTGGCCTCTCTCGGAGAACTCCACTTAGAGGCCTTCTCTGAACTAACTGGGTAAAGGTCCTGGCTCAGAACGGCCCAGCGTGTCGCACCACAGCCTGAGTGGGGGCTCAGCCCCAGGGGCTGGCTGTACCCTCAGCATCTGGGCTGCCTCCTCCCCGGTAGTCAGACCCTCCTTCCCTGAAGGCCCGGAAGTCCCAATTTTGTGACCCAGCCACAGATTAAAGTGCCAAGGAGCCATCTCCCTTCCGTCCTTGACAGGCAGGCAAGAAAGCTTAACTCAGTGTTTGTCTAGGGGCTGGGAGGGAGGGGTGAGGATGAGTGGGCAGGAGAGCTGGAGTCTGGCTGAGAAGTGGCATTTTACTAGCAACACGCAGAAGACATTTGGCTGCTCTGAGACCTTGGACTGAGCATTAGGGAAGAAGGGGAGAGGAGGGAGAGAATGAGAGGAGGGAAGGAAAGGGGAAGGGAGAAGGGGAGGGAAAAGAGGCAGGGAACAGGAGGAGAGGAAGGGGAGGGAGGAAGGGAAAGGGGAATGGGAAGGGGAATAGCGGGGAGGAAAGGGGGAAGGAGGGAGGGATGAGAGGGAAGGTATGGGGAACGTATGGGGAGGGAAAGGGAGGGGAGGGAAGCAAGAAGGAAAGGGGGAAGGACAGGGAGAGGAGGAGGGGGAAGCAATGGAGGAGGAAGAGAGGAAGAGGGGAGGGGAGAAGGGGGGTGGGCAGAAAAGGAGGAGGGAGGGGAGGAGAAGAGGGTAAGAGAAAGGAGAGATGGCGCAGGGAGAAGAAGAGGGTCAGAGAAGGAAAAGAGGGAAGGGGAAGAGAGGAGGGGGAAGGGGAGGAGGAAGAGCAGAGAGGGGGGAAAATGATTGGAGAAAAGGAAGGAGGAAGAGCCACCCCACCCCACCCCCACCCATGTTTTTAAAGGAAATGAGTTTTACTTTGTAGCAGCTCTGAGGAGCAGCAGAGCTGACCCCCAAAGCTTCCCTGGGCTTCGCCAGTGGGATCGTCCCTGGCACAGTCTCCAGGAGCTGGGGGCCATCACTAGGGGGCAGCCCCGCAGTCCTCAGTCTCCGTGCCTGAGGTCCAGGGCCCCCGCATGTCCCTGCAGCTGGAGTGCCGGCTAGAGCCCTCCCAGGAAGTCCTCAACCCCCACAGCAGGCGGAAAGCTGCTGATGGTCAAATACATCACAATATTTCAGAGTCCCTGTTAACAAGCACCCATTAAAATTTGACAACCAGGTAGTGGCGCAGAAAGCACTCGTTTTGAAAAAAAACTTGAGGCTTTCTGCTGGTTCAGCAAGACGAAGCCGGTTTACCTGCGCCTCGCATGCTAAGCCCAGAGCTCGAGGCCTGAGCTCCTGGGTGCTGCCTGGTTCACGGAACTCGGGGTGTTTATTTGCCAGGCCACATCTGAACCTGGCTTGTTAATGAGCCTGCTTTTGTAAGCTCACTGCCAGTCAGGCTGCGTTTTTTTAATCAAAAGATAAAACAGTCGGTTATCAAGGATTAATGACTCTTACAGCATCCATATGAGGCTCATATTTATCTTTTAAAAGAAAACGGAAGGAAGAAAAATGACCAGATTTTGTTTCAGTAAGCAGTTTAAATCTGCTCTGGTAAGTTGAATTCATTCATTCATTAATTCAGTCATGTGTCTGCGAGAAGCCAGCAGGAGCCCCTTCCATCATAAGAACTTCTCACTGTGAAATAAACCCCGAGTAACCAGATTAACTATGAAGTATGTCTCCGTCAGGTTTTAGGCATTAGTTCAAGTGTACTTTCTGGGCGTTCCGGCTTATTGTAGCGAGTTGCTGGTTCTGGTATTCCAGGCAGCACTTGGGGAGGAGGAAGAGTCTCTGGGTCCCCTCTCTGGCTTCAAAATAGAGCTCGTGTGTGCAATGACATTACTCTGCCCTGTTGATTTAACTGAGAATATCAATATTTTAAATAGGTTCCCCTATGATTCATATACTTTTGCATAGCACCGAATGTACAAATATCTCTCCACGTCTGAATGCACAGAGGCACACGTGCACAGTCATGTGTGCATGCGTGCACACACACACACACACAATTGTATCACACATGCATCTGTGTGACCATGCAGAGTGCAGGACTCCAAAATACTCATTTGAAACTGTTGGGGGGCTTGCACCATACAGTGTGATGCTGGGATCTTGTGTTTAGCCACCCAACATACGGTTTGGCCAAAAAAACAAAAAAATATTGGCTGTCTTCATTCCGGCCTCTTTCTTTATGTTCCCTACCCTCTTTCTGAGGGTCTATAAGCTCCGAGGGATGAAAACTATAACTATTGCATGAGGATGCTTGAAATCACAGCCAGAAATGTCAAGGTGCTCCTTCCCACACCATCCGCGATGAGACACACTCAGGTTACAATGCCAGCCATGTTGGAAATTAAATTGATATTTACAACACTGCAGCACATCATTGTATGGCTTCAAAGACAGGGACATACTGATTCTGGAGTGGGATGGGGAGCACAGACAAATTCAAAGAACCCCCAGAACAGAGGTCTGTTTATTGTAGCTCAACTTCTCCAGACCTACGGCTCCTCATCTGTCCCGTGATGATATTAATGCCTGATCTATCAGCCTGGGGGGGGCTATCAGCCTGGGGGGGGAAGGACGCAGAATTCCCTGAGAGGGTAGAATTTAAAGGAAATGCCTACAGGTGATTGTTTCTAGGAGGGCAGGGTAACTAACAGCTCAGTTCCTGAGGGAAAGGTGTCCCCTGAAAGTCCTAGAACCCCTGCTGTTTTGCCAATTGCTCTTCTGACTTCTGGGCTGGGAAGAGAGGCTGGTGGTGGTGGGAATGTGGAGAAGGATTCCTGGTGGAAGGTTCCAAAAGCCCTGCCTTTGCTAATAGGACTTCAAAGTCTTGGAAAAGCTTCTCGGCAACCTCATCTAGAGAGAATTGGAAACGCGGGCAAGGGGCCCTTTTGCCCACACTGTGGCAGCCATTCCTTTCGGTGACTCAAACCCTCGAAATAGTAAAGGGCTTTGCCATAAGATACCTATTAATTACAAGGGGAAGGATCATCATTTTACCCTGAAGACACCCAGCGGGCATCCCGTTGGCCAAATGATAAACTGACATCATGTGCCTCCTGATACAAAGCACTGAGAAGGACACAGCATCACTTCAATGGTATTGGTGCCAAGTGTAAGGAATCAGAATCACATCCTGAGGAAACAGCAGACAAACCCAAGTTGAAGGATTATTTTGCCAAACAACTAACCTATGTGCTTTAAAACCGTCAAGGTCAGGAGACTCAACTAAAGACTGAGGACCTGTCCCAGATTAAAGCAAACCAGGGAGGAGAGACAGCGGCATGCAATGTGTGATCCTGGATCGGCTCTTGGAACAGAAAAAAAAAGTTTCTTCTTTTGCTATAAAGGGCAGTAGTGGGACAGTTGAAGAAACGTGAGTGTCTGGAGATTAGATAACAGTGTTATAGGAACATTAATTTCCTGATTTTGATAATATGGTTCTATAACAGACTATCCTTGTTTCTTAAGAAATCTATACCAAAATATCAGAGGTAAAGGGTCATTGTGTCCACAACTTATTCTCAAATAGTTCACTAATATCTCCATCTATAGCTAGCCAAGCCAGCTGGCTATGTACGGTCTATCTGTCGACAGAGAGAGAATAAAGGAAATTAGTAAAATGCCAACCTTTAGAGAATCTGGGTGAAGGGTATATCAGAATTCTTTGTACTATTTCTGAAACTTTCCTGTGAGTCTGAAATTTATTTTAAGCTAAAGATGAATAAATACATAAAGGACTTCGGGTTTCGCTTTGGAGCAGCAAGGAACAAGGGAGATGGCGAATGGACTGAAGCCAAACCTGGTGAACACGAGGATCCCCCAAAAGGGTCAGTGGACAGGGTGGCCATGGCCCAGCAGAGAAGAAACGGGACAGGGCCCAGCACTGGCGCTGACCTCAGCCAAAAGTTGCGTCTAGAATTTTCTGCAGTATGGATGTACATGGATGCAGGCTGGGGAATCGTTCTTTAGGGTTCAGTGTATAGCATGGGGCTCACCATTTAGTAGGTGGTCCATTGGTATTGGTGCCAAATGAATGAATGAATGAATATGCTCCTCCCTCTGTATCACACACCACAGGGCAGCAGGCTCCCCAGGTCTGACCAGGGCGCCGCACCTCTGTGTACTGGCCCCGGCTGGATGAGAAGGCTTGAACGGCGACAGTGGGAGTCAGAGCTCCCTGCATTCATCTGAAAGCTTATGTGAGATTCATTATTTAAGCGACAGCACAACCCCCAAATAAACACGTGCGTCTTTGCAGCCCGCAGCCCAGGAGCACTATTAAACACACAGCAGCAAAAGGCTCCGGCCTTCGCTGCTGCGTGCAATTTCCAGCCGGCTCGCTATTCTTTTGTCACCGCCTTTTTATTGGTTTTCTCAAAGTGGTTACAATGCTGTTATTGTAAAACCCTCGCACCAGAAGAGTGAGAAAGACGGCGGTGCCCGAGAATAGAGCAATTTCTGCCGGGAGAGTGCACACCTGGTGGGGGAGGCTACCTAGCAAAAGTGGGGGTGGATGGAGCCTTTTCTTTGCTCGGGTCCACTTGACCCACTTGTAAATCCACTGGGAGCCAGGGCAGCCCTTGAATTCCCTGGAGGGTAAAGGGCCTTGGCGCTTTCTGCCCCTCGTGGGGGGGGGGGCCCTGTGAAAGAAATCTCCATGCCCTTCCCCTTCTGGAAGCTGTGGTTTCCGGATGCATGGGCGGGGTGGGTGTCCCCCAGATGGAGGTCAGCCTGGAGGACAGAAGGGGGGCTGTGATTTCTCCAATATCCCCACTCCTCACCTGCAGCAAAGACTTTTTTCACCCCACTGGGTTATATGTATTGAGGTATCCTTTACATGCAAGAAAACGTGCCAATTCTAAGTGCCCATACACCTTTTACGCCAGCCAGCTCAAGAAATAGAGCACCGCTGTCCAATACAGCTTCCTGCAAAGGTGAAAATGTTCCATACGTGTCACACACGACTACTGAGGCACTTCAATTGTGGCTAGTGCTACCAAGGAACCGAATTTTAGTCGTACTTCATTTTCACTGAAGGAGCCGCATGTGGCCAGCGGCTACTATATTAACACAGATAGAGAATATTTCCAGAAAGTTCCCTTGTGCCCCTTCCAGTCCACACTTCCCAAGAGGTAACTGCTTTTCTGGCTTGTACCGCTGTGGACCAGGGTTTCCCTACCTCATCACGACTGCTATTTGGGGCCAGTTCATTGTGAGGGCTGAGCTGTGGGCCAGGGGACGTTTTGAAGACCCCTGACCTCCACCTCCTACATACCACAGCACCCACCCGCAACTGTGACAACCAAAACTGTCTCCAGACAGAGCCAAATGTCCGCCAATAGGCGGTAGGGTGGAGACGCACCCCTGGTTGAGAACTGCTGCCCTAAATTTAGTTCTGCCGCTTTTTAAACTTCAACTCAATGGAATCGTACCGTGCTACGTGCTGTATGCAGCCTCTTCTTTTTTATATACCGTAAAACCTTGGTTTGCGAGCATAATTCATTCCAGAAACCTGCTTGTACTCCAAAGCACTTGTATATCAAAGCGAATTTCAAGAACTGTTGGCTCAGCTGTGATCATGTGATGCTCGGCGTCGCATACTACTCATATTGCAAGATATTGCCTGTTTTTCAAGATAAAATTTATTAGAAAGGTTTGCTTGTCTTACAGAACATTCACAGAACAAGTTACTGGCAATCCAAGGTTTGTGTATATACATATACACATACGTATATACATACATGTATACATATATGTGTATACGTAAACATATGCATATACATATGTATATACACAGTAGGAATGCTTTGCTCACACTTCTGGAGGTTGGAACTGAGATCAGGGTGCCAGTGTGGTAGGGTGGGGGCCCTCTTCCAGGTGGCAGACTTCTGTCATTGTACCCTCATTTGGTAGAAGACCGTGTGCAGCTCCTTTTGTCCAACGCGATGTCTGTGAGATTCGTCCAGACTGTTGAGTATCGGCGGTGCATTCCTTCGTATTGCTGGGTAGCATTCCACTGCATGGACGTACTACAGTTTGGTTATCCATTTGTCTGCTGATAAACATCTGGGTTGTTTCTGGGTTGGGGCTAGTATGCACAAAGTGGCTATGTTCATGAGCAGAGCTCCGTGCGGACACAGGCTGTCATTTCTCTTGGGTGCATGCCCGAGCGTGGAACTGCCGAGCCACCGGTGTGTGCTTACCTTCATCAGAAACTCTTCCGTTCTACACTGTGCCCTTCTCCGTTCCTACCAGCGATGGGATGAGAGCCCCAGTTTCTTCGTGCCCTCTCCCGCCGAGTGGCACCATCTGTCTCTTCATTTTAGGTGGTAGGGTGGTGGGGTAACCTCTTAAAGGCCACAGAGCCACCCAAGGGAGCCAGATTCAACGTGCAGCTAATAACAAAAGCATGAGCGTTGAGAGGGGCTCCAGAGCACCCTCCCCTGCCCCCGGCCTTGGTGAGCTCTGAGTCCAGGGAGCGGAGGGTGCCTCAAGGCTCCCACAGTGGGGGTGTGGCAGATTTCTTCCCCCTCAATTCCCTTTCCGCTCCTCAGCTTGTGGGAGGGGAGACGTGCCATGGGGAGCGAAGTCACAGACAAGAAGACAATTCCTGGAAAACCGAGTTTGCCTCAAGCCCTGCCCCATTACCAACACTCGGGTGTGCACCTGCACGTGCATGAGCCCCACAGAGACACAGGACAGCAACTCGTTCTTCGAAAGAGGAGGGGTGATGTTGATGAGGAGAGATGAGAAGACCCGAAGAGTTGCTTGGCTGCCGCGTGGGGAGTTCCGAATGGGCTGGCTCAGGATCTGCCACCTTTTGGAGGGCACGCCTTGCAAGGATCGTAAATTAGACCCCAGAAGATGGGACACACATCAAAGAAACCCCAATCCCCGCCTCGGGGCAGCGTCTGGTCTCATTTTCGATGGAAAATAAACAGTGCAACTCAGAAGCTGGAGATTCTATAATGCCACCAAGACCTGGACACAGAGAGCTGCCTGCTTTAGGACTGACAGAGTGCGACCAGTGAATCCAGAGGGGTTTGCCAGAGGAAGTCAGGAATCTGCAGGAGAGGAGAGCCCGAGATTAACCACAAGACAGAGAGAGCACCCCCCTGTCCAAATAAGAATGCCTGTCTCAACATGTTCTTTTATTTGGTGCTGTTTCTGAGGGTCTGCTCTCAAATGCAATGCGCCCCTAAAACTTGACCTTGAGGATGTTACTCCCCCTACCAAATATATATACATATATACATACATATACACACTTATATATACATATATATATATACACACATATATACATATATATACACACATATACACACACACACACACATATATATACACATATATACATATATATACATATATACATATATATATATATTGCTTTCAGATTCATAAGGAAACTCTGGATAATGAAGCAATCTCTGCCTGCTACTGTAGTGTGTTGGTCTCTGTGTCGACTCAGGTCTCCGACAACATTATCTTGTAACAGTCAAGGGGACGGGGTTGGGGATCAGGGATCCTCTGGAGAGAGCCTTACATGTTCTGTCAATGGCTCAGGATAGAATGAGCTAGAACTGGGAAGTGGCTTTTCTGGCATTCTGAATGTGGACCTTCATCACCCCTAGACAAGGGACTTGGGTCCAGCCTCGTGCACCTAAATGCCTTGGGGCTGGAACGTCCTTACCCCACCGGCGGTAGGACTTCAAGTTGGCATCTGCTTGGGGAGAAGAGATGCTAGCCAGCCAGGAAACCACAGCGGGAGGCACATCCAGCTGAAGATTGGAAACCAAATGCCCCGGGTTCATGTTCTTTATCTTTTCTCTCTGCCTGCCTTTAAAATATTTACTAAAATGCGAGCTCCTTGTGGGCAGGGGAGCGTCTGTTTTGTCCACGGCCACATGAACCGCTATAGATGTACCAGGCACATTGCTCACCGAGCATTTATGAGCAGTGGACTAGCAAAGCCCCAACTGAATGCCCGGGCCTTGGTTCCGCTGAGCCGCTTGGCCACTGGGAAAGCAGAGTGCTTGGGAGTCGAGAAGCCACACTCGGGACACACCAGAGAGATGCGTAGCACTCATGAACCTGGCGTGACCGTTTCAGGGCTGACAGAAGTGAGGGTTCCAGCCGTGTTCTCAGCCCCTTGGGGCCGATTTGGCCTCCATTACCAGTCTTGAGTGGGGGGCGGCTGGGGGCCTTATTTTACGCGCGTGCCCTTACAGGGCCTCCTTCCTTACAGGCTCCCCAAACCTCAAGGCGTGATCACAAGCAAGTTTCCAGGAAGGGAAGGCTCCAAGCAGACAAGGGAGGCCAGACTCCCAAACTTCCCTCATGGCACATCCCCTCCTCCCGAAGCCACGGGCCACCCCCAGGAAAAACACTCTTCATGACGGGTCCCACGAAGGACAGGGTCCTTCCCTTTGTTTCCCTTCAGCAGAGCCGGGACGGGCAGACATTTCAAAAATCAGCTTTGTTTTTGGAAGAGGCACAGAGGCGTGAGCAGCCTGCCGTCACATGCGTTTCCCTAGTCCGGACTCCCCGAGGTAAGTTGGAGCAAGATTCATTCCAAACCCGTGCCCTGGGGGATCAGAGGAGAGAGCCGGGGTGCCAGCCGGTGGCCCAGGGCGTGGCCAGAGTTGCCTCACTCCCAGCCTGCAAGGAGCCACAGGGCCATCTTCCTCCCTCCCAGAGGCAGCCGTCACCTCTGTCCCAGGGCCTGCGGGGAGCCCAGCTCCCCCTTGGGCGGAGTGAGGGTGCAGCCAGCCGGGGTTCGGGGTTAGCAGTCAGCAAATGATAGAGCTCTCTCTGGGTCTCTGTCATCTAATCCACCCACCTCTGGAGCTTCCCTTGCAACTCACTCAGGAAGCGCCCCTCCCCCCACACCATCTGGAAGTGGTTTTTGAAAAATCTACTCATTATTGTTAAAAAGCAACACGTAGGCTTTTGCAAGATACAGTTACAACAGCAGCCCCAAATCTACAAGTTCCCAAAAGGTAGGGACGTTTATGCTGCCCCACCCCCACCCCGCCACCGCGGGCACATAGTAGAAGCTTGAGCAATGACGGCCAAACGGACACGCAGAGGTGCTACGCTTGCAGTAAGGGAGCTCCAGTTATGTCTGCGTAACAAATAGTTCCAAAAGATGGCAGCTTCAGCACTGTTTCCTCAGGCTCTCGGTCTCCAGGGGCTGGGAATCCGGATAGGACACAGCAGTGATGCCTTGGGTCTCTGCTGCACGATGTCTGAGGTCTCAGTGGAAAAGATGTGAAGATTGGTGGGGGGGAGGCGGGGCGAGCTCATCACCCTTCACTCGCGCTTCCGGCCACTTGGGTTGAAGTGGCTCGAGGTCTGGGCCCACCGGAACTGTCCATCTGAGCCTCTACACGTGGCCTTTTTATGAGGACTGGGCTTCCTCGCTGAATGGCTGACTCAGGGTATCGGAGTTCTTCCGTGAGAGCCAGTCAAAGCTCAAGGCAGAAGCTACTGCCACACTTTCGTTTGAAGCTGTCATCATCTCATCCAGACTCGAGGGGAGGAGAGACAGACCCCACCTCTCATTAGAAGGCGTGTCAGAAAACTGGCGTCATGTTTTAAAACCACCACTAAGGGGGCGCTCTGTGTTTAGTCGTTAAGCGTCCCCGTTCGCTTTAGGCTGGGTGATCTCGCGGGTTCGTGGGTTCGAGCCTGCCGGGCTCTGTGCTGACTGCCAGCTCAGAACCTGGAGCCTGTTTCAGAGTCTGTGACCCCCTCTCTCTCTGACCCTCCCCTGCTCACACTGTCTCTCTCTCTCTCCTAGAAATAAATAAAACATTTAAAAAAAAAACCCACCACTAAGGGGAAAGCCCTGTCTCCCTTAAGGCTGTTGCACTCATTCCTTCAGGAGAATTTATCTTGCACATACTTGTGCGCGGCACATCAAGCCCTGGGTTGGGTCACGTGTAAGGATTCAGCAGGTGAACAAAATAGACACTGACTCTGCCCTCACGTAGCCTGCACTCTATTAAAAGAGACCGATATCAAACAAATAAACAGGCAGGGGCACCTGGGTGGCTCAGTCCGTTGAGCGTCTGACTTCTGACGTTTGATTTCGGTTCAGGTCATGATCCCAAGGTCATGCATGGGAGCGTGCTTAAGATTCCCTCTCACTCACTCTCTCTCCCCCTGCCCCTCTCCCCCACTAGTTCTCTCTCTGTCTCTCTCTCTCTCAAAAAACAAATTTTAAAAATTGAAAAACCAAATAAACATGTCAGTGCATGATAAGCACTATTCGGTTAGGGGGAGTGCCCAGAGAAAGATCCGGAAGACTTGATTTCGATGGGAAATACCTTGCTCCTCTAGGAGCAAAATCTGATGCAGGTGCTTTGAGTGCAGGCAATTGCTTTGGAGGTGATTCCTGGGAGAAGCAGTAGAGCAAGGACCTGAGAGACAGCAAGGAGGGAGGCTGGGGGATGGTTAATCAGCAGGCTACCACTGCGGCCAATGGCCTTTAGTGCCACGGGATGCCGATGCTTTTTTTTATGTTTGTTTATTTATTTTGAGAGTGCTCATGCGCATGCGTGGGGGCGGGGCAGAGAGAGAGATCCCAAGCAGGCTCCACACTGTCAGCGCAGGGCCTGGCGCAGGTCTCAAACTCACAACCCTGAGACCATGACCCGAGCTGAAACCAAGAGTCACACCCTTAACGGACTGAGCCACCCAGGCGCCTCAGCTGCGAGACACTTCTGGCTGACCGTGCGGAACACACTTCAGATGGGCCCACTCGAAGGCCAAGGAAGCTGGGACACCTACTCCACACCAAACTCCTAACAGTCACAGTTGGGGGCCCCAGGGAGGCTGTCCTCTCCGTGGGCCCTGCCAGGGAGAACCTCAGGCAAAGGGCCCCAAGGAGGTACCTACCCTGGGGATAAAGAAGCGATCTTCTCAAGGGAGTTCAAGGGTCCAGAATATGTGATGTGTAGATGGTCCGTCTATTTGTCTGTGTTCCATGTGGCGTTTCACACCACCCGGAAGCCAGCAGTTATCCAGGTGCCTCAGAAGGCAATGCATTTTTGGTTTTCTGCCTATGGGTTTGCAATGACTGTCAGCACCGAACTCCCTGCCCCCACCCGCCCCTCCCGTTTGTGACTAATGGAAAACAACGACAAAATTGCCCTTGGGCAGGCAAGGTGGGGCTGTTTGTGCCCAGGAGAGCATTTTCCCTTTTGTGTGAGGTTAACTGCCAGGAATCGTGGGCACCACACCCCGCAACTCTGACCTCAGCGGAGCTTCGCAGCAGAGCGGCCAGCCCACCTTAAGTTACCACGACACCATTCAAGGGGCGGGGGGGGGGTCATGCCCAGCCAGTTGCCCAGGACAGAAGCACTCACTTGTAGGGAAAATTGCAAAGCAGCACCCGGTCAATGGGTGGCCGCATCAGCCACAGACCATGCTTTTGACATGTGCAGGGTCACGGTTAAGGCTGGCACGTGGCTCTAGGGCTCTGGTCCCCTTAGTGAGAACCCAAGAGAACACACATGGCTCGTCCAAGGCTTTACCACTCCAGGCTCCATACACCGAAGGCGAGGCTGCAAAACCAACCTTTAATAAGCTAGAGCGATGTGAGGGAAAATGAGCAACGGGAAAAAAAATGTGTTTTTATTTTTAAATAGCTAAATTGAATTTCTGCTGGATTTTCAAAGAACCTTTGTCTGAATGACCCTTTTCCGATTCCACTGTTACCAGGTATCAAGTGTATGCCAGGCCCCGAGTTAAGCGATTTTTTTTTTTTTAAAGTAAAACAAAGATAGTGAGAATGACCGCTACAGCGGCGAAAGCGCGGGGCAGGGTGGGTAGCTGAAGTCCGGAAGGGCGCCGCGCCTGCTGCTTCTCTGTGGGCTCTTGAGTCCTCTCCCACACAGCCGCCCGTCCCTCCATCCTGCCAGGTCACTGCCACCCTGGGGACAGCCAAGCTGTGTGTGTGTGTGAGAGAGAGAGAGAGAGGGGGGAGGGAGAGAAAGAGGGACAGACGGGGGGGGCGGGGGCGGGGGGATGGGAGAGGAAGGAAGGCAGGAAAGGAAGGGAGAGGAGAGAAGAAGAGCGATGAAGAGGTAAGGAGGAGGGGAAGAGAGGTGGGAGGGGACAAAATGGGAAAGGGGTGAGGAAAAGATGGGGAGGGAAGAAAATGGGGGATGGAAGGAGGGAGAGAAAGGAGGAGAAAAGATGGGGGAAGGAAGAGAAGGGAGGAGAGGAAGGGGAGAGAGAGAGGAAGGCAGAAGGGGAAAGGAAAGGGGGGAGGAGAAAGGGAGAAGGGGAGGGGAGAGAATTCCACTGGGATAGAAAAGCCAGGAAGTCAAATTCCTACCCGGGGGATAAATAGAACCCCAGCTGCACCAAGAACAGTGAGTGCAGTGGTAAAAGCATTCAAACTCAGAATTGCTGACAGTGGAAAATAAACTCATCATCATTGCTGGTGAATGGAAACTTCGGGAAGATGATGTCCTGGACTCCGGACCCCACATCCCCGTCCGGGTATAGGGCCCAGAAGACAGAAGATTTGGTGGGTTGAAAAGTAAGGAGAGAGGGCCCTGGGGGCTGCAGGGTGAGGCCTCTCTGGAAGCCGAGTTGCTACAGGTCCAAAGAGGCGGAGAAAAGAAGGCCGGAGGAGGGAGAGAGGGAGGGAGACACAGAGCCCAGGGGCCCTGCTGGGTGCAGTGGTCTGAAGCAGACCCTGCGAAGGTGGGTGGCAGAGGAAAGTTAGGGGCACACCGAGTCTGTGTCTGGTGTCCCCAGGGCTTGGCCAGAAGCGGCAGCCCTGCCCCCAGGTGCCAAGGGAAAGGCCTGGGCACCACAACTGCTCCTGACCCCGACCCCCTTCCCCTTCCCTGACCCCACTCCCAGTGCAGGGCTGCTAGCCACTGATGAGAGGAGAGAGACAGACCCCTCCGGCCCTTCTCCTGATTACAAGAGCCCCTCCCCCAACTTCTGACAGCCTACACCTGCGACTCTTTGGAGGCCCGCCCTGGAGCAGCTCACTGTCCTTGAACCAAAAGTATCTGGGCATTTCTAGCCTGCTCTCAGAGTAGCCCCTAGCCAATGAAGGAGCACGACAGCGCAGCTCTCTTGCCCAGAGGCAGGATAGACTCTGAAGTGTGACTCACCTTCCAGAGCCCCCATCCCCCCCAAGGTCTGACTAAGCAGTGGCTCTTACTTGGTCTGAAATTGACCTCATCCCACCCCACTGCCCCACTTCCGGGTATCTGCTGGGAGCCCTGCCTTAAGAAATCACTTCCATGGAAATCCTCATCTCAGGGTCTGCTTCTGGGGAAACAGAAGTCACGGGGCCCGCGGGCCAGGCAGTAACAACAGTTACTGTGGGTACGCACGGTACAGACAGTTCTCATCTGGTCCTCGCTGCGATTGAGCGCTTTGCACGGAGGAGGAAGCGGAAGCCGGCGGCGCTCAGAAGGGACTTACCCAGGGTGGCGGAGCTGGTGAGCTGAGCGGCTTAGATGAAACCCGAGGGTTGCACGCTCTCCTTTGGGGAACCCTCTGCCTCTCCCCAAAGGAGTGCACATCTCCGGGCCTCACTGCCAGCAGCGATCTGGGGCCAGCCAGGTACAGAGGGCCAGGATGATGACCGAGGAGAGAGCAAAAGCTCCAGTTAAAGCCTCCGTTCCCCACCGGGAGCCAGTTCCCCAAAGCCCTGCTCGATTTGCCAAGCACCCAGAGGCCTTCAGCTAGGGGCCCACTGCTTAATCAAACTCCCCGATCTCCTTCGTGCGGTTTTTTCAGACAACCTCCAAGAGCCAGCACTTACTAGGAGGAACTCAGAGGCTGCCAAAAACGCCCTGTGAATAAATGTTCAGGGTTCCATCAGGAGACGCCCACAGTGACTGATGAGTCATCAGATGACCAGCTGTCACCACCGCGCACTATATATAGAAGGGGAAGGCCGGAGGGGTGCCTGGGACGAATGCAAGGAGGGGGAACACGCACCCAGGAGGAGAGGCCCCAGCTGGGGAGGGTGGGCGTAGGGCACGTGGAGGCCACACCCTCAGCTATCGGAATGTGGGTCAGTGATCACCCCAGCGCGGGATGCTGCTCAAATCGGAAGCGAGGCCAGCACATGGATAATGACGGCTGCTAATGATGGTTATGGGAAGAATAATTGTTCCGAGAACTTGCACCGCCTCGCCTTCTTCCCACTGCACATACATCCAGAGGGCAAATTAACATCGCCGCCATGCACACAGCCCAAACCAAGGTTCTGGGCCCCCGGGGCTTGGCTAGGCTAGGCCTGCGCTGCCCGATTCGGTAGCCACGGCCACGTGTGGCTCCGGAGCACCCGAAACGTGGCCAGTCGCAGCTGAGATGTACCATAAGCATAGTACGCACACTGGAGTTCAAAGACTCCGTTCCAAAAAAGAATGTAGAGTGGCTCATTAATACTCTTTTTCCTCGGTTACGTGTTAAAACGACAATATTTTGGATAACCTGGGCTAAACTAGGCTATATCGTTCAAATTAATTTCACCTGTTTCTTTTTACCTTTTTAATGTGGCTCCTAGAACATTCCAAATGCCATATGTGGCTCACATTTGTGGCTTGCATTATATTTCTATTGGACAGCACTGGGTTACAGGCTGGAGGCCAGAACCTTCCGGAAATCCTGGCTGTGCCCTCTCCTGACAAATAAAGCTTCCTAGTTTTCCTAGTTCAAGGCTGAGAGAGGCCACGGCTACCCTCCAGACAATCCACATACGGGTCACAGAAGGCCCAGGTGACACACAGAAGCCCCTGACTGTGAACCTCAAACTTGCCCCTCAGAGCTTCTGAAAAGTCACAGCCTTCTGAAGCAAGGAGGGCAAATCCAGTCGCCCCGTCCGGGCTTGTCTTCTCCCTTCCTGCTCTTACCGCCCCGCACCCCCAAGAGCGTTCAATGCTGTGTGCTTGCAAAAAGGGCAGTGAAGTAAGGCCGCTTCACAAACGAAGCAGCCCTTTCCCTCACATATGCAAACAGCAGAGTCGGTCAAAGGAAAGAAGGCAAATGAGAAACAGAAATGCTGACGAGGCAGTTCTCACCGAGAGGGAGGCAGCGCAAACCCAGAGACAGACACACAAATGTCACACACTCCGCCTGCCCGCTGAGACCCGGGTGGAGGGGGGTGGGGGTGATGTGCGCTTGTGAGCATGTGCGTGCGCCTCACGTGTGCCTGTTGAGCACGAGACAGCCCTAGAGAAGGGTTCGAGAACAAGGTTCAAGAAGGAGGTAGACGGAAACACAAGAACATGCAGGAGGCAAGACCAAACGGAAGTGCAGGAGCTGGGCGCGTGCGTGTCTGCGTGTAGTGGGGGAGGGGCGCAGCCTCCCCCGTGGGGCAAGGACTGCCCTTTCTTTCTGTGTCATTTTAAATTATTCATGTCAGGACAATGGAAAGAATATAGCAAAATAAAAAATGCATCGAGGCCGGGCGCACGGTGGATTCACGGGGGGTGGAAACAACCCTGGGAGGAGGGGGCTGGGCCTCGGGTGGCCCTGGGGGGGAGGGGCTGCTTGCCCACTAATTCAGTGCGTCCCGTGCCCACGGAGCCTGGGCTGAACGGTGGGCGCCCGGGGGGGCAGGGCCAGGAGATTTAGGGAGCTGCGTGAGGAGCCGGGTTCTCTAGCCTGGGGGCCACTCGTGCTCCACAGCCCCGGGGGGCCAGGCAGAGGGCGCCCTGCTGCCCGTTGCCTTCTCCCTGCCCCCTCCAGACCGGCTGACTACCCCCTGCCTTCCCTGAGCTGACCCCGCCCTGGCAAGGGCAGAGTCCCTAGGTGACCACCAGTTAATCCAATCAAAGCCGCTTTCCGAGCCGCCGGGACAGGCCGGGACGAGCGCTGTCCTCCCCCGCCCCCCACCCGGGTAATCACATCCAGCCAGAGGCCTTCTGGGAGCCTGTGCCCACTCTGGGAATGTCACTGGAAGAAGGCTTCTTCGCTAAAAGGGGTGAAGGACAAATGCGTCGGTCAGCGCCGGCTGGCACAACAAAACACCGCAGGATATTCAAGACGGCGAGGCTCAGGGGCGCTGGGGCGGCTCAGTCTGTTTAGCAGCTGACTCTCGATCTTGGCTCAGGTCATGATCTCCCGGTTCGTGAGATCGTACCCTGCATCCGGCTCTGCACTGACAATGGGGAGCCTGCTTGGGACCCTCTGTCTCTGACTCTCCTACCCTCTCAAAATAAATTAACTTAAAAAAAAAGAAAGAAAGAAAGAAAGAAAGAAAAAAGCCTCGGTGGCTTAAAGCAACAAATTTATATCTCGTAGTCCTGGAGGCTGGGAAGTCTGAGATCAAGGTGCCGGCAGGTTTGGAGCCTGCTGAGGCCTCTCTCCTCGGCTTGCAGACGGTCATCTTGTCACGGTCAGTCCGCCCATGGCCTCTCATCTGGAGATAATCAACCCTGGGTTCTTTCCATGTGCCAATATTTCCTCTTCTTTTTTTACTTATATTTTTAATGTTTATTTATTTCTGAGAAAGACAGAATGTGAGCGGGGGGAGAGGCAGAGACAGAGAGGGAGACACGGAATCCGAAGCAGGCTCCAGGCTCTGAGCTGTCAGCACAGAGCCCGACGCGGGGCTCGAACTCATGAACCACAAGATTATGACCTGAGCTGAAGTCAGATGCTTGACTGACTGACCCCCTCAGGCGCCCCCCCCCACACTTTTCTTTTTCTTATGAGGACACCAGTCAGAGTGGATTAGGGCCCGCCCTAAGGGCCTCATTTTACCTTACTCCCTGACATTGGCTCAGGTCATGATCTCACAGTTCATGGGTTCGAGCCCTGCGTCAGGCTCTGTGCTCAGAGCCTGGAGCCTGCCTTGGATTCTCTCTCTCTCTCTCTCTCTCTCCGTCCCTCCCCCCCCCCCACCCGCCCGTGCTCTGTCTCTGTCTCTCAGAATAAATAAATGTTAAAAACTTTTTTTAAAAAAAAAGAGAGAAAAAGTACTGTGGCAGATTGAATTTTCCAAGCTGGCCACAGCATGTCCCATGCCACACGCCCTTCTTACGATGTCACTCTTCCCATCAAGAGCTGGAGCGTACAGCCCCTTCCTTTGAATCTGGATGGATTTGTGATGGCAGGCACAAATGTGACTACACTATGTGATTTTCAAGGCTTTCTCTCTCAGGAGACTTACTTTTAGAAATGGGCCACCATACAGTGGGGAAGCCCAGAGTACACAGAGAGACCTCATGGAATGTTCCATCCAGCTGACAGGTTCCGCTGAGATCCCAGCTAACAGCCAGCATCAATGGCCAGACATGTGAGGAAGGAAGGAAGCCTTCGATATGACTTCAGCCCCAGGCGTTGTCTGATGGCATTGGCACGAGACAGAGAGAGAGAGAAAAAGAAAGAGAGAGAGAGAGAGACAGAGAAAGAGCTGCCTAGCTGAGAACACTCAACCCCCAGAACAGCAGGAGATAATAATAAAATAATAGCAATTATTTTTTAAGTTTATTTTGAGAGAGACAGGGACAGCACGAGTGGGGGAGGGGCACAGCGAGAGGGAGAGAAAGAATCCCAAGCAGGATCCGCACTGCCAGCATGGAGCCCAATGAGAGGCTTGAACTCACCACGCCGTGAGATCATGACCTGAGCCGAAACCAAGAGTCAGACTCCTAACCAACAGGGCCACTCAGGCACCCCGATGGCTATTATTTTTAAGTCACTGGATTTTGGAGTGATTCATTCAGCAGCAGTAGATAACCAGAGCGCAGGCCAACATACACACGCACACACCGACAAACGCACCAAGCCCCACTTCACCCAGCCCATTTAGTGGCTCCAGGCAGCAGGGCTTCTGGGCCAGGCTGCCGGGATTCAAATCCCTTTTCCAGCACTTCTTAGCTAGACAACCTGGATGAGAAAATTAACACCCCTGCGAGGGGCGGGGGGGGGGGCGAGTGGGGAGGGAGGGCCTGCCCTCCGAACATGGAGCCCAAGTGGAGCCCTCCACAGGGGATGGCTTTGAGGATGAAACGCGATAACCCACATCAAGTGCTCAGAACCACGCCAGGCATACAGTAAACGCTCAATAACTGCTTGCTGTGATGATATTAGTCAACACCTCCCCTTCCGCTTCCTCGCAGGTGGGCTGAGAAACGGGCCTTCTCCGGCAGACACCCTGCTGACCGTCTTTTTCCATCACACTGAGGTCACCAGCTTTGCCCCACACTTATTTGTTTTGTAAAAATGTCAGCAGCTGGGTCCCAGTCGGCCTCCCCCAGCCCTTTTGGGAGTCAGCGCCCCCCCCGTCAGTATTTGAGCTCTGTGCTCCTGGCCACTGTCATCTGGCGCCTTTGCCCTGCAAACCATTGATGAGCAGACGACAAAACAAGAATTGGCTTCAATACCTGTTGTTAAATGCCCCTGGCCCCAGTCTAGCCACAGAGCCGTGGGACACAGCAGGAGCGGGTGGTGGTGGCTGATGACGGTCAGTCGGCTGGGCTTGCCTGGATCCTCAGGCCTCTCCTCCTGTGGGGGCGCTGGACCTTGCAGCCCCAGGGCACCGGGTTCCTCTCTGAGGCCATGCCAGGGTGGGTCCAGCCGCAGCCTGTTCTCAGTGCCTGGACCCCCTGTGGGTGCCAGCCTCCCCTTAAGCATGGGAGAAGGGGCGGGGGTGCCTGGGTGGCTCAGGCGGTTAGCATCCGACTTCAGCTCAGGTCATGATCTCGTGGTTAAGGAGTTCGAGCCCCGTGTCGGGCTCGCTGCTGTCAGCGCAGCGCCTGCTTCGGATCCTCCTCTGTTCTCCTCTCCCTGCCCCTTTTCTGCTTGTACTCTCTCAAAAATAAATATTAAAAAAAAAAAAAAAGAATTGGAGAAGTGGGAGCCTGGGGAGGCAGAGCAGAATGAAGGCAGCAGTACAGGGGACCCTCTCTGTCCAGTTGACGCCTACCTGGCTTGTGGGGCAACCTCTTGATTCCGCCGTACCCTAAATCCCCTGTCTGGGGCACCCATGTTTCTCTGACTTTCTAGGTGTCTCATTCCGGGCCGGGGAGCGAGAATGACAGGTGAACCACCGTGGGTCTTCTTTCTCACTCTCCACTGGTGGCAATTAGCCCCCCGCCTTCCGATTCCACCAGAATCTGTTTGCCTAGCAACCACCCCCAGCTCTTCCCTCCACGTGGCCACAGCATCTCCTCCCCAAGCCTCCTGGGGCTGCAGGGGTGAGGGCAGGCCTTGGATGAGCTCACCACCTCCCTTACTGGAAATAGTCGCTGCCCCAATCCTTGAATTGCCTTCAAAACTGATCCTTAGTCTCTAACGAACCAATGGGTTCTTTAGGAAGGACATCTGGAACTTTCTTTGCAGTTTCTAGCTTTGCCCATGGGAGCACGACTGGTATCGGGGCCTGGAGAAATCTCTGTTGTATGGGACAGCACTCGCACTGTAGGACGTTGAGTGTCCTTGGCCACCTGCCACCTAAATGCCAGTAGCACCCCCTAGTCACTGTGACCACTAAAAATGCACCCTCATTTCCAAATCCTCCCCAAAGGGGGCGGGGGAAGGATGGTCCCTGAATAGGGAAGCGTTGTGCATCTTGGGATAAGAGTCTCTCTATCTGGCGACAATTGCCAAGCAGCATCTCCCCAAAGGTGTCGGGATGCACTCTTGGTTGGCACCTTCTCCCGCACGTTATTCAACCCGGAGCTACCGCCACAGCACAGGCACCGCCTTCCCTGTCGGGCACTCACATGCGCACCGTGGGAGCAAGGCTCCAAACACCCTCACCGAGGAGCTGGGTCCCTAACTCTCAGCCCGTCGCTAAGACGAGATCATTTGCAGCAGAGCGCTTACTGACCAAACACTTGCATAGTTCCCCACCTCCCCTTCCATCGCCTGCGTTACCTTAAAAAAAGAAAAAGAAAAAAGCAGCCACCGTCAGGAGAGTTCCACCGGAATCTGTTCTTCAACGTCTATTGAGTCAAAATTCCCACTTTAACCCTGAACGCTCGGTTCTTCTGTCTCTGTTGTGAGGTTGGTGTCCGTACCTTAAAAAGGGAGGGGAAATATAGTTTTTTGAAGAAAGAGGAAAAAATAATCCTTCCTCTACAGTGTCTACCGGATACATTCATTTTTCAATATAACATGGAAGCGCTAGCACCTTCTACCTGACCATCGTGCTACCTCTTGACCGAAACCCATTGCCAGCCTGGCACAAAGTGCCGATACCTGGATCATCCAGGGGAGGAACCATCTATGTTGATAAGAACGTAGCTTTGACCTACCTGTCGACAGAGTGGTGTGTGTGTGCACTTAGCTGAAGTAAGTCCACATACCCTGGGCAGTTGTCCTTCCCTGGAACAATCGTTCTCAACACTAGTAGCTTCTTGCTAAAGTCTTAGATTCCTGATCTCACAGTGACAGCCCAAGCTGAAAAGTTTAGGAGTTTTTTTTCGGGGCACCTGCATGGCTCGGTGGTTTGAGCGTCCGACTTCAGCTCAGGTCATGATCTCGAGGTTCGTGGGTTGCAGCCCTGCGTCAGGCTCTGTGCTGACAGCGTGGAGCCTGGAGCCCACTTAGAATTCTGTGTCTCTCTGGCTCTCTGCCCCCTCCCCTGCTCACTCTTGCTCTCTCTCTCCCTCTCTCTCTCAAATATAAATAAACATAAAAAAAATTTTTTTAAGATCATTTTAAAAAACTTTACGGGGTTTTAGTCTTGGGGGGGTCCACTTTTGTGAAGCTGACGAAATCTGTAGCCTCTCTTCCCAGAACCAGACACACACATATAGTGTGCAGTGCAACCACATCTGCACACCCACTCATACAGAATTTTGCGCGCAATCGTGAAGCCCCCTGAAGCCCATCCACAGGCCATGGATTGAGAACCCAGCCCTGATGAACCCCGAGAAGGAACGTGGTGTAAAGCAGCACTGGCGGCCCGTACAGATATGGTTTGGTTCCAGCCAGTAACGGGATCAACCGTCCAGCAGTCCTTCCTGAAATGAGCCAAGAGCCTCGTAAAGACCATAGACGGCTCCGCTGGTTTGTAAATATAGCGAGACATAACTGGAGAAGGCTTCTGGGGCCTGCTCTCCCTCACAAACACACCAGAGGTATGTGGATTGTTAAGGAGAGAGGCCATAAAACAAAGTGACCTTGAAAAACTCGCTATCTCGCCCCCAAACCATAACAATTGGTGCTGATGGCCGTTCCTGAGGCTGAGAGCTCTGCAGGCCGTCCCCTCGCACACGGCTGCGTGCGGCTCACTGCACTTCCACGCACGTTACTCCATCAGTAATCACGCTGGGAGGGAGGCAAGGCCAGCCTGATTGCCCCTGTTTGGAGACTCCAGACTTCAGCGATACCCAAAAGGACAAGTTGGTTGGCAGTGGTAGGGCTGGAAGGAGAACTCGGGGGTCGGCTGAGCCCCAAGTCCGACATTTATAGCAATTGGAGGGAGGTGTTACACCATCGGGGGGTAATCAACTAACGAGAAGTGTAATAACCACAATCCAATCCCTAAAGTTCTGCCCCAGGTGCACCAGCAGCCCCCGATGGGTCTTGAAAGGGACTCGCTCTGAAGATGCTTTTCTGGAACTGATGCTTGAGACCCTGGCATTTAAACTTGCTCCATTGCCTCCAAATATTTCCCCATCTCTTTTCTCTTTCAAACTGGAGATACAGGGTTTTGGGAGTTGTTAGGATGGAAAAAAAAAAAAAGGAGGGAGAGAGAACAGAAGAAACAATAAAGAAAAACTGTATGAGGGAGCCTCGTACAGATGCTGGCAAGAAAGGGAGGGAATCTGTGAGCCGAAGATGGGGTGGGGGAGGGGAAGGTCACAGCGACAGTGCCGTGTGCCCCCCAGGCCAGCACTGATACCAGCAAGACTCAGTCCTGGTTTTATCACAGGTTAGCCACTGCCTAACATGGGTCACTGTCTTTTCATCCTCCATGCCACCCACCACCCGCCCCTAAGCCAGGACCATATATTTTAGAGGTTTCATTATGGCTGAACCCCCTTCTGGTACCCGTTTCTGGATAGGCTAGGTTATCAAGCTGTCCCCCAAATCCCACTCCCCAGTCCCCCAAATTTAGATCATTCTCTCCATGCGGTCTTTTCGTCTCCATGCGCGAGCATGTCTCATATACTGCTTGCACCGTGCTTGCCGATGTCGCATTGGCCACAGCAACTCCTGTGGCTAAACCCAAAGTCAGCGTGGGAAGGGACCACGTATCGGTGTGGAGACCGCGAGGTATGATCCATCAGGGGCCATGTTTGCAACAATCCGCTACACGCATGAGCAAAATGTCTCCCCACGCACATGATGCCTAAAAGGATTTTGCCTTTCAGACCTTTGGTCTAAGCGCTGCCCTCTCTTGACTTGCTCTTAAAAAACCGGGCATGGCTTTATTACATACCCCGCAATCTAGTCCCAAACCGGAGACAACCGAAATGCCCACGGAGAGAAGAACAGATCACCAACCATGATGTATTCGTACAAAGGGACACTCCGCAGCGTCGGTAAAAGAACAAAATGACCACTCCACGCAGCAGCACGGATGGATGTCCCAGGCGACGCTGGGAGAAAAGGAGCCAGACGCACCAGAATACCTATTGTATGATTTTATTTGCGGAGGTTCAAAACCAGACAAAACAAGTCTATACTGTCGGAATAATGGTTCCCTTTTGGCGGAACGTCAATCGGGAGGATGTATAATGAGCCTCTGGGACGGGTGTTGGCACAATGTCCTATGTCTTGATCTAGGAGATCAAGGATCTGTACTTCCGTAAAAAGCCATAGGCTTATGCACTTAAGATTGGTGGACTTCACTGTATGCATATGTGAAATGCTCATCGTTTCCAAAGTACAAAATTATAGAAATAAGAATGGGTTTCCTGGGGGGAGGGGGCCGCTCTGGACAGGGTAGCAGGCCCAGGAGGTGCGTGGGGGCAGGGTAAGTCCTTGCTGAGCCCCGAAGGGCTCCGAGTCTCCAGCCCCGGGAGGGGCACTTGGGGCTGTGGCCCCGCGGTGGGTCCCTGCGGCTCCTCCGCAGGGAGGGGAACGCTTTGACAAGCCTTTGTTCCGGGAGGTGATCAAGGAAACGAGCTGGTAATGAACAGCAGAAATAACAATAATTAATAATGGGCAGAATAAAAATGGATTTTAAATCCTGCAGCTAATTTGCCAGGAGACTTATTTCTGCAGCAGATGCAGCCACTCTCGGGCTCTCTTCTCCTCCGACTGCTGAGTAAACCAGGAAGGGGCAGGACCACGCCAGCCAGCTAGGGGGTGGGAAGGGGGGTAGTGAGGAGAGGCAGGGAGGCGCAGTGCTGGGCTCAGTCATCGGCCTGCACCCCACCGGAAAGGACAGGAGACTCCAAACCTCAAGGATGCCTCTCAGACGCTGTGTGGCCTCCGCCGCCCCCAAGATGGCCGCTAAGTCCAGGGAGCCACCCCCAGCGCGGCCCGTTGGACTCCCGGACCCTTGGCACATATCCCCCACCCATCCTGTCCCCTTCCCGGGAGTCCAGGTTGTGTTGGAGGGGCGGGGGGGGGCCGCAAGACCACACAACAATGGAAGGAAAACCCTTGTCAGAGAAGGAAGATTCTAATTAGAGCCCTAAATGCTCTAGGAAGATTACCTTTCCGGTTCTCCTTGCACAGAGAGCAACTAACAATAGACCCCCCCCCCATAAGCCCTCACCTCCCTTTTCCTCCCTCACCTCCCCACCCTGCCCCCAACAGGTCGACTTGCATAGCTTTTATTGCTCCGTTTACGAAGTACCCAGGGATCCTTCTGGCTTCTTCTAAGAGTGGGGGCAAAAGGCAACCTGGGTCCCACCATGGGCTTTCAATGCAAGATCTTTCATGGGGGGAGGGGGGAGCGAGGATCAGGCTTTTTATGTGAAGGTCAAGTCTATTAAGACCCATTCACACCAGGGTCTCTCAATGACCTTGTACATGGCCAGTGAGAAAGATGCTCTCCGGGGCGCCTGGGTGGCTTAGTCGGTTAAGCGTCCAACTTTCACTTAGGTCATGATCTCGCGGTTCATGGGTTCGAGCCCTGCGTCGGGCTCTGTGCTGACTGCTAGCTCAGAGCCTGGAGACTGTTTCGGTCTGTGACTCCCTCTCTCTCTGACCCTCCCCTGCTCACGCTGTCTCTCTCTCTCTCTCTCCGAGAAATAAATAAAACATTTAAAAAAAAAAAGAAAGAAAGAAAGAAAGATGCTCTCCTTCCCTTCCGGCCATCCCTGGCTTCTCACAAGGGCCCAGGCTGCAAGCCAACTGCTTGCCAATACCCCCTGCCCTCCCCAACCTCATACCCCACTATGTTCCTCGACGTACTCATCAAGTGTGGGGAGAGCCAAGCCTATGTGTACATCTCTGTCTTTGACCATGAGTCCATTGGAGGCCAAATGCCTTCACCCCAAGGCTGGTGAACAAGCACAGGGGTTGGGGGAGAGGACTCCTCAGTTCTCACTACTTGAGTGGCCGCCTACACTGACAAATGGATTTCGCTCTCTTTTCAACTTTAGCAAAATGGATTCTTCTTGCTAAAGGCTAAGTACTCGCTGAGTTGCAAGTTTTAGAAAACGAGGCCATTGTGGGGCTATTTCTGAGGGAGAGAAAGGCTGGCGGTGCCAGCGCCGGCCCTGTCCACCTCCCACAAGAATTGGGCACCATTATTTTCACTTCGGGGAAAATTCCATCTCCTGTTTCAAAAAACCAGCTGAATCCGGCTTCATCTTCAGCAAAAGCATACACCGTGGGGAGAGGGCGAGGGTTTTCTCTCTTAAAGGCGGTTCGGCACCAGTGACCATCGGGAAGGTAAGGACGGAGAGGACTTGGCAGCGTCTAGGAGGGTGTTCTGGGGGAAGCCCCTGCAGTTAGGGTATCAGCTGTGGGGTATATGGGGAGCAGGGTGGTGGCTTCCCGCCGGGAGCACAGCCAAATTCCGAGCAGGGAAGCCAGCCCTCGCAGGAAGGGGCAAAGGCGAGGTGGGGTTCCCGCTAGTTCTGCAAGCAGTTGTATTCGTCTCCCAGGGCGGGCTGAACAGGGAGTCACGCGCTGAGTGGCTTCAATGACAGAGCCTGGTGGTCTCGGAGTTCTGGAGGCCAGAAGTCTGAGATCAAGGGGTCTCCAGGCTGGCTTGTCCTGAGGTCTCCCTGTGCGGCTTGCAGATGGCTGCCCTCTCGCCGTGTCCCCGTGCGGTCTTCTCTCTAGGTGTGTGTCCGCGTCCAAACCTCCTCTTTTTAGAGGGGATGCCAGTCAGGTTGGATTAGGGCCCACCCATGTGACCTCGTTTTACCTCATTGCCTATTTAAAGACCCTACTCCAAATACAGTCACATCCTGAGGTCCTGGGGCTCAGGACTTCAACATATGAATCGGGGGGAAGACATGATTTACCCCTAACCCCACTACAGGGTTTCTCTTTTACCTCCACAATTATGACCTGTTCAAACTCCAATTGCTGTAGTTTCCAGACTGGGAGAAGCTGTCGGGCTGCAGACCATACATAAGAGGGTCCTTGTCTGCCCTTTCCCCCCTTCCCCTCCCCCCCACATCTTCCAGTGCAAATTCCTGCCTCTTCCAAGAAGCCCTCCCCGACTGCTGAGTTCACCCAAAGCTTTCTATTGCCAAACTCCACTGCACGATACAGATTTTTGGGTCCAGTTCTCTTCATCCTGAGTATAAATCTACTTTCAGGGTGATTTTGAGGACAGGTAACCCCCTCGCAAACACACACGTGCCCGCGCGTGCACACACACACACACACACACACACACACACACACACACTATCCATTTCCTTCTTTTCCCAGCGACGCAGTTTGGGAAGTCGAGGTTGGCAGCACCCCCAGCTCCAAGGGATCAGGACACTGGGGCCTTTTCTGGGATGGCTGGGACACAGTCTTTCTTCTGGGCTGGGTTTGGTTGTGGGAGAATGCAAAGCTTAGAATATAACAGCTGCAACTGAGGCGGGGGGGTGGGTGCTGGAAGTTCCAGGGATGGGGGCAGGAAACCACCACTGTGCAGCCACTTAAGCCCACTCAGGGGAAACAAAGAAAATAATGGGCACTGGTGTCATCTTGGGTCCTAGATCAAGCCATACCTGAAGCATTCATCCCTGGACCACTCAGTAACACAGACCAATGGATCCCTCCTTTCGCTAACATTGACCTGGGTTGGGATTACAGGGGAAAGATCACTAACTGATACCATTTCCCTGAGGTCCTCCAAACAGCCTAGCCCCGAGAAACAAGGCCACTCAGTACGTACTACAGAATCACAGAGCAACAACCCGTGATGGCTTTGTAGACGAGGAAACTGAGACCAGGGGTGAAGGGATTCGCCAAGTCTCATGGCCAATTAGTGGCAGAGCCAGGATGAAAGCCCAGATCTGCAGTCTAGCGCGTCCCCCGCCCACTGTACTAGCAGGGCTATGGTCCCTCCTGCCCTGTCCCCACCAACACCTTGTCCTTGGGGCTGGGGATGCAGAGAAAGCCAGGGAGAAGCTGCAGAGCCCTCAGCCCCCCCCTCCCAACCCAAACAGGAAGACTCAGTTGCAAGCCCGGAGGCCAGAGGGGAGGGGAGGCAGGAAACTGAGCGGCTCTGTGTCAACAGCACATGCCAAGTTGCCTGGGGTCTGTGAGGAAGACTCTAGAGCAGAGATGGCAGGGAACTGCCCGCCCAGGCAACAGGCACGTCAGTTGTCTCCACGACCTCAGAGGGCCCTGCCTCATGTTCCAAAGAGCCCTCTGCCCTCGGCAGGGCTGTCCCCGAGTGGAATGGTAGGCTTGGCAGGCTCCAGTAGAGGCAGAAATATGTGACCCGCGGAACAAATAGTCAGCCATTGGTCATAGACAAGTGCTGACGGCCACCTGCATAGCAATCAGATGCCTTGGATTTTCCAGACCAGTTGGCATTTCAGGCCTCTGCGCTGCTGTCCCCAGAGGGGGCAAATGAACTTCAAGCTCCAGAAGCCGTCCTGGGCAATGAAGTGACTTTGCGAACAGTTAGCTACTGCTGTGGGACAAATCACCCCAAAAACTTAAAACATCATCGGAGTTTCTTTCTTCCTTTCTTTCTTTTTCTTTCTTTCTTTCTTTCTTTCTTTCTTTCTTTCTTTCTTTCTTTCTTTCTTTCTTTCTTTCTTTCTTTCTTTCTTTCTTTTCTTTCTTTCTTTCTTTCTTTCTTTCTTTCTTTCTTTCTTTCTTTCTTTTCTTTCTCTCTCTCTCTCTCTCTCTCTCTTTCTTTCTTTCTTTCTTTCTTGAGTATTTTTCTTTCTTGTGGTCCCGCGGGGTTGCCCGGGCCCAGCTCAGCCGTTCTCGTTCCTTTGTGTGTGGTCAGACAGTGGCTGGGGCTGGAATCGTCTGAAGGCTTTCTTACTTTGCAGCCAGGGCTGGGAAGACTCCCACGTCTGGGGGGGCGGGGGTGGTTCAGAATACGTGGGATAGCCCCGGCATCGCTCTTTAGCATGGCAGCTTCGGGGTGGCCAACCTTCTTGCGTGGCAGCTCAAGGGTCCAAACACTTGTGGAGGGAGAGAAAGAGAGAGAGAGAGAGGACCAGATGGAAGCCATTGGTTACCTAGCCTTGGAAGTCACAGAGTCACCTCTGCCTAATTCAGTTCATTGGAAGAGTCCGGCCCATATTCAAGGAGAGGGGACTTGACTCCACCTGGTTGGAAGGACAGTGGAAGAATGTTCGACCACGATTTTTTTTTTTAATATTTTTATTTATTTCTAGGAGAGAAAGAGAGACAGTGTGAGCAGGGGAGGGTCAGAGAGAGAGGGAGTCACAGACTGAAACAGGCTCCAGGCTCTGAGCTGGCAGTCAGCACAGAGCCCGACGCGGGGCTCAAATCCACGAACCGCGAGATCATGACCCAAGCGAAAGTCAGACGCTTAACCGACTGAGCCACCCAGGCGCCCCTCGACCACGATTTTAAACCACCATAGAAACCAGAATTAGATTTCTCTCTTGTGTTTATGAGACCCAGATTTAGGTGGTTCAGAGCTGCCTGGGACCACCCAAATCTGGGTTTCGTAAATACAAGAGAGAGAGAGAGAGAGAGAGAGAGAGAGAGAGAGAGAGAGAGAGATCGAATTCTGTCATGGGCGTGCCGCTGTTGTTTGGGGTTTTTCAGTTACTCTCCGCCCAACCTGATCCTAATGAATACAGAGGCCTCGAACCGCCATGTCCTGGCCTTGGCACAGCGCAAGTTCTCAAACCAGGACTGGCTAAGGAAGAGTGTGTGGACGGGCTGAGGCGGGGAGGGAGGTAAACGGGGGTGTGGCAGGGGAAAGCGGGGCTTCAGATCTTAAATACGCTATTCCAATGTCCCCTAAGTTCCCGTATGGGCTGTTAGGCTGTGTCCTAATATTTATTTGTTAAAATGAGAAAACATGCAAAAGCAACGGAAGTACAAGGAGGTAGAGTATAAGCAGTAAGTGCCTATCAGTGGAATCAATGAATGAGTAAGTACAGGGCATAAACAGGCCAGAGACACTTCCCAAAGCAAATGCTGTCAGATGTCCCCAAGGTGCCCAGGATGGCTCCAGGCCGTGTCATGCAAAAGTCCTTAAGACCCTTGTCTTTTTCTCTCCTCCTCCTCCCCCCCACCGCCCCCTCCATTCCCGGCCCCCTTCTCTCTCTTTCCACAGCCACCTAGCTCTTATTCTTAGCACCCTCCCCAAGGATACGAGGAATTTTCTGATGCCCTGGACAGAGGAAAGCGAAACTCGGTCAGTCTATCCCGACTCCTTGGCAGGCCCGGCATATGGGGTCTTGGGTGCTCCATCCACCCTGCTGCCCCCATACTGCCTCAGCCCACCCTCCCGTCATCTCACTGCGCTCCTGTGCCCGCCCTGCCTTTGCTGCAGGGCACCCATCTCCCCATCCTGTTCGGCTCAGCTCCTGCCTCTCCCTCACCACCCAGTTCGGATGGCACTCCATCTAGGAAAGGCCCCTATCCGCGCCCACAGAGCGAGCCCCATCAGGGACGTGCCCTTCCCACGTGCCTCCAGAAAGCCCTGCTTCCTTTTTTTGTTTTTTAATGTTTTATTTATTTCTAGGAGAGAAAGAGAGGGAGACAGCATGAGCAGGGGAGGGTCAGAGAGAGAGGGAGTCACAGACTCTGAAACAGGCTCCAGGCTCTGAGCCGGCAGTCAGCACAGAGCCCGACACGGGGCTCGAACCCACGAACCTCGAGATCATGACCTGAGCGAAAGTCGGATGCTTAACCGACAAAGGCACCCGGGCGCCCCAGCCCTGCTGCCTTTTGTCAGGACAGTCCTCCCCCTGGATTAGAACAGTCTGCCTCGGTCCCTGCCAAGAGACGCAGAGATGTATAGATGGCATGCTATCAATCATCGCAGGAACCACCGAAAGTAGGCCTTCCAGAATATCTGTGATAGTGGCTCTGATGGCTTCGTCCTCCTAGGATTCCAGCAAAGAGCCACCCAGAGGCAGGTGCGTCCTGTGTTGCAAGCCCCGGGGTCTCATCCTAGCATCTCTCCGATCAAGGAGGGTGGGCAGTCCCTCTATTGTGTTCCTCGGGTTGGTTCCCCAGATTCTGACCTTTGCCGTGGTTGAGCAAGGTCTGTTCCACTCCTTCCCCGCACACTTCCTGTTATGATAGCTCATGTTTTTCAAATGTGGCCAAAGCAATATGTGCAACCTCATGTGCTCTTCCAGAATCTTGCCATCCCCATGAAGAAGAGGGGCACCTGTGGGGCTCAGTCCACTGAATGTCTGACTTCCGCTCGGGTGGTAATCTCGTGGTTCATGAGTTCGAGCCCTGCATTGGGCTCACTGCCGTCAGCACAGAGCCCCCTTCGGATCTTCTGTCCCCTTCTCTTGACCCCTCCCCCACTTGCACTCTTTCTCAAAAATAAATAAACGTGTTTTTTTTTAAGGAGGTGGTATCTTTCTCCTCTCCCCTTGAACCAGGATGAGCTAGTGACTGTTCCGACCAATAGAATATGGCATAAGTGATGCTATGTGGCTCAACGCTAGGTCACAAAATGCAAAACAGCTTCCACTTGGCTCTCTTTCGTTCTCTCTCCCTTTTGGGACCCTCACCCTTGGAACCGAGCCGCCGTGCCGTGAGCAAGCCCAAGCACGCGGAGAGGTCATGTGTAGGTGTTTGGCCAAGAGCCCCAGCTAAGGGCTCAGCGGACAGCCAGCATCCACGGGCGATGTATGAGTGAGCCAGCCGCCCTCCTGACAAGCAGGCTTGCCCCGTGTCTGCAGCGGCTGAGAAGCCCTGAGCAGAAAACGAAAGGCACAGACCCAAAGTTCGCACTTCAGGCGAGAGGCCGTCAGTGCGAGTTGAGTAGACTCCCCGGGAACTGTCTGCTACAACCACAGCTGGAAGTGAAGGTCAGGCCGCGGGGAACTGAGCCAGGGCACCCGAGGCAAATGATCCAGCAAGTTCTGTAATACCTCTGTCTCTCCTCAAATGCAGAACGGGACTCGTTAACAGGGCAGGTGTGAGGAACGAGTGCGATGGCCCACAGAAAGCGTGCGTCACGTTAGAAGGGCACGGTGCTAGTCTACGAGGAATGAAAACATCTCCCCAAGTTCCCAAGGAGACATTCGTAAATCTATGACAGGTTGACTGCTCTTGAGAGCCATGATGTCCACACGCAAGCTCTAGGTGCTTGAGACCAAAAGGGTGTCCGGGAATCCCAAAAGCTTGGCTTCTTACACACCTTGGGCTTGGAATGTTGATTCTACAACGGTAATATACAGAATGGGGAAGAATGAGGGCAGTTCTCCTCCCACATGGAAAGGAGTAAAGGATCCCACAGGAGAAAGGTCTCCATGCTGGGGCGCCTGGGTGGCATCCAACGCTTGGTTTCAGCTCTGTTCCTGACCTCACGGTTGATGGGTTCAAGCCCCACATCGGGCTCTGGCGCTGGTAGAGCAGAGCCTGCTTGGGATTTTCTCTCTCTACCTCTCTCTGACCTCCCCAACTTGCGCTGTCTCTGTCTCTCTCAAAACAAATAAATAAATTGAAAGAAAGAAAGGACTCCATGCCAACTGAGGACCCTGGACAGGCACGGTACAGGGGAGAGGCACAGAAACCCCAGAAAGGTTTATATGATGGAGAAGAGAGGGGCAGGGAGGTGGGGGGGGGGTGGAGGGAAAGGGAGGGACAGACTTGGTCCAGAGCCGCCAACAGGGGAAACTGCCTACCCTCGAGAGAAGTCCGCAGTTAGCACGAAGCCACAAAGGTAAAGCAGCCGTGTTCAAGTGAGGGGCCTCGGCTCCCACACAGCCCAGCACAGCGGAGAGAGTGCCCGAGCCCCCACAGCACCCGGAAGCCATGACAGAAGAGGCCTGGCAGGAGCGTCTAGGAGGCGGCACGCAGGACCCACGGGCCCAAGGTTGTGGCCGTCTGGGGTCTCAGGGCTCATGTTCTAGTCCGCGAGGGACAAGCACAGCTCACCCAAGGCCAGTGAGCCCAGTGGATGAGGCAGGACACAGGGCAGCACGTGGCTACACATCCCTCACTCAAGGCCAGGACGGCATGGGGCTCCCTCCTGCCCACCCCCCAAACCCAGGGCCTGGGCTCACAGCAGCGCAGAAAAGGCAAGAGGAAATCCTGAAGGGACAGCGTCGGCCTCAAGAGTGACCATGATTGATTTCAGTGTGAAATGACTGTTACCTTGACCCGACAAGTTCAAGTGGTCCGCCATCAGCTCAAACAGGGGCTCCAGAGCCCGTTAAAGACTGCGGTCCCGCGGATCTAAGGAAAAGCTACAGCTCTGCACAGCTGAGCGTCAGGAGACCGGGACTTCAACCCGCTCTGCTCCGCAAGGACTTCACTCAAGGCCTGGGAACAACATGGGGGCAGGAAGTCGGAATCCGAGCAGATATACACAAATACTCCCGCGCCGGCGGAAGGTCTGACGGGCCAGGACTGGCTCCCGCGGCCCCGGCCCCGCGGGAGGGGGCGGCAGAGGGGGAGGGGCAGGACGTCAGGAGCCAGCCTGTCCACAGGAAGACAAAACGTGCGCGTCTCCTTTTTGGATCCTGCCGCCTCTCTCGGCAACACTTAATTACCAGCAATCAGCTCTTAATTACCTACAACAAGAGAGACCGGGGAAAACACAGATAAATGAAATCCATAGATAATCCCCAAACCCCAATTTGGTCGATAACATCCTCCAGCTGCCCCCAAGTCACCTGCCAGGACTCGATCGCCCAGCTGCAGAAAACAGAGATCAAGTGGGCCCTAAATAATGCCCAACGGGATACTCTTTCCTCAGCCCGGGGAGACGGCTGCCAGGCTCTAAACCTCCTGGCGCTGGACTGTTCGCTGTCTGCCCAATAAACAGGATGGTTGGCTGTGAATTCAAGCCACCTTGGAGGACAGGAAGAGAGGACAACAAGTTCGACGGCGAGGGCCCCCCCGAGCGCAAGGGCGTGAGGGCTTTGAGGGGCCTCCTAGCGTCCGCAAACCCGAGGGCCTTTTTTGTCCACACCTGAGGCAGGATGGCCGCCCGGGGTGGAGGACAGAACTAAGGCAGGTTAGAGCCTGCAGAGAGAGCAGAAACGGAGGAAAGATGGCACGTCCGGAAGGGGGAGGGGCTCCCTGTTTCCCAACTTTTCCACCATTAAGCATTCTTTTTTTTTTTTAGTTATTATTGACTTCTTTTTAAAGGTTTTTTTTTTATTTATTTCTAGGAGAGAGAGCTGGAGCAGGGGAGGGCTGTAGACGGCGGGAGTCACAGACTGAAGCCTGAAGGCCCAGGCTCTGAGCTGGCAGTCAGCACAGAGCTGACGCAGGGCCCGAACCCACGAACCGGCGAGATCATGTGAGACCTGAAGTGAAAGTCGGACGCTAACCGACTAAGCCACCCAGGCGCCCCTATTATTGACTTCTTTATTTTGAGAGAGACAGAGAGAGCGCGAGGGGGGGAGGGGCAGAGAGAGAGGGAGAAAGAGAATCCCAAGCAGGCTCCATGCTGCCTGCTCAGAGCCCGATGCCGGGCTCGACCTCACGAAAGCTTGTGATCAGGACCTGAGCCAAAACCAGGAGTCGGACGCTTAACTGACTGGGCCCCCCAGGCCTGTTCTACTACAAAAAAAAGTCTTGTGGTCTTTGCTCTGGGAAAAATGTCCAATTGTGACCCAAGGGCACCAAAACTTGCGCCCGGTATTAATTAAAAAGGAATAAAAGGATCCACGGCAGGGAGTAACACCCCCCAAACCCTCCATCCCCTCTCTTCCCCCGACCCATCGCCAAGGCCAAGGCAGTTGTACGGGAGGGGAGGGGTCCTTTGCAGTCCAGAGGAGGAGGGAAAGTGGAACCCAAACCTGAACGTTGCTCTCTCTTTTCTGACTTTTTTTCCTACAGACCTGTTAGCACAGTGGACAAGCCAATCCTCGTTCCCGCAGGCCTCGTTAATGACCCTGCCGTAGCAAATGTGCCTTGTTATTGCTGGAAATCTGGAAGCCGCACGCTCCTCACCAATAGGTGCAAATAGCACACAGAAAGGTCCCTCTCCCCTCCCCCGCCAGCCTGTCGCCGCCCCTCCCGGGGCTGTTCACGGAGCCAGCGCTCTAGACCCCTGCTGGGCAGCCTGTCCGCGTTCCCCACCCCCTCCTGCCCTCCCCCCACCACAAACCCAGCTTTCCTCCTGAGCGGACTCACTGCCAAGCTGGTGGCACACGGGGACCCTCCAGGGAGGAGGCTGCCCACGTGAGGACGGACCGGGTGAAACGCTAGCGCTCACCTGGCCCACATACCTGCTCCAACGCCTGCAAAATACGGGGCATTGAAGGGGGACCCCCTGGGGGGTTGCAGGCTGATGAGGAGATTAAGCAATGCTAAGAGTTATCAGGCCACAGGGTTTGAGGTGCTGCTGTGACCTCGCCCCCGGCCCCACCCCGGCCCCACCCCAGCCCTGACTGGTGACGGCCCCTTCTGCGCTGTGAGTGGACATTAATGCGACCAACACTAACTCAATGTGGTCACAGGGAGACAGGAATAATTTTTCTCCAGTCCTACGCCTCTGCTCTATCTCCTTTGATGGGGATGGTTGCCTCTGCCTCCTGAGGTCAGATTTTCAGGCGTTTTGGCCTTTTTATCTTTTTTTTTTTTTAATTTTCTAATGCTTTATTTATTTTTGAGAGAAACAGAGACAGAATGCGAGTGGGGGAGGGGCAGAGAGCGAGAGAGACAGAATCCAAGCCAGGCTGCAGGCTCTGGGTCTGACAGCAGCGAGCCCAATGCGGGGCTCGAGTCCACAAACCTCGAGATCGAGACCTGAGCCTAGTTCGGGTCCTTTACCGACGCAGCCACCCAGGCGCCCCAGCCTTTTCTTACTCACTTAATGACAACTGTGAGTAAAGGAGAGGCCAGGAGAGAGAGGTGGAGAAAAATCCGGACTCTGGGGACAAAGCAATTTCCTACAACCTGTTTCGGGGGTGTCCTTATGCAGGTCTCGTGTCACCTGATGCCCTAGAACAAGGGAAGGCCACCTGGCACAGCAGGGGACATCCGCCAACCGCCCTTTTCTCCGAACCGATGAGAAATCAAATGATGCAGGGAAGTTTTTCGAAGGCAAAAGAAGAAAAGAGAGCGAGAAAGACAACATTCGATTTCCCCCCGCTGCGGAGGCTGACATCACTGTCTGCCAAGCAGAAATTGCCTGCCTTTCTCCAAGCCAGCATTCTGGAGCGGTTTTCTGATTATTTCAATCAGCCTAATAACATGTACGTCTGAGACAGCTGCCTCGGCGGCGCAGAGACTTCGGGTTTTCTGCTGGCTCCTCTGTAGACGCGTAATTGGTGCTCCCTGAAGTTCACGCGCGCTAGGGAAACGGGGTGTGGATGGATTGCCCGACCCCAAAGTATAACCACCCGAGAATTCGGTTCTAGGTCTGGGCATCTTCTTGCACAGACCGACCGGAGGGGAGGCCCCACTGCTGTGTCCAGCTGGGGCACTGGAAAGGAGTGCTCGGGCCAGTTCCCTTGCCGACAACAGGAGCTGGCTACCATGGGGTGAGCTGGGTGCTGTGCTCTCCCTCGGGGCTTGTTGACTGCAGGCCAGGCACGTACAGGGACCTGGGGTGGGGGGTTACCAGCATGGCCATAAGCATCTGCAAGAGCAGAGAGGACACGGTTCATTCATTGCTGTCCATCGGGTGCAATGGAGCCCAGAGAAATGGGTGCCATTCACTGGACCGTGTTTAATCCAAGGTAGCCCCTGAGGTATCCAAGGTTAGAACAAGGCTTCCGATCCAGCTAGAGACAAAATTGCAGAATGGCATCGGAGAAAGTTAAGCACTGTATTATATAGCACCGAATTTATTAGAATAATAACTCTGAGATCTTGAGTGCCTGCGAAGGGTGGGTGGGTGGGCACGTGCCCGGCGCGCTTGCATACATTACCTCGGCCCCCAGCCTCACAACCAGTAATACGCATGTTACAGTCACCACGTTCATTTCAGAGATCTGGAAACCCCTTCTGTGAGTTCATTTTTCTCTGCAATTGCAAATGTTCCCTTCTCCGGGCCTGTGTGTTTCTAAAAGGCGTGCAACCCTAAATAGCCCTTAAAAGATCATGATCTTTAGAACACAGTGCAGGAAGGGGTGCCTGACACGTGGTTAGGCTCAGTCTGGGTGGCTCAGTCACTTGAGCCTCTGACTCTTGATTTCGGCTCAGGTCGTGGTCTCAGAGCCGGTGGGATTGAGCCCCGAGTCAGGCCCCTCGCTGAATGTGGAGGGATTCTCTCTCTCTCGTTCTCACTTTCTCGCTCTCGCTCTTGCCCTCTCTCTCAAATAAAATTTTTTTAAAAAAGAAAAGGGGCGCCTGGGTGGCTCAGTCGGTTAAGCGTCCGACCTCAGCTCAGGTTACAGTCTTGCAGTTCATGAGAGCTCTGTGCTGACAGCTCAGAGCCTGGAGCCTGCTTCGGATTCTGTGTCTCCCTCTCTCTGCCCCTCCCACCCTCTCTCTCAAAAATAAAATAAACATTAAAATTTTTTTTAAAAAGAAAGAGAAACAGTGCATGAAGAGGTCCATCTTCCTGGATGCATAACTGATGGGAAGGGGTGGATGAGACGGAAGGCGGCCTTCTGGCTGCAGGTGCAGGTGAGCTGGGACAGACAGCTGTTCCCCCAGGGGCCCTCCCAGCCGTCCGCACCCACCTACTCCCTCACCGGCCAGGGAAGCACTCTGCTCTCTCCCTTCCTTCCTTCCTTTCTTTTTTCTTTTTGGCTACTCTGTCCCCGATTGGAAGTTTCTTTCTGACACCTCTGTACCCACACACAAGTTGGCTAATATCTTTCTCCCAGACTGTGAAACATTATCAACAGTAGAACTGTCCCGAATATTTCCTGGTGCTCATCATCCTGCAGTTTTCCAGAAAATGGGGACGAGACTGTCGGGGAGCCTGGAGAAGCAGACGCCCACTGCCCACCACAGGGGCCGGAATGGCAATCAGGCAGGGCGTTCGTCGAACATCTCTGTCTCGGACTCCACAGAAGTCATGGAACCTACAACCCGAGCAGGCAACTGTGTCCTGTCCTCGCTGAGCAGAACACAGCCTTTCTAGAAGTCACTATGGGGGCAGGGTTACACAGCTACGAGACTAATCAGTCCCCAAAAGTGTCTCATCTCCATCACCATTGCTACCTTATGCGGCCACAAACTTACTTCAATGATATAGTCCTTGCTCAAAGCCCCGAGAAGCTCCATTTTTATATATAATTTTTTTAATGTTTATTTATTTTTGAGAGAGTCAAGCAGAGCGAGGGAGGGGCAGAGAGACTGGGAGACACAGACTCTGAAGCAGGTCCAGGCTCTGAGCTGGCAGCACAGCGCCCGACGCAGGCCCCAAACTCACGGACCATGAGATCGTGACCTGAGCCAAAGTCAGACGCTCAACGAACTGAGCCACCCAGGCACCCCGAGAAACTCCATCTTTTAAAACCACCGCCAGGGGCGCCTGGGTGGCTCAGTTGGTTAAGCGTCCGACTTCGGCTCAGGTCATGATCTCAAGGTTCGTGGGTTCGAGCCCCGCGTCAGGCTCTGTGCTGACAGCTAGCTCAGAGCCTGGGGCCTGCTTCAGGAGTCTCCCTCTCTCTCTGACCCTCCCTTGTTCACACTGTCTGTCTCTCTCTCTCTCTCTCTCTCTCTCAGAAATAAATAAAACATTACAAAAAATTAAAAACAAAAACCACCACCAGAGGTAATTGACAGACCCATGAAGAACTCCATTGCATTGCCTTCAGCTTCATCTCATGTTTGCTGCGTCCCTTAAAGCGTTAGTCCTGGAGTACAGGCAGTCCGCCTGGGAGGTGGCCCCAGGAAACGCAATGGAGAGAATGGAGAAAGTAAGATACAAAGAGAGAAAGCCCCATCTGAGACCCTCCCAGAGACCACGCAGGATGAACTTCAGAATGGCCCCACCGAGTAGCGATGAAGCAGAGATATTGATCCACTGCGTCCCCTGCCTCTGAGGGGGTTCGTTCTCCAGCACTTGCAAGAAGCCGTCTGCAGGTACAAGCACTGTCAGCGGGGCCTCTAGGATGGGCACCTGCGACAGATGGGGATGGCTTTTGAACCGTCAGCAAGAAATCAAATCCACCTTCAGAAGGTAAAGACTGCTATCAGCAGAGGTCTTTAGGAGAGAAATAATAATGGCCAAAGTTTATTCGGTGCTCACTGGGGCCAGCCGCTGTTCCGAGCCCTTTATATTCACCCACCCTTTTCTTTCTCACACATCTGTCTCAAATAGGCACCATTATTATCTCCTTTGACGGATAAGGAAATGGATTGCCATGAACTTCAAGGCAATTCCACAGGCATCTTTGAGCAGTGAACCCATCATTGAAATAAACAGGTGATCGTCTTAAGGAGATGCAGTACATTAATATGTATATATATAAATAGATGTAGATGCAAATGCATTTGGGTGTGTTGGTTAAAAGCAAAAATAGTCTTGTCGTGTCTACATGAATCAGTGAATAACCAAGTGAATTTTGACCACCCTGAGGACCCTAGGAAGTTAGCAACAGGAAAATTATGTAGCAGAAATACGGAGGAAGGCTTTCTGGAAAACATGGGTGCGTAGCTGCGGTTGAAAGGTGAGGAAACAGCATGAAATAATTCCCGGAGACGAGAGAGGATAGGGCTCGGTGGGACCCGTTCGTCCAGCGCATCAGCTAAGATGTCCACAGTACCATTCGCCACGTATTTCTACCTTTTCTGCCATCCCAGCATACAGCAGAATTACATCGTCTTACCCTCCTTGGAAGCCGGGTGTGGCCATTTGATTGATTTGACCAATGAAATGTTAGCAGAAGTCATTTGTGGCCCTTCTAGTGGAAGCTTTCAGAGTGACGACATGATTCTCCAAGCTCCCCCCACCCCCCGCCACTCCTTGGAGGTGATCACAGAGCACAAATCAAAATGAACTCTCCGTTCACTTGGATACCCGAACAGCTAAGACAAGAAAAGCCTCTCTCCCCGCTGACCTACATAAAACAGGTAGCATGAGTGAGACGCTGATCCGTGTTGCTGTGGCTCGAGGCCCTGAGACTTTGGCATTGTCACTGCAGTATCCCCAGCCGCTCCTGACTGCCATGCTGGGTTACGCTGCAGTAGCAAACCACCCTCAGAGCTCAGTGGCTCGACAAATAAATTTCAGGCCCTTGCAAGGCTCGGCACAAGGCAATGGATGCAGTGGGGGAGGTGCTCTGCTCCATAGAGTCACTCAGGGGCTCAGGCCGATGGAGGTTCTGACATCTGGAACATTGTCACTGTTCAGCCAGCAAGGATTGAGAGAAGTGGAAGGTTCCTACAGGGCCTTCCCGTTGCCTTGGTGTAAACGTATCACACATCACTTCCATGTATGTTTGATTCTCCAGAGAGTCACGGGGACACAGGTAACAAAAGCTTTAGAGAACCAGAACATGACCCATGAAGTCTCAAGGAGCCACTGTAAGTGTATGAGCCAGGCAGGGCAAGAAAAAGGCTGACTTAAGACCATTAGACCAGCAATCTAATGCTGGACGCACAGGCGAGCAGGGGCCAGTGGAGCTGGGGTGGGGACTATATGCCTATATTCAAGGAGGTTTGCTGGGAGGTTGTTGTCTTAATCTAGGCATGTGGTGATGAAGGCTTGGCACTCACTGTTGTCAGAGGAAGGGCAATGGGGAGCAAACCCCGTGACATCTTAAGGAAAAAGAAACTATGGTATATCGCGAGCCCAGGTTTTCACATCAGACAGACCGGGATTCAAATCCCACCTCTGACACCTACTAGCTTTTTGCTCCTTTTTTTCTTTTCTAAGTTTATTTATTTATTTTGAAAGAAAGTGCATGGTGGAGAGGGAGAGAGAGAGAGAATTCCTAGCAAGCTCTATGCTGTCAGCACAGAGCCCAACGTAGGGCTTGACCTCATGAAACACGAAATCATGACCTGATCCAAAATCAAGAGTTGGGCCCTTAACTGACTGAGCCACCCAGGCACCCCTGATCTTTTTCATCTTGGGCAAAATACTTCTCACAGCCTCAGTGTTCTTATCTGCAAAACGGGGGTAATAATATCACTTACCTTAAACAGCTATTGTGAAGATTGGAAGACCAATGATAGTGTTTGTAGGTTGACAGCAGAGGGGGTGATGATGGCGGAGATGGTGGGGGGTAATGGTGCGAGTGACCATAAAAGGACTGTGATGAAAGCTTTGGGGAACAAAATATCTAGAATGAGGCAGCAACACAAAGAAGAAGCCCCCACTATATAAAATGTAGAAGTCAGAGTCAGAAGATAGAAAGTAAACTATGAAGTCCAGGATCCTACAAACCAAAGAGAAAAAGAGTTTCAGTAAGAAGGCTTAAGCTCAGGGGCACCTGGGTGGCTCAGTCAGTTAAGTGTCCAACTTCGGCTCAGATCATGATCTCGTGGTTCATGAGTTCAAGCCTCAGGCCGGGCTCTGTGCTGACAGCTCAGAGCCCGGAACCTGCTTCAGAGTCTGTGTCTCCCTCTCTCTCTGCCCCTCCCCCACTTGCACTCTATCTCTCTCTCTTTCTCAAAAAAAAACATTAAGAAAAAAATGTTTTAAAAGGAGGTTTAAGCTCTAAGTGGACCCAAAGGATGTGAACAACAGTCATTAGCTTTTACAAGAATAAAATGACTACGATCTAATGAGAAAGCAGTTTAGTGACAAGAGATCAAGAAGGACAAAACACTCGAAAGGTGAGACCCAACCAGTGTAGACCTCCATCATGAAGAGATTGGCCACGGTATGGTAGAGTGTTTGGCTGGCTTGGTCAGTAGAGCATGTGACTCTTGACCTTGGGGTCATGAGTTCAAGCCCCATGTTGGGCGCAGAGTTTACTTTAATGCCATTGGCTGCAAGTAACAAGATTTTTTTTCTAATCAAAGATGTAAGAAAAGAAGTCCATGGAGAGAAAGAGAGGAGAAACATTTATAAAAATGTTTTGCAGTCAGAGTTTAAAGATCAGCCATAGAGAGACCAAAAATCTCAATAGCTAAAATTAACAATAAGGCTCTGTTTAACTTACAGCTCCTCTCTTTTCCAAACAGATCTTCACAGGGCATTTACATCGAAGCACCCCAATATTGGGGTGAGATAGAGGCATTTTTCATAGAGTCCTTGCAAGCTAATCCCAATATTTCCTGTCTCCTGGCCACCCTGGAGAAAGACTCCATTTCCCAGCTAGGTGTGGTCATGCGACTACGTTTGGGCCAATGGGACGTAAATGGAAGCATGACTTGTCAGCCTCAGTCACCTCCTCTATCCTATCCCTAAACATGGGCTTCATGGCTGCCATCTTGGACCCTGGGGCTAAGGGCCCCATTCTTCCAAAGGAAAAGCATGGAGCCTGAAGGATCCCAGATCCCTAAGGATGTCTCAGAGCTGAGCAGCCATTCTAGCTCTGGCCTGTAGCCAAAGCACATGTTCCCAGACACAGTCCCCAGAGAGGAGACACCTGGCCGGGATACCCACCAGGGCATGCTCAGAGATCCGCGTAGCGAGCCCAGCCTTCTCTCTAGGGGGAGCAGTCTTATGAAAGGCCATCCCCAGTCCTCCTAGGCTCTGCTTTGTAGGCGGTGGGGGGCTGGGGGGAGTGAGGTCCACACTGCCCTCAGTCTCCTCGGGTTGAAGAAATCTTAGAAGGAAGGTGCCCGAACAGCCCTTCAGAGCTGTTTGCGGGACCCTTGGGCTCCGTATTGGCCGGCTGGCTGGCAGGAGGACAGATTCTGATCTCAGTTGTGCATAGCTAACAAGCAGTGACTTCACATTGGCGAGGCGAGCCAATTTGAGTGCTTTCAAGGACAAAATGTGTCCTGCTATCTGGAGATGGAAATCAGAACCAAGTTGTACCACGTCACTATTTCCAGAGGTGAAGGGAAATCTTTTAGAGGCCGATTGCAGCCCTATTCTGAAATGAAGGCCTCTCCTCAGCCACACCAGCCTTGCACATCATATGAGCGCCTACGTCGTTTCCCTTCATGATTCATCCAGCAAATCACACCAACTGCCTGGCTCTGCGGTCATCCTTTTGGGTAGGTTTCCCATCTCCCCCATTCTCCCCCGTGACTCCCTTATGAACCTCAAAAGTGCAGAAACCCTGAGTTACTCACCTCTGTAAGCTCATTACTTAGCACCGTGCCTGGCTCGCAGCACATGCTCAAAAAAGGTTTCTGATGAATCGTTCCTGCATATAACTGGGGGTGTTTGGCCGCAAAAGGGAGGAAGGAGGCCCAAAGGAATCGTCCGCGGCGGGCCCCTAATGCCGGACCCGCCTAACGGAGCTGTGTCTAGTCCATTTCAAAGACCTGCCTCTTGGAACCCCCAAAGGTTCGGAGAGCACTTCCTCCAAGCCCTCCTCGGTAAAAAGTCATGTTATAGATTTTTCAGTGACTAGCCTAAATTTCTCCTGTCGCAGTTTATAACCACTCCATCTGCTCTTAACGTCAGTGTGACAGCCCAGCTGCTCACTGCCACCGACAACCTGGGCTGACATTCAGCTGCAGTGCACTGGGGCAGCAACTGTACCGGTTGTTAAAATACTGAAATGCTTCTCTACCGTATAGCAAATAGCCACTGCCCCAGGCCCCCTGCATGGCCCCACCTGCCACCCTGCCTGCCCACCCCTGGCCACTCCCTGGGAACTCCCCGGCACACACAGCCCTCAGAAGCCCAGATCTCAGAAAGACACCTCTGAATGGTGGGTGCCCACACGGGGCTCTCACCCAGCCATGGCACCCCTCCCCTTCTCTTCCCGGAGCTGTCAAACGGTGATGCCGGCCACCTGTCCCTCCCCTCATGCACCGATGTCCAATGGCAGCAGCCCTTAGCAGATGTGTAGGTCCCGTGGGTGCAATGAGCTATCCATGAGGGGAGAGGTAAAGTCACTCACCAGGGACCGTTGGGGACCAGATGCCCAGAGAGGGGTCATGAGGACAAAGCCTGGCCTGTGAAGCCACCAAAAGCCAGGATGGGGCTGGACTGGATTCAGCTGGAGCCAGACCTGAGCAGGGTGTCCTGGAGAGGCCACGCTCTGGGCTAAGTGTGAGGTCAAGGCCAGCAGGCAAGAGGCAGGCTTCTCTGGGCCACTGGCTCCCCTCTCCCATGCCTGGACATGCCCAAGAGATGACAGGGCAGCCTGTATTCCAGAAGCAACCCCAAAAAAATTCTTGAGAAAGCCCAGGGAAAACCGAAAGCGTCCTTGAAGTGTCAGTTGGGATGGTGGGTGGCCAGAAGCAGAAATGAAAGAAAAGAGAAGAGAGAAGCTTCCGAAATTTGGCTCTTGCCTCCACCCATCTGCCTGAGGCCCTGAGACTATCACTTCCTGCCCTTCCATGGCACAAATCAGTGGCCATAGCCCACGTTGGCAGTGCCGGGGGCCTGGGGAATTATGGGGCGACACGAGCCCGCTGCGGGATGAGCTGATGTAAAAGAGGCACAGGACAGAGCAGTCCTCTCAGGAGCTCTCCTCCTGCCCCTCCAGGCCCCGGGGCTGCTGAACTTGAACCCGGAGAGGCTGCCCTTCCCCTGCCACAGGTGTCCGAGGCGGGAAAGGAAAATCCCCATGCATAGGATTTGCCTGGTGACAGGGCGACAAACTGGGGTGGCCCACTCTGGTTCTGCGATGCCCACGGCTCTCCTTAAAGTCCACGGGATGCCACTGCCTGGGGCCTGGCCTTCCGCCCAACCACTCCGCACGAGACCTCACAGGGCAGAATGACGAGGCCCCTGAGGAGAAGACCTAGTGCAGAAGAAAGACCGAGAACCAGACATCAGAACCGGCTGCGGCGGATATACATGCCTGGGACTGAAAGCACAAGCATGTAAAATAAGCATGAGGAGGGGCCCCCTGGGTGGCTCAGTCGATTCAGCGTCTGACTCTTCATTTCTGCCCAGGTCATGATCTCATGGTTTCGTGAGTTCAAGCCCCGCATCGGGCTCCGCGCTGACGGTGCAGAACCTGTTTGGGATTCTCTGTCTGCCTGCCTCTCTCTGCTCCTCCCCTACTCACGCTGTCTCTGTCCCTCTCAAAATAAATAAATAAACTTCCTTTATTTTCTTATTTCTTTGAGACAGAACTCACGAGCTGGGCAGGGGCAGAGAGAGAGGGAGACAGGAACCGAATCAGGCTCCACACTGACAGCAGAGAGCCCAATGCAGGGCTCAAACTCACAAGCTGTGAGATCATGACCCGAGCTGAAGTCGGATGCATTGCTGACTGAGCCACCCAGGTGCCCCTCAAATTAAATAAATAAACTTTTAAAAGAATAAAAATAAAATAAGCATGAGGAATATATACCGAAGAAGAAAACATACGACAGGAGTGACCTCAAACATGAATAGAGGGTCATGGGGAAATACCAAGGGGAAACTGGGGAGGGCGGGGGGAGAAAGGAGAGACAAAATATGAAGCGCACTTGTTGGCATAAATACTAGGATCGGCACAATTAGAGACCAAGCTGGTGTGCCTGTTCCGATGCCATCCTCATACCACCCACATCCCTCAAATCCCTTTCTCGTGTTTGCGTGTGCCCAGAAGACGGCTCAGTGTCCCCTGGCTGGGGGACCGTCCACAGCAAGTTAGAAGTGTGTGCCGATTCGATTTGAGCCCTTAACCAATAATTGGAGCTCTGGAGAGGCAGGAAACGTGTGGCCCCCTTGTCCCAGACAAGGGTCAACTCTGAGAAGTGACCCGCCCTGTCTCCCAGAAGTCCCTGCGGGACTGACCTCAAGGACCCTCCATGGGACTTTGTATGGTGACACGCCCAGGCTTGGGCCCCTTCCTTCCTCATCCCGGTTTCCCGCATTCCCATTTGGTTAAGACTGAAAGGTCCTGACAAATTACTTTCAGTCCAGGGCAATCCTTTGCAGTGAACGACATGGCCATCTCTCTCGCCGCCCGCACCAAAAACCTTAGAAGCCGCCTGGACCCAGACACCATTCTCTCTCCATCCCCACATCCAATCCACCCAATTCCCTTTGCTCTGGCCCCTCCGTGTCTCTGGAATCTTCCCTCTCACACAGGCACATCCTTGGCGGACTATGAGCTCCTACCAAGTCTCAGCCTGGTAGGGGGGAGGCTCCCTGCTGCCTCAGGCTGAAATCTAGTCTCACATGAACTTGCAGGGGCCTCTCCTACCCTGACACCTTGCACCCTTCCAGAGCTGGACAGCTGACCGAGCAGAGCCAGCGAGACCCTCCTCCAGAAGTTTGGACCTGAAATGAAAAAAAGTGAGTGAATCTCTGACTAGGTGGCCCCAGCTGTGAGACAGGATGCCCCATGGTGCCAGGCATCAGCTCCTCTGTCCCATGAAGACACTAGTCTGCGTGAAAGAGAAGAGAGATACTAACGAGCAGAAAGGAGATGGCGAGAAGAGTTTCCTGAGTTCCTCGTTCATTTCCAGAGCCTGATGATGGGGACGTAGCAGAGGGAACCCCGTTACCACGTGGCTCCGGGTGCCGGGCGCCTACAGAGAAACGGGCTCCTATTCCCACGGACCAGCACACTGACGTTTGAAGAGGCATGAAGACATCCCAGCTCAAATCAACCCGCAAATGTGTCTGGAAAATGCACACGGCATCTTGTAGAAATATCAGCTCCCGCTTATAAGCAAGGGTGGGGAACATTCTGTTGCTCCTCGGGGATGGCGCAGCCCGGGAGAAGAGACACCAGCTTTTTCGCCTTTGGACAGCGGGTGTTTCCCAAAAGGGATTCTCAAAGGGCAACACAGGTTAGGTACCAAGGTCTAAATTAGGCATAATTACCAACCTCACAGTTCTGTACGCTTCTTTATCTTTTAGATCTACAAAGGCTTCTCTAGAAGCCCAACCGACCTGTGACTCTCCCTCTTTGTTTATTTTCCTCTCATTTTTTATATTACTAGTACACAAATGAGGCTATTTTATGTTAATTTTGTGACTACGGATGATCAGATCGGCACGGGATTTCTTTTTATGTGTAAGGTGCAGCACGCCCCCCGCCTCCATCTACCCGGTGCTCCCCCACTCCGACATGATTCATTTCTGGTTTCTCTTTCTAGAGTTAATGTATGCAAATACAAGCAAATACAAATACATATATTCTTATTTCTCTCCCCTTTTTACATAAAAGGTAGCCTTACTCTACACACTGTCCTGCACCTGCTTTTTTCAATCTACCTTCAGAATTTTTTTCCAATCATGCACAGGGGAATCCTTCCTCCTTTGTTCAGCTGCAGATTATTCTAGCGCGTGGCTGCCATAGTTTATTTAGCCCAGGCCCTACGGATGGCCGTTTCGGTTGTCTCTATCACAGGCAATGCCGCAGCAAGTAACCCTGGACGAATGTCATGGCATACACGTGGAGGACTGATCGCGCTGTTCGCTCCAAGCCTTTACCTCTTCTTGGGTCCCTGTCCCTTGACCCTTGACTTTGCTACTTCTCTCACTAAAGAGGCACGGTGCATTTTCTTGACCCTTAAATCTGGACTTCACCATGTAACTTGCTCAGCTGACTTGATGCAAGCAGAAACTTTAAAACACACTAGAGATTTCCACTTCCTCCTTTGCTTCTCTGCAGTTGCCTTGAAGCACGCCCAGGCCGGCCTGAGAACAAACTCAGGCTAGCCTGCTGTATACAGCGATGAGAGACTGCATGGAGCAGGACCACGTGGCCCAGCTGAGGCTGTCCTGGACAAGCCAGCCCCTCGCCAACTCGCCTGCTGACCGCAGATACATGAGTGAACTTAGCCAAGGTGAGCTGGGTTGACCTCAAATCAGCCCACCAACCCGTGAGCTCTTTATTGAGCTGTGGTTTTTAAGGCCCCCAAATAGGGGATGGTTTGTTATGCAGCACTAGCTAACTGGTACAACATACAATAGTTGTGCAAGTAAGAGAGAGTCCCAGACCTGGACTTGCTGGATCAAAGGGTGTGTGCATTTGACAATCTGATTGATATCGCCAATCTCTCCATGTAAATGTGGAACTAATTTATATTCCACAAGCAATGTATGAAAGCACTCATTCATGTATGGCTTTGCCATCATACTGTTATTAGGTTTTTGAATTTTTCTCAGTCTGGTGGGTGAAAAAGAATACCTCGGTGTCGTTCTATTTGCATTTCCTATTATGAGTGACAGTGAGCAACGTGTCATGTGTTTAAAAGCCATTTGTGCCTTCTTTTCAGTCACCCGTGTGTTCAAATATTTTGCATGTATTTCCCATTGGGTCACTGATATTTTTCTTACTGACTTCTAGGAACTCTTTATATATTGGTGAAAAGAGTCTTTTGCCTGTGATCACCCTTCCGTGAGACCATACACTGCAGAAGAGAAACTTAATGGCAGGCCAAGGAGGGAAACAGACAGCCGAGATTGAGCAGAAAGATGGGGCACCTGGGTGGCTCAGTCGGTTAAGCGTCCAACTTCGGCTCAGGTCATGATCTCACGGTTTGTGGGTTCGAGCCCCATGTCGGGCTCTTTGCTGACTGCCAACTCAGAGCCTGGAGCCTCTTTCAGATTCTGTGTCTTCCTCTCTCTCTCTCTGACCCTCCCCTGCTCACCCTGTCTCTCTCTCTCTCTCAGAAATAAAGATCTTTAAAAAGAGATTTAAGCAGAAGGTATCTTTCCCTCAAACAATCAGCAACTGTGTATTGAGCATTTTCTTGCTTCGGGCTCTGGGTTAGGCATCGCATCATATTCCGAAAAAAAATACGACACGGTACTCAAGGAATGTTCTAGCAATGCCCATGGTTAAATCTCCACATTTTTCTCCCCACAGTCTCTGCCTAAGGGGTGCGTTAGGGGACCAGATAGATCCTCAGATAGACCAGATAGGGCTCAACCTCCCTGGCCACGGCTAATGGGATGGGGCAATCTGACTGACCGAGGGCACACCCAATCCCTAAGCTGAACTGAGCCAATTAGGTTCTCTTTTTGAGATCGTGCCCTCGGAGGCATGAAATGAGTCAGAGAATGGCAGGCCCTGGAGCCAGCAGATCACATTCCAGAGTTGTACCTACCATTTGGGGCAGCCATACAGAACTACGTGCAGCCAGATAAACAAACCGAGGAAGAGCCAGGGCACAAGGACAGAGCCCAGCAGCCCCCCAGAGACCCGCAGGCAGGAGCAGCCACAGGCCCCCTCTGAGGGAGAGACAGAACACAGCCCCATTTCCAGGTCTCCAGGGCCCTGCTCCCATCTCCACGGCCCCCAACAATCTTCCTGCGGTTGGGTCCTGTAAGAGATCTCTGTATCCTGTTACTAAATCTCCTATTTCTGGGGCGCCTGGGTGGCTCAGTTGGTTAAGCATCCGACTTCAGCTCAGGTCATGATCTCACGGTTCGTGGGTTCGAGCCCCGCGTCGGGCTCTCCTGGCAGCTAGCTGGAGAGCCTGGAGCCTGCTTCTGACTCTGTGTCTCCCTCTCTCTCTGACCCTCCCCTGCTCATGCTGCCTCTCTCTTTCTCTCTCAGAAATAGATAAAATATTTTTAAATTTTAAAAAAATAAACAATAAACAATAAACCTCCTATTTCCTTGCATGAAGTTAAGTAGTGTTCTTATTCTTGGTATCACAAGCATCCTAAGACAAGGAATTTTCCTATCAGCTGAAAAAAAAGAAAGAAAGAAATTATTTTCATCTCACATGGCATATTCCTGCTTTAAAGCTAGAGAGAGTAAGGCTGGACAGCCCGGGGGCTTGGCCGAGTTCACCCTCACCGTGAAGGACAGAGGCCAACCATGAGGAGGAGGCATGTACTACCGGGTGGGCTTCCCCCCACCCCACCTTGCGGCCTCCAAGTTGAAGCATTGTATAAACACATGCCAAGCCACGGGGCTGAGGCTGTAGGTGCTGAAGAGTTCCCAGGAGACGTGGCCCGTGCAGGCTCGCACAGCCAGGAATCCTGGCCAGGCCCCAGACAACCTGTTGGGTTCCCTTCCCACATACCCGCCCCACCCCCACCACCTGGGGGCACTTCCCGTGGTCACCCATGCCTATTTATGTATATGGCACCCTTCCTGGGAGCAGGGCCGGCTCACTAAAGGAAAATCAGGGTTCCCTAAAGACCTATGCCTGGCCTGCAGGGCCTGTCACCTGGCCCCTATACAAGACAGGCCATGTCTCTGCAGGGACACATGTGGTCATGCACTGCACACAACGATAGCTCTTCCCACATACCCATCGTCCCTGACTATCTTTCACATTAGACATGGGGAAAGTAGGGGACACCTGGAGGGCTCAGTCGGTTGAGCTTCCTGCTTCAGCTCGGGTCATGATCTCGCCCCGCATCAGGCTCGCTGCTGTCAGCATAGAGCCCCCTTAGGATCCTCTGTCCCCCCTTTCTGCCCCCACCCCCCCGCTCTTTCAAAAATAAACCTTTTTTTTAAATGTAAGAAGTGGGCAAAATGAGATGAGGAGCCAAGTGGCTGGCCACTGCCTCTCCCATCTGCAGCCTCTTTCTCCCAGCGATCAGCAGAGGGGCCCAGAGGGCTCAAGTTGCCCTCCCACGTAGGATCCTGACCTTCAGGTAGGGCAGGCTAGGCTCGAGCGCAGGTGGGGCGAGGCCACGGGGAGACTGGAACAGCCTCCGGCACGTAGGGCTCCCCAGTCTCCCTCCCAAGAACTTGCAGACCTCCCCTGTGGGCACAAACGGGTCCCCAGAAAGGAATTCACACTGTCCCTCCGTCCACAGACACATCAAGGACAAGAATTCGCTCCTCCAGTGTTTGCTAGGCGCCCAGTATGTACAAGTCATCCTTCAGGGCACCGGCCCCAGTTCCGAAGGCTTCTGGGTGCATTCTCTACAGGAGGGAGGGGACAGGGCTGGGGCGCAAGGGAGCGAGGAGCAGGAAATTGCCCTCCTGCCAAGTAGGACGGAAATTGAATTTCCTCCCCTCCCCCTTCTTCTGCCTCCCGCGCCACCCCTCCCTGACGACTCACTTTTTATCTCTCTCTCCAATTACAGTTTTAAGCATTTAGGGTGTTGCTGTTTTAGTTTTAAAATTTGTTAGGCTCAATTTATGCCACTTAGTAAAACCTCTTTTCCAAATGAAGCCAAATTAGAACTAAAACACTGTGAGCAATAAAATGTGGGCATTTCATTTGGGTTGGGTTGGCTTTTTTGATTGTTTGTGTAAACGAAGCCGAGAGGAGAATTCTGGAGCTTGGGTGAGGGGAGTGAGTCCCTTGGCTCCCCCCACCCCAGGTGTGTGTGTGTGTGTGTGTGTGTGTGTGTGTGTGTGTATGTGTGTGTGTGTGTGTGTTTGTGTGTGTGTGTGTGTAGCTGGCTCGGGCCAGCCTGCCCCTCGCCCTCAGGTCTGTCAGCCACTTCCTGCTGGCCGACCACACCCAGGTAGGCCCGGGTGGCAGTGACCCGCTACCACTGCGCGGTGACCAATAAATAGACGGCGAATTGAATTGAAGTAGCTGTAACCAAGGGCACAGCCTGGAAACACCTCTTCCCACACCCTCACCGTGCGATGCCTGAAAATATGCTCCTTAATTTCAATCACAGTTCCATCAAGGTATAAAGGTGGGACCCCGAAGTGAGGGAGGGGAGGAGGGGGGAGGAGGAGAGAAGACTTTGGAGGAGGAGGAAGAGGTCCTGGGCTACTGATCAGGCAGCTGGTGTTAGGGGAGTCAGCTGCCAAGCGGGTCAGAGAAGTTCCCGGCAGATGAGCCAAGGACCCGAGCCACAAGCGACGCCTCCCCCAGGGCCCTCGGGAGCTGAGATCGGGGCTCCCAGGCCGGCCCCATCCATGCCAGCAGGAAAAGGTAGCGAACACCATGAGGGTTGAGAGCCCAAGCAGGGACACTAAGGCAGCAACGACGGCCACGATGATGAGACAGTGACTAAGGGCCGGTGTGCGGCTTGCCAAGCGATTTGGCTTGTCCCTGGGCCAACCATAAAGGCCCGGTGTCTGGCAGGAGACGGGGTTTTTGCGTGCAGAGGGGCACCTTCCGAACGACCCTGGCAGGAAGCCACAGCCATCAGGAATGAGCTGGGGAGGAGAGCGGGCCTGAGGGGGCACAGACGTCCCTTAGAGGAGCAGAGAGGCTAGCCTCGGGATAGCGGGTGTCTGGGGAGGGCGGACAGAGGGCGGGATGAAATGGAACAGAATAAACTCCGCACTTCGATGTCTAACACAGGGCTGGGGTGGGGGGTGGGGGGGCTCGCCCCTAATGAAGAACTCTATTACGTTTGGGATATTCTCTCAACGCGAATGGAAATGAAGCACAGTCCGTGGAGGACACTTCGGGAACACGTTAAAGGAAACTGGACCAAACCCCCAGAGACTACAATAAAATGACTCAAAGGTGTAGGTTAACCCTCTGTGGCCAACACAGTGTCCTGCCTGGGGCCAGAGTGCCCGAGCCTTTATAAGGACCCCCCACCGGCTATGGGCGGCCCAGGAAAGTGTGGCCTTGGGTAAGGTGCTCTGGGCAGCTGAGGCCGACCCTGAAGGGGAGACTGCCCAGCCCGCAAGGGGGGTAGCCAGTCCTTCCTCAAAGGGGGATCTGGCTGGCACTTCTCCACACATGCCACATCCTCTCCCCTCCCGTTAATTTCTAAGCTCCGGACACACCTGGACACGTAAACCTCTTTCTCGTCCTCTGGGGCTAGGTGCCCCCTTGCTGTTCCTCCAGACGCTGATGCCAGCATGACTCTAGCCGCGCTCGGGGTCTTTGATTTGCTCACTCCTCCCGGGCCAATGGATGAGAATTCCGGTCTTATTCCTCCGCCGTGATTTCCTACTACGTTCAAGCCCTGCATCCTCGTAACCGACGGCCATCACAGCTTGCGACTGCAGGGGGCCTAGTGCTTATGGGCTCGTCTGGGCTTTAGCGCCGGTTCTCCAGGGCTGGTCATCAGGCTCCATTGTACCGCCCGCCAGGGCACTGGCCAGCCCAGGGGAAGCCCCCGATGAAGTCCCCCTCAGTTAAATAGGACAAACCAATCAAGACCCCAAGACTTCCGCTGCTCGGTTCATCGGCTGTAGCGAACGTGGTCCCTGCCGGCCTCCAGCTCTGTCCCTTTCCTTCCACGGCTGGCCAGTAACCAGCTGTCCCTCGGCCACGTAGCTTCACCTCCAGAGAACCTGGGGCCCCAGATCCCCTTCCGACCCTACTTATTGGAGTGACCGACACGTTCTCCAGGTACCCGCCGGCCTGCTGATTTGCCTAGGCTGTTCAGAAGCACGATGTCTCTCTCTGGACTCACGCTGAGGGCCTGGCAGAGGGAGAGAATAGGTCTGCGGACACACGGGGACAGAGCTGAGTGTGCTGGACAAAGCCCAGCCCTGCCCTCCCTTCCTGACGTCTATCCTAACCTGCCTGGTTTCGCAGGTCCTGAAGCCCAGCCAGGGCGACAGAAGTCACGGCAGAGGACGAGCGGCACTAGGGAATGTCTGCCCGTCTGCTCTAATGTGAACCAGGGGGGACAGAAAGGAGGGGTGTGGCGCACACGAGCTCACGTGAGCACAGAAACGGGACCAGCTGACTACAGCTCTATCCCCTCCCCGGTCCCACGCTCCCCACCCCAGGAGGGTGGTCTCTGCGGGAGGTGCCCAGCCTCTCCTCGCTTTTACCTTGGGCATCTGGGGGTGGGATCCTGGAGGAGGCCTCCTACAGACCCACTTAACCCCCATTACATTCATTCCCTAATATACTTTTCACCTTCAGCAAATAGTGCAAATTTGAATTTTTCCTCACTGATCAAATATTTACCCTGTGAGCTGCCAGTCTGCTGAGCTTGACTTCCATAATTCTCCACATTTTTTTTTAATTCTCCACATTTGTAATAGACGAATTGGCATTTATTGTCAGCCCACTGGTTTCGAGCCCAAAGGGGAAATAAGGAAGACCGGAGGGAGCCACCCAAGAGATTCTCCGCAAAGAATGGGTTTGGTCCCATCTGTGTCTTCGTGTAAGTGACAGATCTCCCAAACAACTCATCAGATATTTTAAAACGTTGTTTTGAAAGATACAGAAGCTAATTGCTTCTAAAGACCAACATCCTATACATCTCGTCGGCATGACATACATCTTCCAAATCTGTTACCTACAAGAGAGGACTCAAGTTTGTTTCTTTGTTTTTAATTTCCTTTTTTTTTTTTTAAAGTAATCTCTACGCTCAACGCGGGGCTCGAACTCACCACCCCGATATCAAGAGTCACACGCTCCACCACCTGAGCCAGCCAGGCGTCCCTCATCTCACTGTTCATTTGCCACACAAATTTGGGCAAATCAGGTCATCTCTCTGAGCCTCAGTTTCCTCATCAGATTTCCCCCACCAGATGGTTTTTGCCAAGGTCAAAAGAAATATTCGTGGTGACAACACTGAAATATAAGGCACTAAATGAAGAGTAGAAAGGCTGTATGAAAATGGAAACTGGAGCTGTTGTAAAGTATGGCCCCCAAATCCCATCAAGAATCAGGGTCTAGGGGCACCTGGGTGGTGCAGTCAGTTAAGCTTCTGACTCTTGGTTTTGGCTCGGATCATGATCTCAATGTTCCTGAGTTTGAGCCCTGAGTCAGGCTCTGCACTGACATCGCAGAATCTGCTTAGGATTCTCTCTCTCTCTCTCTCTCAAAAATAAAGAAAGAAACATTTAAAAAAAAAAAAAAGCATCAGAGGGGCGCCTGGGTGGCTTAGTCGGTTCAGCGTCCGACTTTCGCTTGGGTCATGATCTCGCGGTTCGTGGGTTCGAGCCCCGCGTCGGGCTCTGTGCTGACTGCCAGCTCAGAGCCCGGAGTCTGTTTCAGAGTCTGTATCTCCCTCTCTCTCTGACCCTCCCCTGCTCACGCTGTCTCTCTCTCTCTCTCCTAGAAATAAATAAAAAAATATTTAAAAAAAGGCATCAGAGTCTGTAAAAAAGAAATGGGGTCGATGTCACTTCCTACTGAATCTGAGTAAGCTTGTGACTGCTTCAGTTGATAGAGTACAGCACGTGTGACACTGTGTGACTTCTGAGGCTGGGTCAGAAAAGGGGACATAGCTTCTGCCTTCATCTCCTGGGATACCCACCATAGGGGAAGGCAATCACCACATAGGAAGCCCAACCTCAAGACTGTCCTTCTGGGGACCATGCGCAGATGTTCCAGATGACAGCTCATGCCCTGAGAGGCACCCAACTCATGAGAGAAGCATCTAGACCCAGCTCACCCATCAGTGGATGCCATGAGGAGTAAAAGAATCACCTAGCTGAGCCCGGCCTGAATTGTGACGCACAGATCTGTGAACATAGCAAAATGCTTGTTATTTTACATTAAATTTGGGGTTATTTGTTACCCAGCAGTAGCAAGTGGAACAAAAACTTAATTGGTTATATTCTCCCAAGCAATCAAATCTCCCTCATCCCTTACTTTCTTTTCTGATCCCTATTTGACTCTAAGAGACAGGGGGTCAGGGCACCTGGGTGGCTCGGTCGGTTGAGTGTCTGAGTTTGGCTCAGGTCATGACCTCGTGGTTCGTGAGTTCGAGCCCCACGTAGGGCTCTATGCCGAGAGCTCGGAGCCTGGAGCCTGCTTTGGATTCTGTGTCTCCCTCTCTCTCTGCCCCTCCCCTGCTTGTGCGCGCTCTCTCTCGCTCTCGCGCTCTCTCTCTCTCTCTCTCTCTCTCTCTCAAAAATAAATAAACAATGGAAGATTGACCCTGGAGTCCTGCTGCCCAGAGCCCTGCTTCTCCCACAGGATGGAGCTGCCGGGACCTTAAAGGGAAAGGCTATCCTCATGGGTTCTGACCTCATGTAAAAGAATTCCTAGAAAACTCTAAATTACCAAGCAATAAAGTAAATGGGTGCCACTGAAAACCACAAGCAGCCCGTCATCTACAATTAATTTTTTTTCCCTCAATTGGGGCATGCTGGGGTTTTTGTCGTTGGAGCAGACTGTCCTTCCCACTTCAGTGTGGGCTTCTAAACTGCAAAAAAAAAAAAAAAAAAAAAGTGAGCGAGAGGGACAGACAGAGAGAGGGAAAAGTACAACAGGCTGGCCTTCCCGGAACCCACAGCGTCTCGAAGGAGGCTGGTGTGGCCCAGAAGGGCGTGCCAAGTGTGCCGGCAGCGGCTTGCCAGGGATCCGGAAAGGGAGCAACCCCGCACCTGGAAAACAGGTTGCTGGCAGCGCCCAGGTCTCCGAGTCTGGATCCCGTTTACACTTGCCGAAGCGCGGGCTTCTAATTCCAGCCGCTCATGAAAAGGCACGTAGGTCCTCCGTGACGTCAAATCGCTCTTTCAACCGAGCATAATTTCTTTCAATGATGGGCTTGGAGGGGTTTCAGCGATGGTGGGTTTTTTTTTTTTTAATGAATCATAAACATGCAGATCAGATTTAGTGTTATGACTGTGGCGCGCAGAGCGTCACTGTTAATTCTTGCTAAGCGCTGACAGCAGGATCAACCCCCAAACAGCACAGGCAAATACACCATCCCAGCCCCGGGGGCTTAGAGACTGCATAATTACAGACGGCGCATGGCAGTCATTATCATCACCGGAACATTTCAGGCCAGGCACAGCACCCTCGATCCACAGAGCCCCCCGGTGTGCCTGCCAGCTTGAGTTCCAGGGCAGGGGTGTGGGGGAGCTCCCATCGCTCGACCAGAGCGCAGGTAGAGGTCACCCGAAGCTGGACTGGGCGAGCAGAGCCCCAGCGCCCGCCGCTTACCGGCCCCAAGGACGCGGTCCGTGGCATTGAGGCTCGCTCCGAAGCGCTGCTGCGTCTGAGCTGGAAGGGAAGGGGTGCAGGGCTGTGCAGAATGCATGCCAGATTTTGCTAAATGC
>JAESUZ010004445.1:0-76039 GCA_017311185.1 Proteles cristata cristata | reverse complement strand
CATATATGCAGACACAGATGCACATGGTACATATACGCATACATACGGTACACATACATATATGCACAGATGCATACATAGACACATGTGTATATACACATGCACATGCAAACACAGGTACATGGATACATATATGCACAGATACATAGGTATGCATGCACATGCACACAGATAAACACCCATATGCACATGCACAGACACACAGAGATATGCACACACACACACAAATGATACATACCCTGTGCACACACAATAAACAGAGCTGTATATACATATACATGCACACAAGTATATGTACAGATACACATACTTATGCACACATGCACATGAACAGATACACGTGTTCACATGCACACACAGATACACACATATGCACGGATACACATGTATATACACATGCACACAAAAATACACACATACGCACACAGATACCCACATGCACACATGTATATACACATGCACACACATATAAGCACACAGAGATGGTCGTGCGCACACACATCCTGCATAGATTTCTTTTATGGAAATCTCTGTTTTGTTGAAAAAAACAATGGGCTAAGAACTGCTTTATAGCTGCTGAACCACATACTCCAGGACTGGACGCTTCCTGCGGGTTCACAAAGCCTCCTGGAGAAGCTACACGAAATGACTCTGGCCTCTGGCTTCCCAAAGGCGGTGCCCCCAAAAGCAAAAGGAAACAGGGCGAGGGAGCTCTGAGCCTGATTCTTTACAGTCCACGTGTAAATCAAGCTTGTTGGGAGCACACTCTCACGACATCAGGAAAATGGTTGAATAGAAAGGATTTAGGGTTCCTCTGCTCCCACCGCCCTGCTTCAGCGACGGGAAGGCTGGTGTGGACGTGCAGCGCCAGCCAGCTGGCGAGAGAAACCGAGGCGCGGAGGGTGCGGGCTGCCGGGACCTCCCGGCACCCCAGCCCGGCCGCGCGGGGGCGCTGATGAGCGCGTTCCCAGCGCCCACGGGAGGAGCAGGCGGAGAGGAGAGGCCGCTGACCCCGGAGGGGTCGCAGGCCGCAGGCGGCGACGTCACAGTTTTAATAAAATAACGGAAAAGTAGAGGGCGTTCAGAGATGCCAACCCCAAGCCCGGCGGGGTGGCCGACGCCTCCTGGCTCCGCAGAAATCATCGGGGACGACGCCTGCCCGCGCTGCCCTGCGGGTGGGGGGCCCGGGCGCAGGGTGCACAGCGCGTGGGCGGCCGTCCTGGGCGCGGGGCCGCGAGCCCGGGGTCGGCGAGAAGCCCCTCAGTGCGCAGCCCGGGGGCCGCACGCCCGCAGAGGAGGGCGCTGGGGCCGCCAGGGCTCCGGCCCCCCGAGGCCGCGGGCGCCGCTGGACTCTCATCACGGGAGGGTCCCCTGGCGCCGCCCGCCAGCCGCCGAGTAGCTGCTCCGCCCGCCAGCGGCGGGCCCAGCCCAGCCCTCCGGCCCCAGCCCCAGCCCCTCCCCCTCCATTCCACCGCGCCCCTCCCTCATTTATTGCGCCTCCCCCTCCCCATTGGCCCCTCCCCCTCCGCATTTATTGATCCCCTCCCTCCATTTATTGCCCCTCCCCCTCGACCCCCACCGGCGCCCTCCCCCTCATGCATTTATTTGCCCCCTCCCCTCACGCCCCACCGGCCTCCCCTCTGTGACCTGACCCCGTGCCTCCCCCTCATGATGACCCCGACCCGGCGGCCTCCTCACATTTGTCCAGCCCTCCTGCATTCCCTGCGCCTCCCTCAGGGCCTCGGCCCAGCGCCCCCTCCCCTCCATTACCAGCGCCTCCCTCATTTATTGCCGCCTCCTCATTTATTGGCCCCTCCCCCCACCGCCCCCACCGGCCTCCCTCACGTTTATTCCGCCCTCCTCATTCCTGCGTACTCCTAATTTGTTGGCCTCCTCGACTGTTGGCCCTCCCTCCGTTTTATTTGTACAGCCCGCGGCCTCCCCTCACATTTGACCCGGCCCCTCCTCACGTTTTGACCCCACGCCCCTCCCCCAAGCCCCCCACCCGGCCCTCCCCTCATTTGACCCGGCCCCTCCCCCTCACATTTGGCCCAGTGTTCCCCCCTGACCCATTACACTCCTCACGTTGCCACGCCCCTCCCCCTCGCGGCCCCACCGCGCCCCGCAGAGCGCCAGCAGGTTTCCCAAGTCCGCGCTACGACCCAGGATTTGCCCCCGCAGACGCGGGCCATGGACGGAGGCCCCGCAAGCACACGATCCGGCTTCCACTTAGTCGCCGCTTGTCCAAGAAAACTCTGCGTGGGTGTCACGCGCGGTTCACGCAGCACAGATGTTATTAAGGGTAAAAACTGCTCCCCCGTCCCTCTGCGGGGCGCCCGGCCCGCGGGGACACTGCCCCGCCCCGCGCTCGCCCTGGGCGCGGAGACCGCTCGCTCGGGCGTCGCAGCGGGGCCGCGAGGCGCTGGCAGCAAACGTGCAGAACGGCGAGATCGCAGCTGCTGGAAGGCCGTCCCTTCGCTTGGACACTCCTGTCCGGGACCCCGACAAGGCTGTTTCTGTCGCATTCCGCTCCGACTCTGCTTCCAGAAATCCCGGAGCGGCTCCCACGCCTCCTGGCACTGGACGGCTCTTCTCCCTTATTTGTTTTTTGGCTTTTTTATTTGGTGCCAGAAACTTTGTTGAAAAGAAAGGCAGCTCCAATGGTCTCAGATCAAAAGGAAAATACTCATGTGTTTGCTAAGTTCTGAAAACCCGAAGTCCACAAGTTTCTAAGAAAATATGAGAAAAATCCATCAGTGCAAACCACTGCGTTTCTAATCAAGGTCAACACTTAGACCGTGACAGCAAGTGCATAAAATATTTAATCCAACTTAATTAAATGTGGACTAAAACATTTTAATTGTTTTCAACCCAGCACATTCAAAACAGGCCAGTGGCACGGTCACCACCCGACGTCCTCAGAATATGCAGTTTCCCACTTGCCACTAAGGCACACGAGCCTCTTTCAGCACCAGGGACAATGTGAGAAAACTCCAGACACTTACTGGGATCGCGCGAAGCGGTGTAAGGGGACGTTGGGCCTTGGGCCCCTTCGTTCCTGTTCAGAGAGGCAAGCTTCTGACCCGGCCGTGCTGTTGAATCTGCCCTCGAATCTGAGAGGGACAGAGGCAGCAGCGCGATTCCCCCAGTCCAGTGGGGTTCCCGTCTCTGGGCCCCATCCGCACAGGGGCTCACTTCCACCTCTTCCCACTCCCCACGAACCACTTCATCCCCGTTGGCGCCCTGGGCAGGCAGGGCGTGTTACACGCTGCACATCGGGGGACAGTGCTGGTAAGCGGTGGCACGGTACGCCAGCCCAGATGAAGGAACCCACCCCCTGGACGGGGCCCCACGGCCGCGGTGAGCCAGACACAGGCCCAAGGCTGCTTCCTCAGGTAAAGTCCTGCCACAGCCGGGAATCCCCTTTCCAGGGCAGCCCCCCCTCCGAGGGAAGCCCCCCTTTCCAGGGCAGTCCCCAGCACAGCACAGATTCCTGTCCCTCGCATGGTGTCCAGGTAATCATGTGGCTAATAATATCACCGTCCTTGTTAGCTGAGGCACCAAATAAGCTTGACTTTGAAATCTATGGGCATCTGTACATTCTTTTTATTTTAACCCTTTTGATTTCAGTGGGTGAAGTGAGTTTTACTTCTGATCACTTTCCTTAGCACGTTTTCTGTGTCACAGATTTGTGGTCTGAAATTTGTTCAGGAGGTGAATGAGAATCCCAGCCAAGGGAATTAACCAGAAAATGGGCTGGATCCAAACACAAGGAGGTGAACAACAACATTATCGAAAAGGAGACGCGTGTGCAAAAGCGATCCAGCATGGACCCCACGGTGGGCACAGCCACGCTGAGTCAAGGGCTCTGGAGAGCGACCTCGGGAGCTGTGGACTCGCAGGCCCTTGCATGGGGTTTCCACCCAGAGAGGACAGAGGTCCTGGCCCTGGTCTAACTAACCCCCGACAGGTCCCCACAGGTGATCGCTAAGGCAGAGACGTACCCCGGCAGCTCTTACGTGGCCTTCTGGCAGGACACCAGACTGGTTTATCTAAAGGAACGTGGCATGAGCAAGCTGCTTCTAGAAGCTTCCCTGAAAACTAAATTACCTGAGATGTGAATTTATTCTTAAATCACCTCTCCTTTCTCACCACAGATAATAGGCGTGTAAAACTACAATTAAGGCATCCAAATTTTTCCCAATTTGAGGAGTTTAGAACAAGGGCACAAATTAGACAGAGAAGAGACAGGAACAGGATTCCTTACACAGGTGCTTCTTCTTTGATGCCACGTTTCCACAAGACGTGATCGTGCTGCCCCTGGCCAGGCCCCTGGCAAACCATCTGTTTGAATTCCAGAATAGTAAACATGCCGTGTTCTGTTCCAGGTGCACAGTACAGCGATTCTGCGATTGCATCATCACTCAGTGCTCTTCACGACCGTGTCCTCCTAACCTCCTTCCCCGCTTCCCCACCCCCCACCTCCCCTCTGGTAACGTCAGGGTGTTCTCCGTAGTTAAGAGTCCGTTTCTTGGTTCGTCTTTTCCCTTTGTTCATTTGTTTTGTTCCTTACATATGCATCAGATCATGCAGTATTTGTCTTTCTCTGACTTAGTTCACTTAGCATAATACTCTTTAGCTCCATCCACGTCGTTGCAAATGGCAACATTTCCTTCTTTATACCTGAATAATACTCCACTGTAGATATACCATTTTTTCTTCATTCATTTATCAACGGACACTCGGGCTGCTTCCATATTTTGGCGATTGTAGATAATGTTATAAACAACAAGGTGCATGGATCCTTTTGAACTAGTGTTCTTGTATTCTTTGGGCAAATACCACGTAGTGCAACTGCTGGATCATAGGGTACTTCTATTTTTAATGAAATGGAAACTTTGAGGAAACTCCACACTGTTTTCCAGTCTGGCTGCACCAGTTTGCATTCCCACCAACTGTGCAAGAGGGCTCCTCTTTCTCCACATCAACGTCTATGGTTTCCTGTGTTGCTCATTTTAGCCACTGACAGGCGTGAGGTGGTACCTCACTGTGGTTGTGATGTGTATTTCCCTGAGGATGAGGGACGCTGAGCATCTTTTCATGTCTGTTGGTCATCTGTGTGTCTTCTGTGGAGAAATGTCTGTTCATGTCTTCTGCCCTTTTTTTAATTGGATCATTTGTTTTTAGGGCATTGACTTGTATAACTTCTTTATATATTTTGGACCCTTCATCAGATGTCATTTGCAAGTATCTTCTCCCATTCTGTAGGCTGTCTTTTACTTTTGTTAATTGTTTCCTTCGCCATGCAAAAGCCTTTCATCTTGACGTAGTACCAATAGTTTATTTTTGCTTTTGTTTCCCTTGCCTCAGGACAGACATCTAGAACAATGCAAATCATATGAATCCCCAGACAATTGTGCAGACATCGTCCCTCTTAGTAAACAGTGTATGAGGGGTGCCTGGGTGGCCCAGTCGGTTGGGCATCCAGTTTGCTCAGGTCATGACCTGAGCGTATCACCCGCCCACTTGAGTGAACCAAGCTTCTGTGGGTGGCTGAACCTCTGCCAAATGAATCTGAGGTTTTCATTCAAGTTTACTCCAAAGAAATCGGATGCAGCATACAGCTTACCAAGAACTGACCACTGAGAAAACAGCCAAAGGGCAAAATGGTGGCACAGAGTTCAGAAATCCAGGTGGATGATATTTGATCAATTATTTTCTGCTATTTTCTATCAGCAGGAATGGATATTTAAGGAGAAAAAAATAATTTTTCATTTACAAAAATCTTTTTAAAGGTATACCCCGCTTTCTCCCATCCTACAAGGCAGGGCACGTGCCGGCTACCCCAGGAACCCAGCCCGCTGCTTCTAAATGACGTTTCGGTATATTTTTTTATTGTGGACGTAGACACAAGTGTGTGTAATTCAACAACATAATGTCAAATACTGCTAATCTGACTTTTCTCATCTTTGATGGAATTTTTCTATGGAAGGATATTTCAGGTCTGTATTTTAGCATTTCAAGAACTATTTTCCCACTAAAGTAAAATTTAATTTGTGAATCATATTGGTTTTCTTCAACGAAAATGGTAATTCTTTACTTTGAATGCATCGTTTCCTATTTGGGCCAGAGATGTTGGAAGGTCCACCCTGCGCACCCAGGTGGCCCGGTGTCAGTGAGCGTCGCTCTCGTCAGATCCCGGTGTCTCTGGACTCAGGTATGAGGCTCCCCCCGCAGCACCTCCATTTAAAGTATGAATCAAAGACTTTGTTCACTGTGTTTTCTCTTGTAGACTCAGAAACATTGAAACTGAATTAAAACTGCACTTTCCAGGGGACCTTCAGTGGCTTGATTAGTTAAGCATCCGACTTCAGCTCAGGTCATGATCTCACGGTTCATGATTTCGAGCCCCATGTCGGGCTCTGTGTCGACAGCTCAGAGCCTGAAGCCTACTTCGGACTCTGTATCTCCCTCTCTCTCTACCCCACACCAGCTCAAACTCTGTCTCTCTCTCTCTCATTCTCCAAACATTTAAAAAGTAATAAAGCTTGCATGTTCTATTTGGCAGCAGCCCCCACTTCCTGTGCCCCTTTCAGAGTAGGGCAGGGGGAGTTCACCAAGGCCGATCACGGTGGCACTCAGAGCCTGGGGTGCCCAGGCACAGACACCGAGGAGGCACGGAGGAGCAGGGTGGCCCGGGAAGGGACACGGTCTCCACACAAAGCAGCTCACATCCGCCACTTTTCTGCCTCAACTTCCTGTGGTTCCCATTTCCCACCAGGTAAGAACTAACTTCAAACCTGAGGCCCCCACTCTCCATCATGCGACCAACCTCTGGTCCCCTACCCCTCCTGTTATGTCCCCCACGCTGGCCTCGGCCCACTTCAGCCCTGCGGTCACAGCTCCCTTAACGAGGACTCTCGTTAATGGAGGAAAAACGCCCTGCCTGCGATTCGCATCGGGCCAGCAGCATCTGACCACAGGCTAAGAACAGGACTCTCCCTACGGTGCTCTGCCGTCCCTCCCACAGAAGGACTTTCCCAGCCCGTGTGCCCAGAGGGCCTGCCACTCACATCCGCTCATGTTCTGGCCTCCACCTCTCTGTGGCCTTTAAATGCTAAGGGCCCTAAAGGACCAAGGCTCCGAACAAACCACAGTCGCGGAGAGAGAGCCCTCGTGATTGTGAAACCGTCGGTGACAGTCACCGCCACGGGAGCCCGCCAAGTGAGCCAGGCTCCCCGTGCCGTGGACGTGGCCGCAAGCACGTGCAGGCCCGACTCGGGCGGACTGGGCCCCAGCGCTTCACGCTGGTCCCTGTGGACGCGCTCCGGCAGGGGCACAGTACCCCTGTCACCGGCACAGGTGACCCAAATGTGTCCACTGCGGCGAATCTTATCGTGAAGGAAGTGGGAGCCGGTTATTGAGAACCCGGCCAAGCCTGGAGCCGAGAGAACGGCCGCAGTGCTGGACGGGTCTTGCCCGCGAGGGGCTGCGGGGCCGCGGGAGAGGAGGCAGAGCCTCCACCCAAAGGCGGCTTTTCTCCACGTGGTCTCTTCTCTTGGGTGACAGGAAACGGTAGGTCAGTCTGTGAACGGGCTGCGGTGGCGCTGGAAGCGTCAGCGCACTTTGCGGAGCCAAACCCTCCGTCAGCGTCGCCAGTGTTTCCGCGTCGCTCCGCTTGCCAGCCGCGTCTCACTCTATTCTTACATCAGGAGACCCGAAAAGTGCACGTGTAAAAGCCCCACGAAAGGAATCACTGGCGACCGCGCAGGTGCCGGCGGAGTCGGGTCGATGGAAGGAGGGAGAGCAGGGGTGGGAGGTGCTCCGTCGGAGTGCGCGGGGAGCGCAGCGGGCGGCGCCGGAAAGAGCAGGAAACAAGGTAGAAGACGGCCCTGCCCCTGAGTCCCGAAATCACTCTCCTCCCTGCATAGCCCGGACCCCCGCGTGCGTAGGCATCAAGGGCGGCCAGGCCAGACCCCCGGCCCCCGGAGCACACCCCCGCGTGCGTAGGCATCACCGGCGGCCAGGCCAGACCCCCGACCCCCGGGAGCGGACCCCCGCGTGCGTAGGCATCACAGGCGGCCAGGCCAGGCCAGACCCGCCCCCCCCAGCACGGCGCTCACCTCTGCAGCCGCCCCGGTGCGCGATCTCCAGCTGCGGGTCCTTGCACTTGGCGCGCTGGAAGTCGCAGCGGGACAGGAAGGTCCTGCCGTCCGAGGCGCACAGCGGCTTCTGCGCGGCGCCGGCGCACGCCAGCTGGCAGTCCTTGTCCTTGTCCTGGTCCACGCGCAAGAACTTGGGGAGAGAAGAGAGAGAAGCCACACAAATGAAAAGGGGCGTTTCTGCAGAGCCGCGGAAAACGGGTCTCGGCCTGAAGCCTCCGCGCGTCGGAAGCGCCTGGGGCCGCCGGCGACGCGGGGCCACGGCGGGCAGGGGTCGGCGGCCGCGGTGCCCGGGCCGGGTCTGCGGTGCGGCCGGGCCCTGAGCCGGGCTGAGCGCTGCCGGGCGCCGTGGGCCCCGCGGCGGGGGGTGCCCGACCTCGGCCTCGCCCCCCACCTGACAGGGCCGTGAATCTGTACCTCACTGCTAGGCCCTCCTGCGCGCGCGTCTCCCGGTCACCCTGGAAGTCACGAGAGTCAGGGGCGCACTGGGGGGGAACCAGGAGGTGGGGGCCCCTCCCCGCACCCCTGTCCCGGAGACCCTTTTCCTGGGGGGCTGCCTGCTCCTGGGACACGAGGCACGCCCGCAGTCAGGGGTCGCCACCCAGGGCGCGGGGGCTGCGAGCACGCACGGCGTGGGGAGCCCCGCAGGGCCCAGCAGCCCCCAGCGCCGCGCTCCGCCGGGCTCCCCACGCGCGGCTGCTTCTGGCACACGGCCCGGCACCGCGGAGCCGAGATACTTCGTTCCTTAAAAGACACCTGAATTCTTCCCTTGAAGCTGCGGGGGTCCCCAGGGCACCGCTTCAAGAGTAACCAAGGCGGACGCAGAGAGGCGGCACAGAGGGAGGGACCCCAAGCCGGACGGACCTCATGAGGGGTCGGGGAGGCCCTGGCGCCCCTGCGGGTCAGAGGGGCCCGGGAGGTGCCCAGCTCCTGTCCCCCACCTCTGGAGGAAGGCTGGAGCCGAGGGACACGGGGCCTGGGGACACGGCAGGGTTTGCTCCTCGACTGGCCCGAGCCCAGCCTGAGAGGAGGCTCACTCTGTGTTTCTCTGAGCGAGAGGCAAGTGGAAACATGTCACTGCTTTGGGGGCAGGGGAGGGCAAAAAAGTGTTCTTTCACTTAAAACCAGGCAAAGCAGCAGTAAGAACATCTGACTGAATTCTGTCTCTACAGAGTTCCAGGGCCTGGTGTTTTCACTTTGCCCAAAATGTGTTTTAACTTCCCGGGCGCAGAGGCGCGCCCGCCCCTGGGGGCCACCCAGCCCTGGGAGAGGCCGACACCTCATCCTGTTGCACCTCAGGAAGGACGTCCCCCCGAAATGTCACTTCCAGCTTCTCGGAGCTTTGCCCTGCATCCGTCCTTCCGCAAAGACAGACCTCCTCTGGTAAGAGGGCGTGCCGTGGGGCAGAGACAGACAGACAGAGACAGAAAGAGACAGAGAGAGACACACAGAGCAGAGACAGAGACAGATAAGACAGAGATAGAGAGACAGAGAGATAGAGAACAGAGAGACAGAAAGAGAAACAGACTAGAGAGACATAGACAGAAAAACAGAGACAAGACAGAGATTAAAAGCAGAGAAAGACAGATAAACACAACCAGATACAGAGACAGACCGAGACGGTGTAGGAAACAAGGAGTACAGCCACGTGTGTGAGACCTTGAGACCAGCCCCGCCCCTAAGCAGGATCAGCCCCGCCTCAAGCAGGATCAGCCCCGCCTCAAGCAGGACCAGCCCCGCCCCCAAGCAGGATCAGCCCCGCCTCAAGCAGGACCGGCCCCGCCCCCAAGCAGGATCAGCCCCGCCTCAAGCAGGACCGGCCCCGCCCCAAGCAGGATCAGCCCCGCCAAGCATGATCAGCCCCGCCCAAGCAGGACCGGCCCCGCCCTAAGCAGGATCAGCCCGCCTCAAGCAGGACCGGCCCCGCCCTAAGCAGGATCAGCTCCCGCCTCAAACAGGATCAGCCCTGCCCCCAAGCAGGATCAGCCCCGCCCTAAGCAGGATCAGCCCGCCCAAGCAGGATCAGCCCCGCCTCAAGCAGGATCAGCCCCGCCCCTAAGCAGGATCAGCCCCGCCCCTAAGCAGGACCGGCCCCGCCCCTAAGCAGGATCGGCCCCGCCCCTAAGCAGGACAGGCCCCTCCAGGCAGCTCCATCCCTGTCCCAGCAGAAAAGGTGTAATAACCAGATGCCGAGGAGTCTGATGCGGAAGAGGGGGTCTATCTGCATTTCCCGAAGCCCTAAGTTAGGAAATGCATGTTACTTACGGTAAAGCGTTGTAATTATCATTTTCTCTACAGAGAGAGACAGCTCTACATCTACAATAATAATAAAAAGCCTAGTGTTCAGGCATTTGGAATCTGACCATAATTCTTGATAATTTAATGGTGTAGAACTAACAAGGGAGCTATTCTTTGTCAGAAATAAGAGAACACACGCTTCACACACGTTTCTCCCCTTCCCATTTTTAACTGCAATTACTTTCCAAGGAGACAGTGCATTCACTGGGGCTGTATTCATTAACAAGGACAGCTAAGGGAAAGTAAAACAGTCCTAATTTTAAAAATTCACTGTTTATTTTTTAAGCTTATTTAGAGAAAGAAAGAGGGAGCAGGGGAGGGGCAGGGAGAGAGGGAGAGAGAATCCCAAGCAGGGTCTGCGATGTCAGTGCAGAGCCCAACCCGAGGCTCAGTCTCAGAAACTAGGAGCCCTGGGATCATGACCTGAGCCAAAATCAAGAATCGGATGCTCACCCAACTGAGCCCCACAGGCGCCCCCCCGAATTCACTGCTTATTAAAAGAACTTGTTGGGGGTCTTCAAACTAGTTAAGATAAAAGGTAATTTGCCAAATTTAGAAAGGAATCAATAGGACCTTGAGTGACACTATTTGAAGGAGAACTTCAGAATTCTTTTTATCTCTGGGGCCCCCGGGTCTCTTATCTTCACGAAGCGGAGCTGTTAGCCCAACGGCGAGGACAGCAGCAGGAAGATGCCACAGGGGCCCTGAAGCGTCAGACCAGACGCCGAGGGACCCTGCATGGAGAACAGACAGGTCAAATGCAAATGGATCAAAAACACAGTCTATATTTCGCTTATTAAAGCAAGAGTGTAAGCTGGAGGGAAAGTTAGAACAAAATCCGAATGGGTTAAAACACTCCTTAAATCTGTGTGCGGATGGATTTTCCCAGTGAGATTGATGTAAGATTTTTTTACTGTTAATTCTATGGCACAACATCAAGAAATACGTAGCTCTGCAGATGTAAGATTCGCAAAAGCAAGAACTTTCTAACCCAGAGGCCACTTGGAAGTGAGTTTAGCTTCTAAGTGTGTTTGCTTGATATCCAGGTGAGGCTGACCCTGGGGACCGGGCGGCAGGAAGCGTGGGGAGGGGTCGGTGATGCGTGTGCACCGCTGGGGCATCAGAGGGAGTAATTCTGAAAGCCACCGAAGGACAGGTGTGACGGTCACAAGCGCAGGCCTGCTCTAAGGGGCAGCGCCCCATTTTCAGCCCTGAGCTTTTCTGTGTCCGGGGGCAGTTCCTGCTCTGTTCGTAAACGAGAGAGCGGAAATCCACGGTGCCAATGTGGAGATTTTGTCATTAAGTCTATGACCTGCTCTCAAAGGGTGAAGGGAAGCACGGCCCGCTGCAGAGACGGCTACTGTGTTCATCAATCATTCACTCATTCGTTCATTCACTACCTAGAAGTAATATAAGCCAATTCAGATCGAGCTGTAGTTACTGCTGCCCACCTCCTCTCGTCTCCAGGAGGGCGGGGCTCAACAGCAGGCCTGCCCCTGTGGAGTTTACAGTGTAGAGGGCAGCAAAGCTGGGGCCACAGACAGCCACCCTGTCACCTGGGACTACAGTGGATCACCACGTCATCGGGACCACAGTGGATCACCGCGTCATCGGGACCACAGTGGATCACCGCGTCACCTGGGACCACAGTGGATCACCGCGTCACCTGGGACCACAGTGGATCACCGCGTCACCTGGACCACAGTGGATCACCGCGTCATCTGGACCACAGTGGGTCACCGCGTCATCTGGACCACAGTGGGTCACCGCGTCATCTGGACCACAGTGGGTCACCGCGTCATCTGGGACCACAGTGGGTCACCGCGTCATCTGGACCACAAGTGATCAGGGAGCCATCAGGGACCACCCATGATCACCCCACGACCCAGGCCACCCATGATCACCAGGTCAAGAGAAAGTACCAGGTTTTTCAAGGAAGATGCAGGAAAAAAATGAAGAGTCAGCCCTTCTCTCAGGGCCAGTGCAGAGGGGTTGCTGTGACAGCAGAAACCACCTGGGGTGACAGATGGGGGGCGGGGTGACACAGAGGCTGCAGCCACGTCTCTGAGCCACGAACCCAGGGGATCTGCCCACCTTGTGTGGGGCCAGCACAGACGTCTGAGGACTTGACAGAAGCAGGGGAAGCATAGTCCCCTTCAGCCTCCAGAGATGCCCAGCCGCACGGAGACGCTGGGTGCACAGGCTCTGGAGGCTTCCTGTGGTCGGGAGTGACGTGGAAGCCACGGTGGTGGAATCAGGAGGCCTAGACACCAGTATCTTCCTTGTTTTTTACCAGGCCACCTTCACTGTCAGAGTGGGCATAGGCTTTTTGTTTTTTTTTGGGGGGGGGGAACAGAGAAAGAGAGAGAGAGAGAGAGAGAGAGAGAGAGAGAAAGAGAGAGTATCTCCAGCAGGCTCCACGCTCAGTGCAGAACCTGATGCAAGGCTTGATCTCAGGACCCTGGAATCATGACTTGAGCCAAAATCAAGAGACACTCAAGTGACTGAGCCGCCCAGGGTCCCTGACATAAGACTTTCTCTAAGTGCTTTTAGAGACTCCCTGCTGGCTTTGGTCCCCAGGCCCCTTGTTTCCCGGACTCCCTCGGCCCCTCCCTGGAGCCCACCTGCTGCGGGGCGAGGCTGAGGCCCCAGCCCCCAACTCGGTGGCCACGTGTTGTGCTGAGCCGCCTGCTCTGCAAACCCCTCCCCGTCCCCTCCTGTCTCCTCCCCTGTCCCCTCCCCCTGTCCCCAAACACCTCCTTCTTCTTTGTTTTCCTTGCCTGCTTCCACATCAACAGTAATTTGAATATTCATATACTTTTGCTTCTTTTTAGCACTTCTTGGAGGTAAGTCAAGAAATCTCTTGGGTTATTAATTGTTCCAGATTTATGTTTGTTTGAGATTCAGTGAGCACTTGGTTATTATAAAATTCTTCTTAATAAAACATCATGCAGATGGTGTTACCTTAATGTGAGACTTTGGCAACAACAATGAAATCACCTTAGTCAACATTCGCCATTACCCCCAGGTACGACTTGACCCGTCTGCACACGGCAGACTTGGATTCGACAGACGCCCCGTAGAGACTCACTGGAGCTGGCCTGCATTCTTAGACATCACACCCTCCACCACACGCTGTCCCCATACTTTCAGCCACTTAAAGTTCTTTCCAGAAGGTCCGCTGGACCTTGGGCTCTGTCTTCATTAGTTTAAGCCACCACGAAGTGCCAGTTTCTCACCCAGAATCCCAAGGGGAGTCAAGGACCATGCCAAACAACTACACGACAATTCACGTGTTCCTCTCGGGCTAGCGCCTTGTCAAACGGTACAAGGCTGGGACACAGGAGACCATGACAGTGCGCAGCGGCCAAGGGCTCAGAGCTCCTGGGACCACAACCCCGACAGGGCAAAGACGATGTCTGTTCACCTTTGTGGCCTTGGAAACCCAGCACTGTGTCTGTCGTCTACAGTCGGTGCTCAATAAATGCTTGTACTGCTATAAGCCTGTGAAACTCACTATGGAATTATGCGGGCACATTGCCGAGGGAAGAGAAGGCATCTGAGCAGACAGAAGGGCGCAGGAATGATGGCGAGCCAGGGCCACGGACAGACACGCCAAGTTCAGGAGGGAAGACACGCTGGGCACTGTCTGCCGTGACCCCGACAGTGCTGCTGGCTCTCCCCCACCCTCTGCGCACACTCCGTACTTCGTGGGCATTTCCTCAGCTCCAGGCCGCGGCACGAAGAAGCCCAGATATCAGATCTGCCCCGTGGAGGCACCAAAAGCAAACATTCTACTGAGAGAGCAACTCCCAGTGAGAGGATAAAATCCTTTAAATGAGAAGAGTCTAAAACTGAAAGGGCAGCACCATCAACAATAGTCAAAGTATAGAAAGAGCCCACGCGTCCGACTGACCGGCAGACAAAGATGTGGTTTAGATGCACAATGGGGTATTTATTACCCGGCGATGAAAAAGAATGAAATCTTGCCATTTCAACTATGTGGGCGAAACTGGAGGGTGTTATGCTGAGTGAAATAAGTCAGGCAGAGAAGGACAAATATCCTATGATTTCACTCATGTGTGGAATTTAGGAAACAAACAGATGAGCATAGGGGAAGGGAGGGAAAAATAAAATCAGATAGAAACAAAGGGAGACAAACCATAAGAGACTCTTAAATACAGAGAATTAGGGGGGTGACGGGCGGTGGGGGACGGGCGCTGAGGAGGGCGCTTGTTGGGAGGAGCACAGGGTGTCCTATGTGAGTGATGAGCCACGGAATTTCACCCCTGAAACCAACACCACAGATATGGCAACTAACATCGACTTCAATAAACTAAAACATTAATTAATTAATTAACTAATTAAAATATGTGTTCCTGGATCTCCAAAAATAAAAAAATCAACCTGGGAAAGAGGGACGGTGCCCATGTCACACTCTGTGTCCTGAACGCGACGGTCCCCACGCCGGGACCCCGCTGTTGGGCGGCACCTCGGCCGGGCCACCCCGGCGGACCGGGAATTCCCCGTGACCGTGCAGGGGACGGGCTATGCCTGCTCGCGGGCGGCGCTGCGGGCGGTGCTCCTAGGCCAGGTGGCGGGGATGCCGGCGGGTCTGTGTCCCGGGTGCTGGCGCACAGCCTGACTGCCACCAGCCTCGGTTCAGAGCCCGGCTCTAGGGGATCCGGAAGCCCCAGGAGCCTCCGCTGAGCGGCCAACAGGCCGCCACGGGTGTCCTCTTTGCCCTCACGGTCCTTGGACGATCAGATGCATTTCACTGATAAAATGACATTTCCAAAGGCGCTCAGCCAGTTCCTTTTCGGGGCTCCTGCTCATCGCGAAGCATTTAGCACAAATTATACTAAAATACAGGTTAGAGAATATGCAGTGACCTGCAAGGTTGGGGAAACGTGTCCAAAAGCTGAGATCCAGATCATGCGCCCCAGTCAGGCGTCAGCGGGGACCACGTGCCATGACCTTGCTCCTGCTGCAGACACGGCCAAAGGGGGACAGGGGACAGGACACACCCGCCCACGCGGCCCCGGGAAGCCACCCGGTCAGGCGTGAGGAACAGGAGGGGCCGGGAAGCCTCGCGCAGCTCTCCCCGTTTGCGTTCAAGTGCAGAGAGTGGTCGCCCCGCGTGAGGGCAGGGACCTCCCTCTCCGGATGAAGACCAAGCAGCGTCCAGTTGCTGACGCCCAGCGACGCCCACACGGTGCCGCAAACACCAGCGACGTGCCGGCGGCGTCCAGCTCTCCTAGCTCTCCCTGCGTTCACCATCCCGCCCTTTCTCGGACAGGACGTGTGCCCGCCGCCCCCCAGGCAGGAAGCTCGCCTGCTAACAAGGTCAGGGGCGGCCCGCAGGGCTCTCCGGACGGGCCCGCGCACAAAGCACGTTCTAACAAGGATGTGCCACGTGATCGAGCCGGACCGTGAGACCTGAGACAGTCCGCTGGGTCCAGGGCAGCAAGGATCCTGCTCCGCCCACCACGGAGCAGAGAGGACCCCTCGGAGGAAACGAGGGGCAGGAGACCTTCATCCCTCCCACACTCATCCCCACCAACACAACTACCACACCCCGAGGTGAAAGGAACCCATGCACAAAGGCCAGAGCCTTTCTCTGTGATACAAAGAACCAAATGCCCACTGCTCACAGGCCCCGGGGGGTCGGGGGTGAGTGCAAGACGACCCTTCAGGGGGAATGCCGCCGGGGCCCGGGGCTGAGGTGGGGAGCTCTCAGGAGCTCCGATGAAGGGACCGAGGCTCTCAGAGGACAGCATGCTCAGGTGCTTCATGTGACTGATGAAGAGACAGAGGGTCCCAGGGGAGGTCACAGCACGAGCACACACATCAGGGTCCTTGACCCGCAGGCGCCAGGGCTGGGTCGTCTTTCTCCGGGCGTTGACCCCAGGGCTGTGATATTCACCACACACACAGGAAGCGTTTTCTGAAAGAAACCTCAGAAGGATGCGTGGAGGGGGGGTCGGAGGGTCAGTGACAAAGTGCCTTCCGCCCGCCTTCCCGGCTCCCTGGCAGTTTTCATCTTCTGGCTTGAAGGGCACTGGGTGCTGGCTCCTGTCGGGCGTCATCAGAAGTGGAACATGGCTTTTCCCCTCTCACCTTGGTTTACACATGAGAACAGATGCCTCACATTTTTTAACAGTCTTGGTTTATGTTAGCAGAGAGCCAAGGCACGGGGTCCCTTCCGAGGGAATTCTCTTCACAATCGCTTGAAACGCAGCTCCTGAAACCTCTAATGCTGGTGCAGCTGGTGCCGTCACACCAGCACGGAAAATTACCGTCATCGCTGAGATGCGTGAGCACAGTCTCTGAGATGGGTGGGTACGGCTCTGGAAGCCCCCATTCGCCCTGCTGGCTGCTTCTGTCGTCCGTCACCAACACCTCCGCCGGGGTGTCCGCGCCCCCTCCCCCCAGGCTCAGCTCCCTGCTCCAGTCTGCGCGCCTGCTACAAGCCAGCCGTGTTTCAGCAGAACTTGAAGGCTGGGGAGCAGGACCCTGCAAATCGCCCAGAACCTTCGGGACACGCAGTGCGCCCAACACAGAAGCCATCAGCCATGGGCAGCATCTGTGTTGAAATCAATCAAAACTAGGTGGGATCTGGACGCAGGGGCTCCTTGCGCAGCAGCCGTGCATCCCCGAGAGCACCTGTGTGTGGAGCCAATGGCAGGTGACAGAGTTTCTGCCGCTGAGGACAGTGCTTGACGACAGCGCCATCCAGAAGCAAGGAGTAAAGCGCCTCGCTCCCTAAAGCCCAATGTTCCCAACAGTTGCAAAAAGACAAATAAAAATCAATTCATGGCTATATTAGTAAGGCCACAAATCCAGAATGCTGAGAAAAGAATCTTCTTTTGACAAAATTATGTTGAAATCCACACCTTTAATTACAGAGCAGAGAGAGATGCCTTAATTACAAGGGAAGGGGATGGAAGGGCTCTGCAGGGAGCAAAGTCCTTTCTGAAGGACGCACGGGCATTTCAGGGCCGAGGGTGAAGGTGCGGGAGCTGCGCGCGGGCGGGGGCAGCCGGGGGGCCCACGGGGTCTGAGTGGACGTGGGGACGTGCAGGGACACACACCCAGAAGTTGCCCAGGCACTGCGGTCTTCTGGGGTCACTGCCAACCAGGCATCTTCCCCATGAAGCACTCAGAGCACCATGCGCATCACCTGCGTTTTACAGAGAAATTAAATGTCCCAAAGAGACACAAAGAAAAGTTCGGGTTCCTCCGAGGAGGAAAACGTCAGAACTCTGGAGGCCAGTCCCACAGTGCTGAGTGGAACCAGCCACCGTGGCCCTGGGTTAATGTCAGGTAGCGTCAGACAGGCAAGGTCATGGAAAGAATCAAATTCACCACCACGCATCTCCCAGAGCCCACAGCCTCCAGCCAGGGGTGCTCCCTGGATGTGCCGCATCCCAAGGGGGGTGGGGGTGCTCCCTCGATGTGCAGAGTCCCTAATTCTGTGGCTCACTTAGCAACTGAAATCCCTGTTGGAGCCAAGCCCACAACCACACACGGGCTCGACACATCCTTGGACACACCTGGCTGATTAGCCCTGGAACTTGGGGGCCGGGAACGATTGCCCCAAATCGGCTGGGCCGGCTGACACCTCCGGTTCCCAGGCAGGCCCCGGGGGTTAGGTCCCATCAGCGGCTGCACCCCGATGGCGGGGCTCGGGGACTGGGCTGCTCCGGCTTTGGGAGAAAGCAGAACAGCAACATAAGGAGATCAATACCTCAGATAACGTCCGCTCCTGGGCTCCCCGCCCCAATCAGTTGCACCCTCCGTCAGGGGCACTGCTACGTTCCAACACCCGTATCAAGTTGCCCCCTTCTTCCTGGCTGTGACGAGGTCTCCAGGAAATATTTCTAGTGTGGGTTCATTTACTCAAAAAGATTTTGACAGGTTCCTTCTCCGTAAGAAAGCACTTCACTGAAAGTCCTGAGAAACGCTAGGTGTTAAATTCAGAAAACTAGGAGAGGGAGGAAGAGAAGACTCCCGTCCCCGAAAATCTCCTATTGAGGGTGGAAGACAGGACCGCCCCCATGCCCACCCCAGGGCCCGGCCTCCTGGCCCCAGACGCTGCGCTCTGCCAGGGAACGCCTCCCAGGGAAAGCCGCTCCGAACACCATCTGGTAGGACTATTTAGCGGACTCACCAAGATTTGGACCCAATGCCTGGAGTCATGTCAAACCAAGAAAACAGTGAGGTTAATAATGGAAACAGAGACAAACTTTAATTTAGGATTGTTCCGATAGGATTGGGATGGATGCGCACTTGAAACACGCTACAGTTACTGAGCCACGGTTGTTGAGGGACAAACCTCACAGACGTGGCCTCTGCGTGGGGTCCAGCTGCGTTTTCTGAACGGTGATTCCATTAGGGGTTCTCGTCACACAATCCCGGACGGCAAATCCAGCGAGGACGGCAGCAACAATGAAGGCTCTTAACAACATGTGTCCAGTGGGACAGGAGTTCTTAGCTGCCAGTTCACTGGGGACAGAAAGCCAGGATGTATACACTTGATACCCACGCTATCAACTCCTGTCCAGCGCTAATTTTAAGTAACCAAGGTGTAACATACCTAATATTTGGATATCAATATCTCAGACGAATATAATTTTAAGCTAGGATACTATTATAGGGCCAAATACTATCACAGCAGTGTCCATCCTGGTGACATCTTTATACTCCGATGGCACTACTGAAGTCTTCCTTTGGTTCTGGAAACCTGTCACTTGGATTAGAGCTGTCGACCATTCACAGAACACTAGCTGTCACCACTGTGCAGAGCTACACAGTATCGTGCACAAAGTAATGGGAATTGGGTTGTTAACACAGCTCCGCCAATAAGGATCAGTGTTTCAGCCCGGGGCTCTCAGAGGCACTTCTGAGCATCGAAACACTCCATCCACCTGTCTTCATTCCAACTCGGGGTGTCTTCCGTGGATCAAGCTTCCCAACACGTACGAGCGGCTCAGGAAAACGTCCAGGGGCACTTTCCCCCGTTCAGTCCTGCTGGACCCCACAAGGCCCAGCGCAGCACGGAGACATCAAGAGACACCCCTCACGGTGCAGTTGGATGACACCACGTGGACTCCATGAGGCTCCACGCCTCTGTGTTCTGTCCTGAGGAGATGGCGTCCAGGCCAGGCGTTCTCGTCGGAAGGACAAGCTGACACCCACGTCTCTGATGACAGCAGGCATTTCCACGTGAGACGGAAGGGGACTTATTTTTGCCTCCACAAGGAATTTCCCCTTCAAATACATGTGCAATGTTTCACGCATGAGTAAAAGATGGAGAAAACGTTATTGTGTCTAAATAAAATCATCTGTAATTCCAGAAGCAAATTCAGCATTAGAACAAACTGAAATACAGAGATTAGTTAAGCAAAGGAATTTGATAAATCAGGAGACTGACTTGTCCGGTGAGGACACCAGTTCATGGAAGAAGGGCTGGGGGATGTGTGCCCGGCTCTCCGGCCGTCACGGACGGTACTGCTGATTAGTTCGTGGCATCCAGATTTGCTCCGGAAAGGACTGAAGACACCGACAGCACAGAGTACCCTCCCCGGGTCTATAATCTTCTGTGGTCAGTTCCCACCTGGTTTCAGTATTTCTAACACGGCCAACATGGCTGTAGCTCTTGGAAAATAGAAAAGGAAAACCACAATTACGTCAACTCAAACGGCTCTTCTGCATCCGTGTCTGATAAGATGGAAACATCCCCGCAGCTCATACGTGCACGGATTTTACCTCCAGTATCCAATCGATGCTTCGATTTAAGTTTTCATGAAACACTTAATTAGTAGTAATGACAGTTCTGATCTTCCGACACATACAAGCTCAGCCTGACGCCAGCGGGGGATTTCAGGCCCCCTGACCCCCAATACTGGTGCTGAAAGACACATCCTTCTTGCCCTTGACTCTCATGCCAGTCTTCACATGCTTGGGAGACGATCTTAGCATCCATTACTTCACATACACAAGTTACACTGTCATTTTAATAAAATAAAGTCCATTTCCTGGTCGGCATTGTTGGTCTCTGGCTTCTTCACTAATCCAGTTCACCCAGCGTCAACCGGACCCAGGTCAGGAGCCCCACGCGGCTCAGAAACAGCATAGGGGGGCGCGATAGGAGAGCGATCACCATGACCTGGGCTCACCCACTGCGGGTTCTACAGGATGACCCAGAAATATTTCCGGTTGTCAGGAGTGACCCACCCAGAGTTACATGGGGACACCCTTCATGAGGAAAGCACGTTCCCTGCCCTGTTCCAGTGAAGCATGAACACGCTCCAGCAGGCGTGGGGGGGCCCTCCATGACCCGCCCCAGTGCGAGAGGGGACCACAAACCCCAGAGCCCCTCGGCCTGGCTACTGTGAGTTCGTGGCCTCAGTAAAGGGCACTGAAGAGGGGGGAATACCCTGTGAAGGGGGACACACACCCTGAAGAGGGGGGACACGCCCCGTCAAGAGGGGAACACGCCCCGTGAAGAGGGGGTCATGCCTTGTGAAGAGGAGAACACACCCCATGAAGAGGGGGACACGCCCCGTGAGGAGGGGGACACCCTCCATGAAGAGGGGGTCACGACCTGTGAGGGGGACACGCCCCGTCAAGAGGGGGACATGCCCCGTGAAGAGGGGGACACACCCTGTGAAGAGAGGGTCACGCCCGTGAAGAGGGGGACACGCCTGAAGGAGGGACACGCCCTGTGAAGAGGGTCACGTGGGGGGACACACCCCGAAGAGGGGGACATGCCCCGTGAAGAGGGGACACATGACCCGTGAAGAGGGGGACACCCTGAAGAGGGGACACGCCCCTGAAGAGGGGGACACGCCCGTGAGAGGGGGTCACACCCGTGAAGAGGGCAGGACACGCCCCGTGGAAGAGGGACACGCCCCGTGGGGACACCCCGAAGAGGGGGGGACACGCCCGTGAAGAGGGGGACACGCCCCGTGAAGAGGGGGACACACCGTGAAGAGGGGGACACGCCCTGTGAAGAGGGGGTCATGACCCGTGAAGAGGGGGACACGCCCCGTGAAGAGGGGACACGCCCCGTGAAGAGGGGGACATGCCCCGTGAGAAGCCTGTGCCTCCCTGGCTGCCTCCCTAACAAGCCAGCAGCACGGCCGCCATCTTTGCCCAGCTGCCTTCTGTCCACCTAAGTTGCCCCGGGGCAGTTCTATCCCAACTCGAAGTGGATCGTTTAGAAAACTGGGGCATCAGAGGATTTCTCACATCCCACCAAGTTCTAAAATCTGAAACCCCTTTTGGCCGAGGGCTTGTCCCCAAGTCCTGTCGTGCCCTGGGGCAGGGAGGTGGGCGGGTGCACCCAGGGCGGGAAGTGGCGGGGGTAGGCGGGTGGGTGCATGGGGGGAGGGGCAGAAGGCGGGAAGGCGCCCCCCAGGGTGGGGGGGTGCTCTTTATGCTGCTTACGGGTCATCAGCCCCTCGCACAAGGACCGCGACCCGCTCTGCAGCCACCTGCTTCCGGCACACGACGGTCTGTACTACTGTGCAAATGACCGCGCTCTTCTCTCCAAGACACGGAACAGTGCGCCGCGCGGTCTGAGCAGCCGCGTCCCCATCGCCCCCGCTGTCCTCTCACTGCCTCAAGCTCACAGACCCGCGAACCTGAGCCTCAGAGCTGAAGAGCAAGGGAAGGAATCAGGTCAAGTGTGCTTCATAGACGTTGTTGTGGGCTGAGCTGAGTCCCCCCAGAAAAACTCAGTCTGAACCCCTGGTACCTGTGACTGGGACCATATTTGGAAATGGAGTCTTTGCTGACATGATCACCTCCAGACGAGGTTACTCGCGATTAGGGTGGATCCTTCACCCACTCACTGGTGGGTCCCCCAGACCCGTATGTGAAGTGCGAACTCCACCACCTTCGGAAATGGCGCTGTTGCAGACGTCGTTAACTAAGCTAACGGAGTCGTGCGGAAGGAAGACGAGCCTGCAGTCTTCTATGACGGGCCGTCCTATGAAACAGGGCAGTTGGCACACTGACAGGCGCACGGGGAGGGCACCCTGTGCATGCGAACGATGGGGCGACGCGTCTTCAAGCCCAGAGCCTCAAAGGCGCCATGAACTCCAGAAGCCGGACAGGGGCCGGGGGCAGGATCCCCCCAGCCTCACCCTGCAGGCTCCTGGCTCCTGGCCTTCCGGCTGCAGAACCAGGAGAGAATAGACCTGTGTGTCCAAGGGAGTTTGTGGTGACAGCTGTCCCAGGACCACGTGACGGCCGCCCCGGGAGAGTGTGACGGCCGCCCCGGGACACTGTGACAGCCTCCTGGGACACTGTGACAGCCTGACAGTGTGACGGCCGCCCTGGGACCATGTGACAGCCGCCCTGGGACACTGGGACCACGTGACAGCCACCCCAGGAGAGTGTGATGGCCACACCCGGAGAGTGTGATGGCCACCCTGGGACACTGTGACAGCCACCCTGGGACCATGTGACTGCGCCCCAGGTGAGTGTGACAGCCGCCCTGGGACACCGTGACAGCTGCCCCAGGAGTGTGACAGCTGCCTTGGGACACTGTGACAGCCTCCTGGGACAGTGTGACAGCCGCCCCCAGGACAGTGTGACAGTCGCCCCAGGGCTGTGTGATGGCCGCCCTGGGACCATGTGACAGCCTCCTGGGACACTGTGACAGCTGCCCCCGGATACTGTGATAGCTGCTCCAGGACCAGGTGACAGCCGCCCCAACTAAACCCTGACCCACCAGCAGGTACAGACAGGGGGTCCCTGCAGCCGGTGGCCCTGCGTGTCTCAGGAGATGGGTTCTCTCGCGTCCCCGCCTCTGGCCCCCGCTGCCGCCTTCTGTCAGCCCCCACATGGTACACACATGAACACGCCAGTTAGCTGAACACAACAGAAACACGAGCGCCCTCTGGCTTCACACCCACGGCCCCGGCCTGGACACCACTGCGTCAGAAGACTGGGCGGGGGGGGGCCTTGATGCACTAGGAGGCATGCTGGGCGCCAGCCACACCCCTCGGGCTGGTGTCGGGACCCCCCTCCCAGGGAAGGCGAGCTCCCCCTACAGACCACTCTCTGTCCCACACATGGCACATGATGCTCGAAGGACGGCTGGACGGCTGCCTCAGGTGAACCCATCCCTGTCAGCCTGCGGCCACGCTGCACACACAGACCTCGAGCCCAGTGTGTCATCCCCACCCCGTTCTAGAAACACCTACTTTCAGCCACCCTCTGACCTGCATCATAATGTGACCCTAACCATGCCGACCTTGCATGCGGCAGACGTCACACTGCTTTGGCAACTCCGTGAACCCTCTGCCCCCCAAGCCATGGTGCACCAGCCCAGCCACAATCACCCCGTCTTTATCCGAACCCCTTCAATAGTCACCGTCCGAACCACACAGACAAAGAGATGCTCCAGACTGTTCTCTGGTCATTCCATGTCTTTATGCCTTTGCTCCCAACTGGACGGAAGGTCTCCAAGTCCAGGAGCTCTGGCCCAAGACTCGGGGCGTCACTCCTAACGTCTGACCTCGGGCACACGCAGGTGTAAGGCACACAGGTGACAGCGCCCCACTTTGCCTCCCAGGCACTGGGGGCCGGGGCCCGCGCGGCTGCCTTAGATCCACAGCATGAAGAACATTGAGCGTCCCACGTGCTGCGGGAGAAAACGTGAGTGGCGGGGTTTGGGGGAGACGTGTTTCTCACAGAGAATCTGGGCCAAGAGGCATGTGACACGTGACGACCCTGTAGAGCACAGGCTGCAGGAGGAGGGTGGGGCGGCTGAGTCACTACTCAGCACCTCCTCACACCTCAAATCAGCAAGCGTATTCATGGACGGCGCTTTCTTTCTCCTTTTTTTTTTTTTAGAGAGAGAGAAAGTGTTTGCACGACTAGGGCAGAGGGACAGAGCGAGAGAGAATCCGGAGAGGATCCCAGGCAGGCTCGCTCCATGCTGAGCACGGAGCCAGACACGAGGCTCAGTCCCCGGGATCCTGACCTGAGCTGAAATCAGGAGTCGCTCGACCAACTGAGCCCCCCAGGGGCCCCAGGGGTAGCACTTTCAGGACATCGTGTCTAGGACATTCCCCCCTCCCTTGCACGCACACAGGCACTCTCCCGCCAGGCTGCCTCCCCGCCGCAGACCGCCAGGCACACGGCAGGGACCTCTAAGCTCCGTGCTGGGCGTGTTCTTGCTCCCTCCCCTCCTTGCTAACCAGCCCCGGGAACGTCCGCAGACCGAGAAAGCGCTCGGTTATCCATCCAGAACTTTCAGCTGTCCTTGTCAACGCTCTTGAGAGAAAACAAGCTATAAAAATACTTAGAAATGAGAAATAAACGACTGGAAGTCCGTCTAAATACACAGCGCGTGACGAGCCCAAAGTTCACACTCGCACACGCTGCAGATGTAACGGGTGAAGAGTGGTGCCCGGGAGCCCAAGGAACGAGGCGGGACTGAGCGGGCGTGTGCCCAGCGGCCTCACGTACGGTCCACACGTACGGATCTGGAGGTCGATCTCAGCCATCCCCGGTTTCGTCCTCGAGTGGCCTGGAGTGCCCCCAGGAAAGACTGCTGGGCCAGGGTCTGGGCCCCTCTGCTCTGACGGGACACCGGGATTGGAAAAGCGCGGAGCCCCGTGAAAACCAGCTGTGGGCCCGAGCTTCTAAACTCACTGACCTTCACTGAGACCCAGAATAACCTGGATTCGGTTCAACCTTATCCAGGTAAAGGTGTGAAGACCTCCGGCACTGCGCACACAAGTCTATATAAGAAACATAGATTCTTAGATCAAAAACCAAGGAAGGCAGATTTGTAGATTCTGAGCTGAAAGCAGTGACTCATTTAGATCCGACGCTGCTAAGTGCATAGCACACGGGAACTGTGACTAATTCTACAAAGTGTATTAGAAGCCTTCAAAATGTCGGTCACAGCAATTCCATTCCACAAGAAATGTGAAGAAAAAAATCAGAAAAGCACATATTTATGCAAGGTTTGCTCACGGCAATATCGTTTCTAACAGCAAAATAAACCTGAAAGAATTAAACATCCAGCAGTAGAAGCCTGGATAAATAAACTGCTATGAAATGGATGCATCAAAAATATGGCAACCCGAGGGGCGCCTGGGTGGCTTAGTCGGTTGAGCGTCCGACTTTCGCTTAGGTCATGACTTCGCGGTTCGTGGGTTCGAGCCCCGCATCGGGCTCTGTGCTGACTGCCAGCTCAGAGCCTAGCCTGTTTCGATCTGTGACTCCCTCTCTCTCTGACCCTCCCCTGCTCATGCTGTCTCTCTCTCTCTCTCCTGGAAATAAATTTTAAAAATATTTTTAAAAAATATGGCAACCCTTTAAAATCACATAAATGTATAAAAAATATTTTCAAACAAAAATAATTAAAATGGAAGTGTAGAATGGATCCCGATTTTATATGCACTACACACGCGCATGCACACACACACACGCACACACACACACTAGACAAGATTGCAACATGTCAGTCCTGCAAAGTTTCATCCAAGTTTAGTGTCTGGGTAATGATTATATAGGAGCTCGATGTGGTCTTCTATTCCCAAACATCTACAGTCGATCTGGGCTCCTTTTCTTTTAAAAAATCATTCTTTACGCATTTTATTTTTAACTTCTAAAACACTTTGAACCTCTGGAAAATGTGTAAGGATGTACCCATCACCCCGTGGACAGGTGTCGATAGTAAAGCAAGAAAAAAGCGTGAGCTACTAAAAGCAACAGCAAAGAGTAAATACCCCAAACGCCCAACGACACGTGGCAGGCTCATGTTCTGTGCCCTCGAATATGTCTCGATTCACAATCTCAGCTAGCGCGTGATGAATGATGAATGTAAAACGTGCCGGTCACTGCATATGCATGTCACCACCGTCACCACGAGGCCTGGATGGACTCCCCACATCGGACACAGACGACTCTTCGGACACGGAGCACACAAGGAGCCTGGCATCCAGCATCACCCCACAGACGCGGGTCTTCACGCCCAGGAGCCCCCAAGCCTAGTCCCAGACACCTCCTCCTCCTGCCTCCTGCTGGGTCTAGGGCACCAGCCCCCGCCTCCGTGACGCCCCAGCGCTTGGCGGGAGCCGGGCCCCCCCCACCCCACCCTCCATCCCAAGCCCTCCCTCCCCTCTGCCCGGGGCTTCATCTTCTCCTACCAGGCCAGCGTCCCCCCTGCAATGACCCCACCCAGGCTGCGGGCGTACGGCCCACTGGGATGGTCCCCCCATCCCCACGCTAACCTCAGCCTCCCGCCCGCCACCCCCAGGACGCACCCACCGCCTTCCCAGGCAGGACCTCGACGCCTCCTCTTCTCCCAAGGCTCCCACGGGTTTTTACGGAACCGAGCTCCGTCTGCACATCTGACTCACTCTCCCTGTGAATCCAGGAGCGGAGCGGGATGTGGGGGGATGCGCGATGTGTTTTGCACCGGGTATTTCTGCGTGTGTGTGCACAGCCGTTCCACAAATGTCTCGGAAATAAACAGTCAAGGGTGAGCTCAGGCTGCTTCCACAGGAAGAGAAGGAACGGCACTGATGGGCTGTTAGTACAGGGTCAGAGAGCCGGCTGACCTTCACGGGCGGCTTCTCAGAACCCGCGACGGGGGACAAGGGCCTTCACGGGAGGAGACCGGAAGGTGAGAGGCTACCTCGCCTGAAGCCCCCCGGGCAGGGCCAGCATGGGAGCCTCGGCCTTCCTGACCCCAGCGTCGCCCGTCTCCGTGGGTCTCGAAAACAAGACGTGATCTGACCCGAGTCGGTACCACGAGTGTCCCTCGATGTGACGTAGTCCGATCTGGAATCACCGCCAAACCTTGCCAACACTCTTTCTTTTCTCCTTTCTTATTGAACAGTGTGTCTGGATCTCTGGCCCAGGACCAGGCGCTGGCTCTCTGTGCGGTCAGCAGCGCGGCACCGATTGCGAGTGGACCAGACGCAGCAGCACGTCCCAGCTGAGAAACCACAGCATCGGAACCACGGCGCATCCACGTGCAAACGGCGGACACCGTTCAGTGTGCCGAAGGCCGAGACGCTCACCGGAAACTCGCTCACTTGTTCCAGGTCGTCTAACCTGATCGACAGCAGCAAGAGCCGCCACCTTCAACCCTCAACCCTCCCGCTCAGCGGGAGACGCTGACCTCGTGGGAGGACGGGAGCAGCCAGCCCGGTGCCCCCAACACACGAGAGAATGTGCTGGTGACCCAGCTCAGACTGGCAGTGTGTGCGCTTGTGTGCTGTGTCATGGGGCACAGAGGGACTCAGACCCACGCTCACACTCACCCACTCACACCCACTCACACTCACACCCAGACACATCCACAAGGACACACGCACACCCAGACACATCCAGTTACATTCTCACACCCATACACTCATACCCAAACACACTCACACCCAGACACACCCAAACACTCACACCCAGATATATGCCCACAACTACATTCACACCCAGACAGACACTCACATTCACACTCACACACTCACACCCAGATATGTGCCCACAATCACACTCATACCTAGACACACTCACACCCACTCACACCCAGACACATACTCACACCCAGACACATGATTACATTCACACTCAGGCATGTTCCCACAATCACACCCATACATACTCATAGACATACCCTCACATTCACACCCTCACACCCAGACATGTGCTCACAATCACGCACTCACACCCAGAAACACACCCTCACACCCAGACATGTGGCCACAATCACACCCAGACACACACTCACAGCCATGTACACACACCTCTAAATATGCATTCACGCTCACATGCTCACACCCCAGACATGTGCTCACACACACACACTCACACTCACACGTACCTGGAGAGGAGGGAGAAGGGTGGCCGTGCAGCACGCAGGCTCGTGACGGGCGCCAGCACGGGCAGCGGACGCGGGAGCGGAGGCCCCGCGCGGCACCGGCCCGGCTCCCAGCCGCACGCCTCTGCGCCCGCCACCGAAGCCCTGACTGCTGGACGCCCGGAACCCGAGGCACCCCCCACGCGCGTCCCGCCCAGGCGGGCCGCGGGCGCCTGGGTCTCTCTCCACCGTCCCCATCAGGACCGGGGGCGTCAGTCACCCCGGGGTGCCAGGACCAGACTGGAAACCGCATGCGCCAAACACGCTTCCGCCAGAGGACAGAGGCCCCGCGGGGTCAACATGGCTGGGTCGCCAGCTGGCCGTGGTGACCCGGGAAAGACAGGGGACAGCAGGGGGGCTGGCAGCGGGCGGTGGGGGGGGCGAGACAGCTCTCCAGCAGGACCCACACATCCCCTCTGGTACTTCCCAGGGGAAGGCCCCCCACGCGCCCTCCAGCGCTAGTTTAAAAAACGAAACGCACAAAACACGATTTTGTTCCTAAGGAACCACCCTCTTTCCGCGGTGTGGCCTCGCTGGCGCCCTGGAGGGAACGGGCCTGCCTCTCCTTCTCTTGCACGACGCTCGTGTGTAAAATCTCACGCGGCAGAAGACTTACCATCCAGTCGCCGGCAGCTCCAGACGCCACAGGCCCCAGCCATCGGCGGCCCCAACAAGGTGGGAAGTGTCACTGAAATCAGCGAGGGGACCCACAGCGGCCCCGCCCCACCCGCGGCGCCTTCGCGGTCCTGGAGGGACCACGTCAACAAGCTCCTTGCACACACATCAGCATCTCCATAAAAGTAAGTAAAGCCCACGGGGCGTGCGTGTAATGGGCTCCTAGAATCTCACATTTCCCATTTCTTGCCTTTTTTTATGTTTCGGTAAAAATTATCTTGGAAGAGCCCCATGCGGCATGGAGAGAGTCCAGGTTTCTTGCTAACCTTCAGCATCTGGGGATCCGTGGCCTCAGATGCATTTAATATGACTTCATTGAAAAATAAGATGTCAGAGAAACTTTCTGGGATCCCGGAATAGAAACATTTCTCAAAACTTTGATTCTACTTGTTCAGTGGAGAGCAAAGTACCATCACAGGTGTGGCCACGCTCAAACATCAACCATCTGTGCGGCAAAGTGGTTTCACTGGGGGGGCGGGTGGTCACAAAATGGAGAACGGAAGCGCGAGGGTCCCCAGAAGACCCCACTTGAGAAGAGTGTGTCCAGGCCCCAGCCTACAGCCTGACTCAGGGGCCCCGGGGCTAGTGGCCGCCAGCCCGCAGCCACACCGGGAGCACCTCCGCATGAACCCGAACACGCGCTCCCTCGGGCCAGTTTTGGGGACACAAACATCCACAAAACGTGTGTTTAGCTTCCACAAGCACATGGAGCTCACGGGACTTGATGCTCACCTCGCCCTCCAGCCCAGACAGCAGGAAAAAGACACAGGCAGAATTTCCTTGAATGGTCTGGAAATTTCCATTCAACTTTCTCGAAGGGATGAGAAAGCATTTCCAATGAGACTGCAGATCGGGACCCTGGGCAGCACATATAATGTGGTAGGTGCCCTCCGTCTCCCTAAATGTCATGTCACCGACCAGCTGTGTCGGGAGGGAGCCTGGGGCCCCGCTGAGGTTTTACCACAACGACCTGGGATGTGGGTTTTGGTGCAGAGCCTGACTTTGCACGGTGCTCTGAGCGACAAAAGTTTATTGATTTCGGGACGCCGTTTACAAACAGAAATATTTAGAAAATCGCTTCCGAATCCAAACCCTGACCCTGTGAATTCTAATGCTCCCTCTCCCGCCCTCAACCAGCCAAACCTTCGTGTTTGTGTGAACCAGTGAAGCCGCATCTGTTTACAAAGCACAGCCGGTCACCCCTACTGAGGCCCACGCACCGTGGGCGCTGCCCACTTGCCCTGCTGGGGACGCACCGCTCGCCGAGGGATTTCCAGAGGGTGAAGGCTTCCAGAGACACTACCAAAATCACTTCCCTCTGATGTCACCACAAGAGCCAGAGACAATGTCCTGGAAAACCCTGAGCTCAGGATAAAGATTCCTTTACCAGTGGGGGGCAGGGGGCCACGGCCAGGAGTGTGGCTGCCCACGGAAGGCCGAGCTGCCCGGCCGTGTCCCCTGGGAGTAGGTCACAAGAAAGGGGCCCGTCGGCAAGGCGCCCAGAGCTGTCCCACACAGACGTCCAGACCGCAAGCTCGCAGGACCTCCCTGTCACGGCTGTTGACACCCCGGCTCCAGGCCCTTGCAGAGCACGGGAAAGCAGCAGCATCAGAGAGACTGCTCGCGCGTCCCAACGTTACCGTGGCCCCTCAGAAACGTCTGCCGCGAGCGCGGAGGTGAGCGCCGCGCTCCCGAACTCCGCAGTCACACCGGCGCCCGGAGCAGCTGTGAGGCGGGGCTCCATCCCTGTGCGGGGGCGCCGGCCCGTCTAGGTCTCCACAGAGCATCCACACGCGCTGAGAGCAGGGCCTTGAAGGTCACTAACCCCAACAGCCACACACACACACACACACACAAGCACGCGCGACCGGGCGACTCGACGCACAGCAGGGCTGAGAGAGGCCGACCCCACACGCTCCTCCCCTGCTCTAACCGCTGTGGGACAGGAGGGCCCTGGAGGCTTCCGATCGCGGGCTGGGCACAAACCTGGGTCAGTGTCCTGGCACTTGCCTCCGGCCTGATTTCGCTCAGTGTAGGGACTGATCAAACGGGACAGAAGCGCACACGGACAGCTCGCTGCAGGTGCTCTGAAGCTTCTGTTCAAATGCATTTATTTACACAGAAAACATAACTACTGGGGGCGCCCGGGGGGCTCAGTCAGTTGAGCGTCTGACTTCGGCTCAGGTCATGATCTCGCAGCTCGTAGGTTCGAGCCCCGCGTTGGGCTCTGTGCTGACAGCTTGGAGCCTGGAGCTGCTTCAGAGTCTGTGTCTGCCTCTCTCTCTGACCCTCCCCTGCTCATGCTCTGTCTCTGTCTCTCAAGAATAAACATTAAAAAATATTAAAAAAAAGAAAGAAAGAAAACATAATTCTTGCTCTGAGAATACACAGGAGCCTGCACCTCTTCACTAGTTTCATCACGTGTACGGTAACTCTTCTCACATAACAAGTGTTACATGGGATTTAAGAAAAGCCTGAAGAAGGATCACCCACGGCAGGGCTGTCGAAAGGAAACTACCCTTGATGGACAGGAAAAGCATCTGAATAAACTCAGTAAGACGCTGAAAGTAAAATACAATTTTCACAGCTTTGTGGAGACACAGCCCACATGGTATAAGGTTCACGTGCATTTCAGCCACATCATGTGAGTTTGGGGCTCACGAGTCCAGGCTGTGCGGCCAGGAGCTGCTGGACCAGAGACGTGGCCCAAGCACTCAGCGACCCACCCGTGGCTCCAGGGCCCCCCTTCCTCGGAGGGCAGGGGGACAGCCTGGGTCCAGGCCTGGCTCAGCCCACCTCCCCCTGCACCGCCCCAGCACCTGTGGGGAGGCCAGGCCAGGACACCCAATGTCACCCCCCTCCCGATGCCGCCCTGCCTCACAGGGACGTGAACACACCATGGGTGTGCCCTGCCTCCAGCCCAGGCCTGGAGATTCCGTCTCCAGGACAGATGCATGTGCACACATGCTGTGCAAAGTATGCTTTCTTCTGGAGGCTTCTGGAGGCCGTCTCCAGCGGACGTTCCCTCCTTACCTGCAGACCCAGCCCGCAGCCAGCTGACCCTCGGCCACGGCCACCCTCCCGACCTGGCGCTGCCCTGCCCGCCGGAAGGCACTCAGGTTCCAGACAAGTCCAGAGCGAAGGCCGGCCTTCTACCTGCACCAAGAAGTCAAGATATAAAAACTAAATCTGAGGGGCGCCTGTGGGGCTCAGTCGGTTGGGCGTCCAACTGCAGCTCAGGTCATGATCTCACAGGCCCTGAGTTCGAGCCCCGCGTCCGGCTCTGTGCTGACAGCTCAGAGCCTGGAGCTGCTTCAGATTCTGTGTCTCCCTCTCTCTCTGCCCCTCCCCCACTCATGCTCTGTCTCTCTTTCAAAAATAAATAAACATTTTTAAAAATTTTAATAAATAAACACTAAAAATTTTCTAAATAAATAAAATAAAAATAAAAAACTAAATTTGAGAACACCATATAAAATGACTGCGCCAGGATCAACGATTATTTTTGCTGAGTAAAGACCAGGTAAACCAACATGGAAATTCATTTTTCATTTAAAAAGTCACCCAGAAAGAATGTGTTGAGCTTTGGCAAGAAGCAGCAGTCAGACAAAGCGGCAGACGCCCGCACAGGCCGGCTGGCTTCTCTCCACGCTGGACGGACGCCAGTCTGGTCTGGGGCGGGGGGGTCTATCTCAGGAATAAGTGCCCCCCCTGGAGCTGAGCTGTGCTCCCGGGGCCTCGCCCTCCCGCCATGCTGGGGCTTGGCCCCTCTGTGGCGGCCGCGGGCCGCGCACACGGTCAGCGCAAGAGACGGAGCTGGGCTGGTACAGCAGCTCGGGCTCACGGGCGCCGTCCCAGACGCCACTTGATGCGGCTTCCGCTTCCGGGCACCTCACGCCGGCTCCCCCTCTGCCCGCAGCCTTTCTGTAGCACAGCGTCGTCCCAGAGATCGCCGTTTCCGCGACGGCAGACTGCAGTCCTGAGAGAAACCCAGAAACTCCGGGAATACCACTACTTCCAAGTTCAACGACGAATATGCTGAAAGTCTGCGGCACAAGATCTCTTCAAGTTCGCTCGCTTGTGATTTGGTGGGAATGTCATAACCGGTGGCATCCGAACCCTGGGGGCGCGGGTGTAGGGAGGAAACAACGGCAGAAACAACCGAACTCGTGCGGGACGGGTGGTCTGGGCCGGCCAGTGCGAGCGCTGTCTAGCGCCTCCCCAGGGAACGGATACACCCCGAAGCGGCTCTGGACAAGCCTCCCCCCAGCTGGATGACAGGGCTGCCAGTCAGTAAGCCCGGAAGGAGCCACCATGGGGCCAGCCACGGGAGCTGTCACCCGCGGGGACCCAGGGTTGTGACGCGGAGCCCAACCCCGTCCCTGTCCCTTCCGGCCACCTGCCCCTCTGCCCTCGGCAACGCCCTGGGGCCCCACCGGCCCTGCGTTGACATCCCCTGAGGTCATCCAGAAAGTGTCAGGACAGCGGTGCTTTTCCAGGGCAGGGGGCGGCAGGCGAGGTAGCATTTATGATTTTCCGTTGTTTGAGTTTGGGTCAGTGGGGCGTTTTAGAGACACAGCATCTGAGAGCTGGGTGGGCGAGGGAGGGGCGGTGATGTCCCTGGTGACGCTGTGACCGGGAGCGAGCTTGTGAGAGCCACCCCCACTGTCCGGCAGGGCCAGGCCCCGACAGTGTCCCCAGGTAAACGTGGGGACCTCCAAATTAGACACCTGCTTACCGTCTTCCAGATCACGGCCAGCATGGCTGAAAGTCATTTGAAACTTGGAAGCCGCAGGAAGGAACGTTCCTCCCAGGCTCACACAGCACTGAGGGCAGCAGGCAGACTACACACTCTGGAGCCCCTGAGGTCATTTCCAAGGCTGATGTGCCCCATCACTGGAGCCTCTTCTCTCCCCACGATCTCTCAACGCACCTTCCATCCCCCTCCCCAAACGCCCCTGCGACGGTGCGGTCTACGCCTCCACATCGGTCCTCGGAAGCTACCCTTGGAAAGCACGAGAGAGCCCCGTGACCTCAACACCAGGAGAGCTCAGGGTTCTCAAACGAGCAAGCGAGCAGAGAGCTCAGAGGCGCCCAAAATGCTCCGAGCAGAGGCCGCCCGGGGGGCGCCCGGGCCAGAGGAGTGTGCGCTCCAGCCAGCAGGGCCACCTCCCCCACAGACGCCGGGCAGCTGTGACCCAGGCGCGTTCACCACTCCCCTGCAAATGTGACATTTCCCCAAGGTCAATCTGTCAGAGATCGACACGGACTTCAGAAGATGGCAACGGCCTTCATTATACTTGACGGAACTGGAAGCCCAAAGTTGCCACAAGGTGGGCTCTAGTGACGGGCTCTGCTGACCCAGAAGCGACAAAAGTTAAGGGGCAAAAGATGGCCGTGTGGGGTAAGGGTGCAGCCCAGGCCTCTCGGGTGGTCTAGACAAAGGCCACCCTCAAGGATTCCCGTTAAATGAGTGACCAGGTTCCCGCAAAGCTGGCGGGCCATCTCCTCACCAAGGGACTCCCTGTATCCGCGTGAGGCCCTGACCTAGAACACGGTGCGTTGAATGACAGTGTCCTGAAAACCTTAGGACAACACAGGCACCACGTAACAGCTCGGGGAGGGTCATGGCCAGTGGAGTTCCTGGCGGCGCCTCGGCGCGGGCCTCGCTTCCCACCGGGTGCGACTGACGGGGTTTGGTCACGAGAGCCACACGTCTGCAGGGAGCCGCCCTTGTCAGACGTGCCAGGAGAGTGAAGACCCGTTAACACCCAGGAGGCTTTAAACACCAGAAGTCAACACCGGGTTCTCAGGAAACATTAAAAGAAAGACCAACACGAGTGTGAAATGAAAAGCCACTGGAACGTTAAACACACTCAGTTTGCTGTAGGAAAAAGGGCACAGCCTTAAATGGCTACCCTGCTCACTGCCATCCCGGGTGGTCTTTAAAATATACCCCAAAGACTGCCAAGTCTTTTAAGTTCACAGTGTGCCCAGCACCGAGGGAGCGAGCTTAGACTTTCCTCATCCTTCCACCCAAAACACCACGTCAGCACGGCCGTCCTGCAGACAGACTATGTCAGGGCTCCCAAGGTCGGAGGCTCCAGGGTCAAGTACAGACCCTCCCCCCCCCCCACGGATTGTTCCTCCCCCTCACATAACAAGCATTTAAAGCGAAGAAAAGCCACAGTGGCATCCACCTTGTTTTGCATCCTTAATTTTAAAAATGGATTCTAGGGGCACCCGGGGGGCTCAGTTGATTGGGCGTCCGACTTCAGCTCAGGTCGTGACCTCACAGTTCTGGGTTCAAGCCCCGTGTCAGGCTCTGTGCTGACGGCTCGGAGCCCGGAGCTGCTTCGGATTCCGTGGCGCCCCTCCCCACTCACGCCGTCCCTCTCCCTCAGAAATAAATAAAAACATTTAAAAAAATAAAATTAAAAAAATGGAATCTATTGTCTATGAACACATTTCCACCAGAATAAGTCCTTCATGATAATGAGTACGATATGCCATGAAGGTTTGGGCGCTGAAATCATTTCTGGTAAAAACTGGCATGTGATTTTGCCGTAAACACCAAGCGAGGGAGGTGGGCGGGGGAGGGTGGAGGCCAGCAGCGCGAGCGGAGCACCCAGCCTGTGCCTCCGGCGCCCCAGCGCCCGGCGAGCAGGCCCCAAGCCCTTCTAACTCCCAGGCTGCTGAGAGGCCCTGCCCCCCCTCGCCTCCCCATCACCCCCACCCCCACGCTACCGAGGAACGCGATGGAACCCTGGCATCGGGAAGGCGCCTCTGGAGCTCTCGTGCGCAAGTCTGGGGGGACGCGGCAGGGCGGAGCAGAGGTGTCTGGAGGCACCGTGTGGTCGGCGGGTTATCTCTCAAAACGTCTGTTATGTGGTTACGCCGCTTCTAGAATTCCTTCTAATCTCTAGGCAGGACACCCCGCACGTCTCTCTAAAGAGCCGCTCACGGGGCTGGACCTGGGGCACGTAGTTCTTGGCAGGCAGCCTCTGGCCATTTACACGTGTGTTTGGCGGTCACATGAGTGTGACCACTGAGTCCGAGGCAAGCGAAGTGCCCCTGGGAAAATCTTTCCGGCGCATGAGTCCCTCGGCGAGACCTCCACCCAGTTAGGCTCCTTTTGCATCATGTCCGAAGGGGTCTCCCAGGGCCGCCGCAGCCAGAGACACGGGCACCCACCAGGCTCCGGGGCCAAGGGGCGCAGGTGACCCACACGGACGACGAAGCTTGGGGGGACGCGTCTGGCCCACAGCCCCACGGGGACTCCGGACGGTCCCCCCACAACAACCTGGGCCCCAGACGGCGACGGCCCCCCACCCACGGCGCCGCTGCCCGTCTGTGCCCCCAGCCCCGCCCACGAGGTGGAGCACTGGCAGCCCCCTGGCCACAGTGCTGTGGGGAAGGGGGGTCGGTGCAGGGCCCTGAGAGCAGGAAGCGCCCCAATAACTAGCCTTCCTGGCACAGACAGCAAGGGGGACACTGCAATTTCCACTCAGTTAATCTGCTGGTTGCTGAGAGACACTTCATCACTGGCTTTCCCTTATTACGCACTGAGGGTGATGATACCGACACGCCTGACGCGATGCCCCCGCTTCTGCACAGCCCCTCGCGGGGTGGGCCCTAGACCAACCCGCGGGTCGGGAAGGCTTCCTGGAGGAAGGGCCGGTGTCGGTGGGGAGTGAGGGAGCCAGAGCGAGCTAACGCGGGCGTCCAGCAGGCGCGGCGGGGGGGCCGGCACAGCCAGGAAGCGGCCCAGCGCGGGGTGGGCGCACGGAGGGTCCCGGCCTAGCCCCCGGCGCCCCACTCTCTCCGAAGAGCTGCACTCGATGCCACAGCAGGGGAGGAAGCGTGTGTTGACCGGGACAGCGACCACAAGCATGGTGACAGAGGGCCCCTCACCTCCCCTGCCCGCCTGACGCACCACCCCTCCCTCTGCTCTCTGGAGACAGGCCCTGCGCCGCACACGGCCCTGGGCTAACAGCTCCTGCCCCCCGGAGCCCCGAGCACCCTGCCCGAACCCCACACCTCCGCACACACTGCACCCTGAGGAGTAGCCGCTTTGTCTCCATCATCGCCAAAGCAGGAAGCCCACACCCAAGTCACTGTCACCACCGAGGAGCAGCCCTGCTAGGGGGTCACCAGGGGAAGGGGAAGGTCACTAGGGGGGATCCACGGGAAGAGCGGGGGTGTGGGAGGGCCCTCCACGCGCCTGGCTTTCCTGCGCACCCACACCAGGCCGCCGGGCGCAGGTTAACACCAGGGATGGACGGTCCCTAAGGAACCCCCACCACCCAGAGCCCCATCCCCACCCACGCCCCGCCCACCCGCCTCCCTGCAGCCCCCCATGTCCCTGGTCACAAGCTGTGACCACTCAAGAGTGATGCACGGGACCAGCTTTCAGGTGGTGCGCGGCTGAGCGGCGCTCAGAAACCCACCCTCACAGCATGACGGGCCCAGGCAGGCCAAGCCCCGCGGCCCCCGTGACTGCCGACCCGCCGCCCTCCGTGGCATCGGCACACTCGGGCCGCCAGGGCACTGCCAGCCCTTCACAGGCGAGAAAGCCACATGCGGCTTCTACAGGCACTTGGCGCGACTGCTCATTACTCCCGCACCCCTGCACCACCCGTGCGCCCCACACCCCGTGCACCCCTGCATCACCCCTACAAGCCCATGTGTCCCTACCCCCCGTGTGCCCCTATATTCCAGTGCCCCCTGCACCCCCAAACCCTGCCGTACCCCCATGCGACCCTGTCCCCCATGTGCCCCTACATCCCCCGCGTCCCTTACACCCCTCCATATGCCTCTACACACCCCCTGTGCCCACCGGCACCCCCATGAGCCCCTGCACCCCCTGTGCATCCCCCCACCCCATGCCCCGTTTCATTCCTGAGCCCCTACCTCCCCCTGCGCCCCTACAGCCCTCGTGCCCCCCCAAACACTGCCGTGTGCCTCTGCACCCCATGCACCCCTGCATATTAAGGGCATCCCTGCATTCCACGCACCCCTGCCCTCCTGCACCACCCCTGCATCCCCCACGCGCCCCTGCCACCCTGCACCCTTGCTCCACCCTGCACACCTGCCCCACGTGCCCTGCACCACTCTGCACCCTGCACCACCCTGCACCCTGCATCCCCACGTGCCCTGCACACCCCACACCCCTGCACCACCCCTGCCCCTGCACCACCCTGCACCCCTGCACTCCCCACGTGCCCTGCCACCCTGCACCCCTACATGCCCTCAAGTAGCCACACTTGGGATGTGCACTGGGAGTCCGGAGCAATTGTGTCCCCAGGGTCGCCCATCTGTGTGACATCGGGACGGCCTTCACTCACTGTGGTGCTCCTGCCTCCACAGCCTAACACCCGACCCAAGGCTTGGCCTCGACACCTGACACCAGCCACGCAGAGTCGGGAGGCTGGGGAGGGCTGGGGGAGGGGGGGAGGGAGGCGGGAGGGAAGGGGGAGGGGGAGGAGGGAGGAGGGAATCTGCGCTCTTTGGCCTCCCGCCCCCGTTTCCCCACCTGATGGGGTCGGGGAACCTCCAGGCAAACCAGCCGCGCTGGGTCTTCGGGAAGTGGCCTCCGGGGAGTGAAGGGGGCCGAGCGTGAACCTCCCAGCAGAGGCAGGAGAGAAGCCCGCGCTCGGGGAAGCCAGTGCAGCGCCCTGCCGCTCCCCCTGCTCTCCCTCCGCCTCTGCTCAGAGAGAAAAGGGCAGCAGCGCAGGAGCAGCCGTGTGTTACAAAATTATTGCCTGTTTTCTAGAAAACTCTACGTTAGCGATCGGACCGACGGGCTGCCCCATGGCCCGTCCAGGCTCGCGGGAAACCTGCCTGACCGAGGCAGGGCTGAAAAAACCAGGGACCCCCCGCCCAGCACACGCTGCGCCCCTGCCGGCTCGCCGGGGAGCTCCCAGGAGCTGCCCAGCCCGCCCTCTCAGGGCGCCATGCTCTCCCCCCACTCCTGCGCCCTGGGCGAGCTGCGAGAGAACTCCTCCTGCCTCCCGGCGCCTGTCCACCTGGTGCCCACCCCACCCGTCACCCCCCATAGCATTTCTGACCACGACCCCCGCGGGCCGCCACGCCTTGCAGGCCCGGGGGTGCGCAGGCCTGAGGCCAGCTCACCATCTGCTGGAGACAGAGTGACCCCCGTTGGACTGTGACTGGGAGACCACTTCAAACAGGGAGGCGTCTGGATCCACCGCACCCCCGGCCCCTCAAGAACGTCCGGCCACAGGACTCTGTGTGCGACTTTGCTGACACACCGCGCTGGGCGACCCGCGGGCGCCCTCTGCTCCCAGGCGGTGCACGGAAGAGGTGCGCCCGCGGGCACCGCAGACCAGCTGGGCACCAGCTCACCCACCTCGTGACGTCTGACTGCTGAGGCCGCCTCCCCCACCCCGCAGGCTGAGGCCCCCCCGCCCCTGGGGCGCTGGCCCTTGGGGACACCTGAGCCGATCTCACAGCCGCAGAGCTCACAGGGCTGTTTTGAGTTCTCAGTGAAACTGGGAAACCCAGAAAGTAAAGACAAAGTTAATTAAAAAGTTTGTGATTTTTTTTAATGTTTTATTTATTTCTAGGAGAGAGAGAGAGAGAGCGTGAGCAGGGAGGGTCACAGAGAGAGGGAGTCACAGACCCGAAATAGGCTCCAGGCTCTGAGCTGGCCGTCAGCACAGAGCCCGGGGCTGAGACCCACCGCGAGAATCATGACCCAAGCGAAAGTCAGGCGCTTAACCATTAAGCCACCCAGGCGCCCAAAAGTTTGTGATTTTTTAAAAAAAAGAAAACCTGGATTTAGGATTTGGCGGAGTCAAGTTCTGGGGTAGTTCATGCATTCCTCCCGGACATCTCAGCTCTGGGGCCACGGTAACCCGGGGTCTCCATCCTCCCGGGGCCTCCCAGCGCTGTTGGGAGGCAGCGGAGGCCGGGCTGCGGGCACAGGTGCGGCAGGGGGCCAAGGTGGCAGCGGGGCTCGGCGAGCTGAGGACGGCAGGCAGTGACTCCGTGCCCGCTGTATGCGGGCCGAGAAACCCAAAGGGCAGAGACCGACAGAGTCAGAAGACACAGAAAGATAGAGAAAGAAACTGAGGGAGAGAAGACAGAGACAGAGATTAACCCTGACTCTGCTTTTACTTAGTGTTTCGTCCTTTTTTGTTGCTTTGGGGCTCAGGTCGGAACGTGGATGAGGGCAAGGGCTGGGCGTAAGCCGCCAGGAAAGGGTGCTCAGGGAGGCGTGCGGCCTGGGCCACCGGCTGAGCGGGGCTGGACCCGGGACCTGGGAGGCTGCTGGCCCCCCTCCTGCGGGACTTCACCCCTGCAAGCTGAGGCGGCACCCCTGCTCATCGGGGCCTGCTCCAGCCCAGCGGGCGCGAGGCGCAGCCTGGCCTGAACCGCATGCCGGGCCCCTCCAGGCCCGGGCGCGCCAAGACGCCAGAGCCCAGGGCCAGAGCCCCGTCCGGCAGCCACCTGCAGGGCCACCCGGCACACGGCTCTTGACCCAGGCTCAGGAAGCCTGGGACAAGCACCCGGCTCTGGGGAGGTCTGGAAAGCCCCAGAACAGCAGGCGTGCCCTCTGCGCGGTCTACAGGCCACCCAGCGACGGCGGAAGGGCCGAGAGAAGAGCTTGGACACGAAGGAAGGGGACGAGGACAGAGACGGGAGTGAAAATGGGGCCGGTAAGGACCTCTCTAAATGTCCTTCCGATTTCTGGGTGCACAGAAATGCCAAAGAGGGTCCCCCGGCCGGGTGCGGGAGAGGTCCACACGTGCAAAGAGCCAGCGGAGCTGAGGACCGGAAGGTCGCTAGCCTCGAGCGGCTGTTTGAGAGCTTCCGTCCACAGGAGCACAAGGACAGCGGATATGAATTTAGGTAAAGGAAGCGAAGCCACCACTTCAAACCCAATCTGACGCACGAGTGAGCCCGTCTTGCAGAGAGGAAGCAGCGTCCTGGGGCGGCAGGGAGCGCTCCTGCCTGGCTATTCAGAGCCGCCGCTCTGCCCACAACTGAGCGACAGCCCAGGCTTCCGAGCTGCTTGCTCCCAGACTTCAAATACAGCGCCGGAAACTTCACAGCAAAAATGTCCCTGTTTCTCCATTCCCTGATTTAGCGTCTCTCCGCATCACAAGTCAAATCTTTAAAACTGGAAAGTTGAATGTGTGGGGCCCGAACTCACACTAAGTGGCAGCGGCCTCCCGTGGGGTCTTTTCGTGGTCAAGGTGGCAGGGGGTCTGCTGGGGTCAGACCCCAAAGCCCACCAGGAGCCCCCGGCCACCCTCCTCCCCCAGCCGCAGCCCGGCTGCCCTTGGGCTCCCTCCGGTGGCCGATGCCCGAACCAGCAGCATAAAACCCAGCCAAGTCACCACACCTGCGCTCCCAGCGGCGGTGTCGGGGTTGCTCTGGGTGCCCGGGGTGCGGAAGAGGGCCTTCCACCTGGATTAAAGCTCTGAATATGAAAAGAACGATCCATCTAGGACAACTCCCTCTGAAAGATAAAATCACTTTTCAGAATGAAGAACTGAATTATCATGAGCTGCATATCTGCAGATTCGGCAAAGCTACAGTTTAGCAAACGCGTGTATGTTCAGGTCAGAGCAGTTTACTCACTTTCCGCCCTGAGGCGCTTACAAAAATCTAAAATATATACGCCCACGATATATATAGTGTCTTGGCAGGGCCAGTCCGGGGACACACGAGATAGTATTGCAAGAGCACAGAAAGCTGGCTGTCTATTTCGGGAGAGAGAAAGATTCGGAGTGTGAAAACAATTTATTATGTCTACGGAACTCCTAGTCCCACGAACCACATACAATCATCCTGAACCTCAGAAGGCCACTCCACATCTCCGGAGACATTCAGCAAACAAGGAGCTGAGAAACAGGAGAACATTTAGGAGCATCCGTAGCTGGTTGAAGACTTTATTCACAAACTGTCAAGTTATTGGGGTTTTTTGGAGCTGTGAACCGTGCTCTTGGGCACATTGACTCTTGCCAACGTGAACTTGGAAGCATCCGATGTAGGGTTTTACTGATTCTTAAGGACTCGATTCTGAGGATGGGGAAGATGAAATGCAGGCACCAGGCCTCGGGGCTGTTTCCCTGGCTCAGTGGATCTAACGCAGGGAAATGGACACGTCCCCATGTTTCACCTCCTGGGAGGTGAGTCCTAGCCACCCCTCCCGGGTACTGAGGCCAGCCCTCTTACAGGAAGACAGAGAAGAGAGTGCTCAACAAATTTGCATAAGCCAGAGGGACAGTCCTGTGGACTGTCATGAGCACATATGGATCAGGAGTGCAAATTTAGCTTTTTGTAGGAAAAACTTGAAAAGATGAAACTGCAATGACAGGGAGACTGGCTTAACAGAATCTAGAAACGGATTTGGAAAGTTCCAGCACTACTGCCTCGCCACAGGCTTATGCTTTGCCTAGTGACTGACTGCTTTTCAGATCTTGCCTCTGGACTGAGGGCCCACACTCCTAAAAGGATATGGTTCAACCGGGCCCAGGTGGGCTGTCCAGAAGGAAGCTGGAGTCGCGGGCCCTGCGGATGCCGCAGAGGACGACCCAGCACTCGGAGCGGTGCCGGGGGCACGTGGACCCAATCCCTTCGTCTTCAGAGTCCTCCGAACCCGGAGGGCAGCCAGGCCTGAGGCAGAGGTGCAGCTCCAGAAGACAGCGTGGGTAGCCTCTGAACAGCTCGCGAATGGCGCGTGGAAAAACTGATGACACAGGTTCTGGTTGATTCGATATGGACACGTTTTAAAGACCCTTTGATTCTCAGCCCTCATTAAAACCAAACCCCCTCCAGAGCCTGCAGGGTCCAGAGAACCCTTGATGACCACTGGCATTCCGTGGTGAACGGCAGGAGAAGCCGGGACATGGAGCAGTTTGTTCTCTCCTGTCACTGTTTAAAGGTGTGTCTTTCCCGGAGACGAGGGGACTCCCTGGCCCATTGTGCGGTCCTCGCCAGTTCCGGGAGGGGCGTTCCCGTCCCCTCCCCCTTCCTGCCATGCCCGGAGCTGCCGGCCTGGCCCGTGGGCTGGGCAGAGGTGGGGGCAGAGCCCACTGGACAGCCGCCTGAAGCCTGCCTTGGCCACTGCTGTTTCACAGGGAAGAACATTAGTCTAATAACGCACTTACCGCGCCTGATCTGGGAGGAAGTATGATGGGAAAGCAGAGCATCATTTTCACTGCTCCGGAAGGGGCCGCACATCACAAAGCGTGCCGGGGGACACCTGTGTCCCACGCGGGTGATACGCTGTCGGCATCGCTCCCCATCTGCCAGGAACCACACGGTCCCGTTGGTGCAGAGCGGCCTCAAGCCTGCTGGCCACAGACTAGCGGGACACTCACGTCTCTCTCCCAAAAGATGTTTTCCTTTAATCTTACGTGTACTCAAAACCTCGGTCACTGGCCGCCCCGCGTGGACTGAACCCACACACAGCGAGCCCAAGAAACTGACACACTAGATTCTGCTCTGAAACCTTCCTTCAAATCTGGCGATCGTCTGTAAAGCCTGGCAGTAGGTGGAATTTATTATCTGATCTCGTAATTTCCCTTCCGTATTTCAGTGACTGGCCCTTCTCCATGGGGTGACTATGTCCAGGAAGCGCCTTTATCTCCTTTGAGTTTCAAACATGGGAAGGGCCCCTACGGCTGGGAGAGGCACCGAGGGCAGCTCTGTGACAGCTGGCAGGCGTGCGCTGCCCTCCGGGTTCTAGGGATCCTCAAGGGGCAGAAGAGTCGGAGGGCTGGCGTGCGAGGGTTAGCCAGAAACAGCCCAGGCCATGCCAGAAAAGGGCAGATTAGGCGGCCAGTTCTCGGAGGAGCACAGAAGGGGAGGATGTAGGCGCGCTACGGGGTCAGGCTCTGGGGTGCACGGGCCGCCGGACCCCAGCGCTCGGGGCTCCAAGAGGTGGCTGGAAAAGCGCTGGCGAAGCCCTGCCCAGGCCCTACAGAGTAAGTCAGGTCACCAAAGGCTCGCACGGGGCTGACTACGCTCCTCAGAACAAAATCGTCAGACTGCCCACCTGGTGCGCACCGTCCCTCACCCTGGGCGTGTGCAAACTTTCCACCAGACACAAAATCGTGGCTGTGTGCAGGAGGAGGTGCTCACTCCAGGGCTGCAACCGGGAGAGATTCGAAAGTCCCCCTGAGGTTCAAGCCGCCCCGAACCCCCTGCAGCCCTGAGGAGGTGGGGACCCTGTGAGGGTCCCCAACGCAATCCTCATGGGCAGTCAAGGCCCTGGCCTCCTCTCCTCGCCCACAGCACAGGGCTCCTCGGACCAGGCCCGGGGCCACGTCCATCGCTCCCGATCTCTGCCCACCGTGGGCTGGGCTGGAGCCCCCAGGGCACGTTACCAACAAACAGCCAGACTTCAGCTCTTTAAGAAGTGACTAAAATCCAGCAAATTTGAGAACATCCAAAACGCAGCGGGGCACGATGGCCCGACCACACTGAAGTGCTCCCCACCAATCACCAAACACGCCACCCGTCACTGTGTTTACCTCAAGCTCTTCACGCTTTCTGAAACTTCGTTATTATTGGCAGAGGCCATGCCAGCAACCTCAACCCTCAAAGGGGCGAATTTACCCCCAGAGGGCGCGGGGCTTGCTAATGGGTGGAGTGGGTAACACGATGCGGGACAGGATGGCAGAGGCGACCCACCCGCAAGCTGATACAGGTGCGGGGTCGCCTGCTGCCAGGGGACGTGGGGAACAGAGACTCAGAAGCCTCTTCTGGATTTCAGGTCCAGCGGCAGCGGCTGCAGTCGCCGCATCGACAGCGGGCATCATGGTGACGGAAGCCAAGGGGGTCGCTGCAGTTTAGGCAGAAGGGAAAACCAGAAGGAGCCACCAGGGAAAAGCAGGTAGAACAGGGAAGGTCCTTAACTCACTCAGCGCAAGGGTCGCTTGGCCTTCTCGGCACCAGCCGCCCGTGACCGTAGATGTCACCAGGCAGTACAGTTTGGGCAGCATCGGTTTTAGTCATCATCCTAAGACTGCCGTCGTGTCAAAACTTCTCGTTAAATTTAGCCAGATGTTACAGTACACAAGTTTCCGTTTATTATTTCTTTTTTTTTTTTAATTCTGACAATATAAATGCATTAACATTTTGCTCCGATATATTCTGTTTTATTACAAATCTCTGCTCTTTGATTTTCAGCCTGGGGCTGCAAAGCCACATATAAATGTCTGCTGGTAATACTTTTAGGAATAATTTCTTCTCATACATCTGAAATTAGGATTTTATTTTCTAATTCTTTCCTCTGTGGGCTTTGGTTAAATATGTAATGTACTGATTGTTATTCTAACTCTGGGCACGTACAGAGTGGGGTCCTACCCCGTTACCAACACCACCATGCGATTGGGGAAACAGAGAGGAGATGATTCCACAATTTTCTAACTCGAGAGTCTTAATTTTCCTTCTCCAATGTCAAAATCCCACTGGAAGTTCATCAGCCTCAGCCTGCATGTGGTATGTGGAGAAGAGTGCAATTTTAATTCAGAAACACACATTTTCCGCTCCATCACTCTTCTGCCCGTCGTAATAACAGCCCCGTCCTAAAATCCTACAAGGCTCAGGAAGGCTCCTTTTGATGTAGAACTGCCTAGAAATCTGTTCGGAGCCATCGTTACATGGATGTCCGTTCCTGCCCCATCCTCTTAGGGCCTGAAGTGTTTTACACGTGGTGTCTATAAGCCGTGATCTCAAATCAAAATTACAGTGACCCCCGGCCGTCTAGGTGGGAAGGCTGCCGACGGTGGTGACTTTCCTCCTCCGTGGCCACCTCCGTCAGCAGCTCTGCTGATGAATGAGCCCAGGCTTCCGGAGCGCCATCCCTCTCCAGAGCCTGTGGTGGGAGAAAGAAAACACCGAGATGCCTTCCTGGAGACATCGGAGAGGCTGAGCCGGTGCACACCCCCTCCCCATGGCCAGAGCGTTGATGCCCCAGTAACGCTGCTGCCTGACCCTCACTGAGGACACGCCAATGACGAAACATTTTTAGATGTACATGCGAGCAAGCCCCACTGCCTCTCCCCTCCCTTCCTTCTCTTTCAAGGCAAAGATATACACACAGGGCAGAAAACAGCCTGTGCTTCCCTCAGCCCCCAGACCAGGGTCCTCAGCACGTCCCCTCCCAGGGAGGCGGGCAGACGGTGCCGACGTTAGAGCCAGGGCGCCCGGCCCCCGAGTGAAGGGAAACGAGTGCAGGTTGACTCTGGAAACAGCTAGATCAGCTCAGCCGGGGACGCTGCTGACCCTGGGTGGGCGCTGCGAGGCACACAGCGGGGGCACACACAAAGCGCCCTTCATGGACGCACAGGGACACGGGTGCGGCCGCCAGGTCCCGGCCAGGAGCCTGGAGACCGACACTCCTGGGCAACACGAGACTAGGAGCGTGTGGGGCGCTAGCCCACGGCAGGCCACGTTCCGCGCGGAGGTCAGGCCACGTGCTTCCTCCCACCGCCCCCGAAGGACACGATGCAGGTGCAGGGTGCCCGACCATCGGACCCTCACGACCACACCTGTGACCAGAGTGAGAGGGAGCAGCCACAGGCGCCCGCTCTGAAGAACACAAGTGCGTGCGTCTGATCACTTACACTGGAAATTTTTCCAGTCTCAGCCATAGGCAGAAATAAAACAAGAGAAGTCAGCCACTCCCGTGAAGAAAACGGACACGACCCGGCCTGAGGATCACCTACCTTTTAAAGGAGACATGCAAGCGGACCCGATGAGGCAGATCAATCACTTAGCACCGCCATCTGCGGACTGGCGGGATCGGTCCACTGATGACCGGGACATTACAAAGCCGTCAGAAAGGGCACAGCGCCGTTTCTAAAGACCGACTTGGCGGGAAGAGAACTGCCAGCAAAACGTTCCCCTGGTCTTGGGCACAGAGCAGCGGAGACCGGTGAACGTGCTCTGCCCGCACTGCGCCCGACGGGGCCAAGGTGGGAGCCGAGGTGGTCCTGCCAAGAGCCCATGTGACAGGCTTCTAAGCCACAGGCGTGCGGGGTGTCCCGGTCCCAAGGTGAGACGACCAGGCTGGGAGAGAAGGAGGCAGAGAGAGACCTGTGTCGTCTCGCCCGCCTGACCAGCCCTGCACGATTTACCTCAACGGAGCGCATGTCCTCCCAGAGCAAGCCGGGTGCTCACAGGCACCCTGTGGCGGGCGAGGCCCAGCAGCGCCCAGGCCCTCCCACCGGGGAACACAGCCACGCAGCTGGTAATCACAGCCGTAAACTCCCTCACATGGACCACGGCATGGGTGCCTTCAAAATTAATGTGAACTGGGGGCATCTGGGCAGCTCAGTCGGTTAAGGAGTCCGACTGCGGCTCAGGTCATGATCTCACCCAGGTTCGTGGAGTTCGGCTTGGCGCGTCGGGCTCTGCGCCGACAGCTTGGAGCCTGGAGCTGCTTCTGAATCTGTGTCTCCCTCTCTCTCTGACCCTCCCCTGTTCACATTCTCTCTCTCTCTCTCTCTCTCTCTCTCTCTCTTTCTCTCAGAAATAAAAACATTTAAAAATTTTTAAATAATGTGACTTCTGGGGAGAACTAAAACCACCCCGGCACGTTAAAGCCTTATCTTGACCCCCTCCGCATGCTGATCCAGACAGCACTTTCTCCACCGCTTCACAGATAAGGGCCCTACCAAATTAGACGCCCTCCACTCCGGACAGCTATCTCTCTGATTTATAAAGATCAGACGCAGACCTTGCAGAGGAAACAAAAGTCCCCGAACAGTGGACACTGATGTGAAATGAGATGATGACCCCCACAGGGGATGCAGCGCATCTACCACCTCGGCAACCCCTCGGCCACCTTCTCAGTTCTCAGCCTGGCAAATACGCCCGCCTATTTGGGAGCTTTAGAGTTTTCTCCCGGATGCAAAAGGGCAGGGCATTGTGTTTGCAAATGTCCAGTTTTAGGCAAGAGGTCTTGGGGATGGGGGTGCAGTGAAGAGGCATTGCCTTTCCTGCAGCCACGAGCCACAGGGCAGCCTGAGCAGAGGCGCAAAGTCAGTGCTACACAGGAGGGCGGCGGGGAGGGAAGAGAACCTACAGAGAGGTCGTCTGCCTCTCCAGGGGGTACCAACGGACCACGGGCCCCGGGGAGCGGGCCCATGAGACGCTTTACACTTTCAGAAAATCGCCGCAAGGGCAGAGTACGCGGCTGCCCGGGCTCTGGAAGAAATGCAGTGTCTGCTTTTAGGAAGCGGCCTGTTTCCCTGCGGCCTTGGGCGTGCTCCGGGGGAGGGGGTCGGCTCTGGCGGGGACTCTGTGCCGACACCTGTATGTGCCAGGAGGCAGACACAGGGTACACGCAGCGAGCGGGTGAGCGGCTGCGGCCTGAGACGGCTCTGCAGGAGGCTGAGCCTGTGAAAGCCACTCGCAGCACTCAGGGAGCAGCTTCTAATCTACAAGTCATTTGCAAGACACAAGGCAGGGACTTGAGACTTCTTCCAGAAGAATTTTAGGTATGAACAGTGAACTCACTAACTTATTCCCCCTCATACTACGGGGAGGGGGTTGGGAGGCTCACAGGACTGCTTCAATTTTTTGGCACAAGCAGAACCGGAGCTGTGCTCCCTGCAAACCTCGGTGTTTTCGATACAATGGGCGTTTGAGGACACGTCCCGCCGCTGAAAGGCGTCCCTCGGCCAGAGGCGTCCTGCTACCTCCGTGTTTTCTCAAGCACTTGTTCAAAAAGCACATTTAAGTGGAATGTTTTCGTTTCTGCAGATTGCATTAATTAAGGGGTTTGCAAGCGCGGAGCGCGAGGGCCGCCCGCGCGGGGGCTGCAGACGGCCTGGGCCGCACGGCCGGCGGCTTGGCCCGCGCCCCGCGCGCCCCGCTCCCGGGCCGACCCCGCGCGCCGCCGGCAGTCTGCAGGCGCGTCCCGGCCCGCCGCGAGGACGCGCGCGGGGCGCCCGCACGGCCGGGCCCGGAAGGAGGACGCGGCGCGACCGCTGGCCGCCCAGACGGGCGAAAATAGGGTTTATTTGCAATGTCGGTGCCGCCGCCTACACTCTCGCTCAGGGAGGGTCTCGAGAGGCGGGCGAACCACGGGGGGCGCGGGGTGGGGGGCCCAGGACGGCGGCTCGCGCCCCGCAGGGGAGCCCCGGGGATGCGCCGGCGCGAGGCCGAGCGCGCCCCGGGACCCGCGGGACGGCGAGCGCGCCACCGGCCGGGTCCCCGGCGGGGCGGCCCTGCACCCCCGCCCGCCGGAAGCGCGGGACCCCGAGGGCACCCCCACGCGGCGGGAAGAGCCCGGGAGCCCCACGCCGCCGCCGGGGGGCCGGCCGGCTCCCCCTGCCCGCGCCCCGGCCTCGCGGGGCTCACCCGCCCGCCGCGCCCCGGGCGCCCGGGCGGGAAGGGGCGGCGGGGACGGCGCGCGCGGGACGACTCACCGTGAGCGCCGAGAACCTGTGCGCGCGCGCGGGCGGCAGCAGCCCGGCGAGCAGGGGCAGCCAGCAGAGCTGCGGCAGCAGCATGGCGACGCGCGGCCCGGCCCCCCGCTCCCGCACCGCGGCCCTCCGCGCCCCAGCCGCTGCGCCGCGGCTGTCAAGTAACTCCACAACTTCCCGGATCCGCCCCCTGCCCGCTCGCCCGCTGCGTCCCTCTGCCTTCAGCCCCACTCTGCCGGCGCCGCCGCGCCGCTCGGCTCCGCTCGCTGCGCGCTGGGCCGGGGGCGCCGCGGCCGCGGGTCCGCGGGGGTCGGGGGTGGAGCGGGGCCCCGGGCTGCGCCGCCCGCTAGTGCCGCGTGCGTGCCGGCTTCCCTGCGCGCGCGTGCATCACACCCGTGCACACACGCGTGCGGACACCGTGCACATGCGCGCACACCCGTGCACACACGCGTGCGGACACCGTGCACATGCGCGCGCGGGCACAGCCGCGGGGCGCTGGGGCTCCTCCCCTCCCGCACCCGCCGCGCCGCCCCGCAGGGTCGCTGGTGGATTAGCTGGCTCTCCCGCAAGAGGCACCGTCAACACCACAAGGTCCAGCGCATTCACGGGGCGGCGCGCCTTCGGCATTTTTAGCAGATTCGTGCGCTTGGGGCGAACTTCGGAGTTGAGCTTCTGGGTCTGACAACGGTGACACGAGGCAAGCGTGGCTGGAATGTGGCTGCTTGTAAAGCGGCTCTGCCGATGCGGTTCAGGTGTTTATGCAGCGAGCACAGGGCTTGTAGCGGTTGCAGGGTCCGGGGAGGAAGGTTGGAAACCCGGGACTTGTGCACACCCAGGCTCTGCACAGCATCCTCGCAGGCGACATTGCTGACATAGTTTAGCCTTGGCTTACAACTTTACAGGAGAAAAAAACCCTAATTCTGGCTCACACAGAAAACCAGGGTGAGGATTTTCAAGAACAATGCCTCGATTGACTTGTCGGGGGCACTGGGAAAAAGAACAAAATTCAGAAAATCCAAATCTGATTTTTAATCGGATGTTTAATCGGAAGCTTTGGCCAGAAGCAGGGCTGTCTCAGCAAATTCTGATTGGCCACTGAGACAATAGCTTGCTATTCCAGACACAGGGTCCCACAGTGCGGAGGCAGAGGGCTCCTCGTTTGTCAGGAAAGTGATGGACACGGGCCGGCAAGGTGGGGAAGAAACGCATCTTCCTGGAACCTACCGGGAAGTCCCCTTCACTCCCAGAGCCCTGATAATCTGAGCCCATAGACACGTTCCTCCCGGCCAGAGGGTGCAGAGGAAATTAATAATAAAACTCTCAGGCCTGAGGAACAGGTGAGCAAAGCAGCTGCACATGATTACGTAAATGGGGAACGCTGTGAGGAAACATTACTGGAAATTAAGTAGAAATAAAGAAGGAAATACCGCACACCACGTAAGATCATCTGACCAACGTTTACGTTTGGAGCTGGCATAACTCTTTTGAAAAACACTTTCTACTAAAAATTCTGTTTGTACTTTCTACTCTATTTTGAGGACTGCAAGCCAACAGCCGGACTGTTTGTTTGACGCCACACGCTTTTCTATCGAGCTCAGCAGGCTGACAACACTCCCCTGCTGTCACCCGCACTGACGACAGTGAGAAGCCTGAATGAGTCCCATTTCACAGAGGAGAAATAAAGGTGAGGACGTCAAACGCCGGAGCCCAGTCTCATAAGGAACAAAATCAGGACCAGACCTGAAGTGCCCACACCTGCGGTCCTGGAAATTCTCCTTCCCTTTCTCTGGAGGCACAGGGCACCACGAGGAGCAGAAGAAAACGTGGCTCTCACAGCCTCTTACTCAAGAAAGATGTGTCAGCACATCTGTCACACGACACCCGCCGATCCTCTAGGGATTCCAGAAAGATAGATGCGGCGGGTTCGCCTAAGTCTCTGGCGGACGAGGCAGGGCCGGGCCCTTCATCCGTAACAACGGGAAGACAGCACGGCCCCGAGCGCCAAACGTCACTTGCGTAGAGATACGAGTTGTGGAGTCTGGAGACAGAGTCAATTTCCTTTTTTTTTCCTTTTTGCCGAAAAACAACACATTTATTTAAAACACTAGGTCATAGTTATGTCTGTCTGTCACTCTTAAATCCCCAGAAAGTTATTACTGGCATGAATGAATGCCAGGTAATCGCGCCATTAGTTACGACATGTATACATGTAAGTATTTCACAGTGAAGACAGGAAATAACTCCGTATTTTCTCAACAGCTCCTGGAGGAGAGACTAGTCCGTAGAAGAAGTTCCCTTCTCTCGGAAATGTGGGGATTTTACATTTGTAAGTGATAAGAGTCCATTCGAAAACATGCCTTATGGATCCAGACTTTAAATTCCTGTCACGAATGAAAGTTACGGTAGAGAAGAGCAAGACAAAGTCGGGGCCCAGGACCCCGGCCGCGCTCAGGTTTCCAGCCCACTTAGACCATTAGCAAAGCACTTTATCAGCCACACCGGCTTACTCTGTTTATTTCTTTTACTATGCTAACACTGCAGTGGGCGATGGGATTTTATTCTTGTTGGAGACACGATATAATTTAATTATTATTTCTGGCTCATTTGTGTTTGGCCGAACACTTTCTGTCAGCTGTCTTTCCCACCAGGACACGCCAGAGTGGGACCATTAACCAACAATTTCCGATGGCGTCTTCCCAGGCTCACTGCGGAGCCGATGCCAACGGCCAGCTGCCCCCGAGTGGACAAGCAGCGGTCCGGGCGCAGACCCCACATCACCGACCCCTCCGGTCGCTTACTTTACTCGCGCTCCTCCCAGCTCTGCTCAACCCCGGCAGGAACCCTGGTTCCTGGCACCCTGGTTCCCTCCCTTGAGAAGCCTGTGGGTGACGTGCTCTCACCTCGCTTCAGGGCTTTCGGCCCCAGCCTCGACTCCAGAAACCCATGTGCCCAAAAAGGGTCACAGTCACAGAGAGACTGAGCCTGCCAGTCAGGCAGATGGACGGCGCTGGGTAAACTGGCCTTGGCCATGACTGGTGGGCCCAGCTAGGTCGCGCTGGAGAGCGGTCTGGGTGCAGCTGGGCAAGCCCTTTGCCTAACTCGGAGGTCGTCTCCTGATTTTTATACATCAGAGTAACAGGTGACTTGAACGTGTCTTTGTTGTCAATAAATTCATGTAGACAAGTTTCTCCTTCCTTCTCGAGATGCCCTATAACAAATTTTATGACCATACTTTTCAGGCGCTTTATGGAGATTCTACATAAATTGTGAAATATACGGAGTGTTTGATACACATTATCTAATTAGCTCTTGCAGAAACTCTGCAACGACCAGTTTCCAGATGGGTAAGGATGCCGGAGCAGAACCCAGCCTCGCCCACATCTCTCTTCCATGTCAGCCGGCCTTCCTGTGCAAGCGAGCGAGTGCAGGTGAACCCTCCGTGGCTTGCACTGTTTCGCACCTTGTTCAAGATCCATCACCTAACAAGTAAAAAAAGCACCCCCAACTAGAGTGTTTTCCAAAGATAAGACTTAGTGTTTCCAAAGAAATACAAGTTTGCTACAAAGCCAAATACAACATTGCTAATTTTCCAGGGAGAACATTCCCTGTAGACAGGAGATGCCGGGGCCACTCCAAAAGCCTGCATTTCTGCTGCTGGAGATCCACTCAATCCAACAACCCATCTAATTTCAGGCCCCAACACTCCACCACTGTGACGCACACAGCACAAGCCTACTGAAATCTGTTTCCATGACATCCGGAAGCTGTTTTTGCCATTCGTGAAACTACATGTATTAGTATACAAAACTTACAGAGTATGTCAGTTACAGAGCTAAAAACAATGATTATTTGAAAAGCCCATCACTGTCAAGACTGACAAAGGCGTAAGGCGTGAGCGTGGAGAGGCCTCGAGCTGGTGAACGGCTCCTAACTCGGATCGAATGTCCTTCCTTATGAACCACAGTTTAGGGGTCCCTTCCTCCCTCTTCACATGAGAAATGCCTTTAGGAGGGAAAAAGATTTTAAATAGCAACAGAAATATGGCTTGCCAGGAATGCTCTGCGGCGTGTGGGCCCTGCAGATGTGAGTTACGCTGACAGAAAGCAGCCTAAGAAGATACTCCAATAAAGAAACTTTTTGATTACCTTTGGCACCCCCTTCGGGGCCCAGCACACACCCCAGGATGACGCTCCATCAAACCCTGGGTGCCGCCCACTGTAAGCAGAATGTTAAATGCATCTGCCTGAGCTTAGTAGAAGGAAGGAAATCACAAAGATTAGAGCAGAAATAAATGAAATAGGTACTAAAAAAGACAAGAGAAATCATCAGTGAAGTAAGATGCGGTTCTTTAAAAAGAGACACAAAATGGGCACATCTTTGGCTAGATCACCAAGAAAACAAAGAGAGCTCAGATGAATAGCATCACGGAAGAGGAGGCATTATGTCTCGGCCGCAGAAGTAGAGGACTCTCAGAGGCTGCCAACAAACTGGACAATCTCAAAAAACTGGATGAATTCCTAGGAACATACAAACTACCAAGACTGAATCAGGATGAAACAGAAGATCCGAACAGACCAATTCCTACCAAGGAAATTAATCATTAACCAGAAACCCCACACCAAACAGAAGTCCAGGACCAGATGGCTTTCCTGGTGATTTCTACCAAATATCCAAAGACGAACTTTACCAATCCTTCTCAAACTTTTCCAAAAAAATAGAAGAGGAGGGACCTTTTCCAAACTCATTTCACAAGACCAGCATTACCCAGGTACCAGACAAAGGCACTACAAGAAAAGGAAATTACAGGTCAAAATCCCTGATGAACACAGATGCAAAAATTCTCAACAAAGTACTAGCAAACTGAATTCAACAGTACATTAAAGGGATCACACACCACGATCAAGTGGGATTTATTCCAGGGATAAATGGTTGAATATCTGTAAATCAGCCAATATGAGACACCATATTAGCAAAATAAAGGATACAATCATATGATCAACTCAATAGATGCAGAAAAAGCATCTGACAAAATTTAACATCATTTATGACAAAAATTCCCAACAACATGGGTATAGACGGAATGTACATAAGAAAGGCCATACCTGCCATGAACACATCTAACGGCACACTCGATGGTGAAGAGCCAAAAGCTCTTCCCCTAAGAGCAGGAACGAGACAAGGATGCCCACTCTCACCACTTTAACACAGTTCTGGAAGTACGAGACACAGCAATTAGGCAAGAAAAGAAATAAGAAGCATCCAAATTGGAAAGGTAGAAACAAAATATCAATATTTGCTGACTGCATGGTATTATCTACAGGAAACCCTAAACACCCCCATCAAACAAGTGTTGAATCAATGAATTCAGTAAAGTTGCAGGATACAAAATCAATCCACGGTCATTTGGAACGCTGGTCAGCATGAGAGTGTGGTTGAAACTTTTAACCAAAACAAAAAAGTCCTTGAATTTCATTATTTGTTTATTATTTAGTGACCAGGATCATCAGAGGTATTTGCGAGCCCTTTATTTTTAGGATTTTGGTGCCATTTTAAGAATTTATCAGGTTATTTCATGACTCCTTGGGTTTTTTTTAACATTTGTAACTTATTTCCACCTGTAAAATACTGGCACACGGAAAACACCGTCATTGGAAACATGCCACTATTTTGTCAGCCACTAAGGAAGGAAACACTTCTCAGAAGGTCGCGACCCGGCCTTGCAAGTCTGTAAGGGGGACACCCCAGCATGGAGAGATTTCGGGGACACGTTCCCGTACACCTCGGTATGTCGCTCTCTGCTGCGAGGACAGCGGCGACCGCTCACAGGGCTTGGTTTGTACTTAGGTTTATTATTGTTGTTCAAAGTCAGGTACGTACATACCCACCAGAGCAAAAGAAAAATAAAGAAAAGAAGAATTCGAACGACACCCAGAGTTCTCCAATCAGGGGCCGTGGCTGGGATGCATACATTTTCTGCTCCTTTCCACAGAAGTGTCTCCAAAGCGAGGCAGGCAGAGTTTTTAACGCCATAAACCTCTAAGGAGAAGGAGGACACCAGAGGTGGCGACGGGCAGGAAAGTCGCAGGAGCTGGACAGCAGACACACAGGGGAAAGCGACGTAGGCAGGAGGCCCGGCCCCGCCGCGGGCGGGCAGGCAGCTGGGGACGGGAGGGGGGACGGGGATGAGCCCAGAGGCAGCCCCTGCCCCTCCCCCGCCGAGCAGAGGCGGCCGCGAGTGCCCGGCTGCTGGGACTGCGCGGGGCTGGGCCCGGGTGCGCGAGCAGATGGAGTGCAGGTAGCAGAGGCTGGAAAAGCTGTTTGTCTCCGACTCGGTCCCTGAGGGATCACAGGCAGGCCCGTGCCCTCCGTCGAGGGGTGTGGGGAACGTTCTCCGGGCGGCCTGTGGCACAGGCGAAGCGTGGATACACCGGCAGCGGTGGAGGCAGGGAGCCCCCCCAGAAGGACGGCGGCGGGCCCCACACATACGCTCGGAGCCACACGCTGCTGCTAACGTGCCGTCCGCAGTGCGAGCGGACAGTCGACCAGAACCGCTGGGCGCTGGAGGGAGCCTGTCCTGGGAGAAGCCGAAGCCAAAGCGGCCGAAGGAGGTGCCGCCGCAGGGGAGAGCAGAGCAGGGTCCCCGGGCAGCGTTCGGACACACGCCTCTGACCAGTCTACACGTCTGACAGGCAGGGACTAGATGCTTTGGGTCTTTTTCAAAGCAACTTCAAATAGGAAAGGGAACAAATACTCTCTCAGCCTCAGTGGAACATGCACTACAGTGGCTGAAGATACAGGTGAAGGAAACGAAGTGAAAACGCACCGGCTTGGAAAACAGGAGAAGAATCTGGGGTGGCCCGAGGCCTAGGCGGGGAGAGCACAGCCCATCACCTGCTCCCCCGGGAACAGGCCTCTGGGAAGGCGACAGGAAGCAGGCCTGGGAAGAACCCCCTCGCTGACCCCTCCGGGGCTGGGAGGGGGGTCCAGCTGCCCCCACCCCAATCCGTACAGAAGCCCGGCCCGGCCTTGAGGAATGTGGCCTAAAGAAACAGCGGCCAGGACAGCCACGGGCAGAACCACGCGGGACGGGCCCAGGCTCCCTGACCGGCTCATCTGTCCCTCCTCCCCAAGGTCCGGCAGGGGGGCCCGCCGCTGGGAGGGGAGCCCGTGTGGCCGCCGCAGACGGCGAGCTGCGTCTTCCGTCACAGCCTTTCTGAGGGACAGCTCCCAGGGACAGGCCAGCCTCTGGCCCTCGGTCCCGGGCTTCTGAGCAAACGGAAGCAAATCCAGGCACCTAAGCCAGCGAGCCGCACACCCGCTGCGCTTTCCCAGTGCTCGGGCTGAACACCCCGTTCCTGAGACACAGAGGCTCCGGGAAGGAAACGCTCCCCGGGCCATTAACACAGCGGGCACCGTCCGCCGCCCGCCGGGCCCTGCTCTCCAGCTGGTGGCACGCTCCAGTGACCTTCCTGCGGGCGGCCCTCCACCCGCAGCCGCCCGCTCCAAGCCCCAAGTCCAGGAACCGGGCCTTGAAGGACTTGAGCTTTGCCCAGATGCGCAGCAGGCAGCCGCCAGGGCCCCTCATGACCTCCGGACGGGAAGACGGGCCCCTGCACAGCCTCATCTCAGAGTGAAGGCTGTCCGGAGCCAGTCCGTAGGGCCAGGCGCCCTGGGAGAGAGGGGGCTCCCCGCCACGACCCCAACACGTGTGCACCGCAGGCGATTCCCGTGGAGGCCGCCCATCCAGCACAGGGAAAACCCCCAAACAAACAACTCCAGAACATTCCCAAACAGGGAAAAGGCGTTTCAAGGTTGAAGGAGCCTCCAGGGCTCAGAAAAATGAAGGAAAATTGTCTGAACTCCAGGCACGTCCTCAGGGGCCTGCGGGACAGGGAACAAGCCAAACAGCCACGGGGCGGAGGCAGTGTGTCCCCGGAGCCCGAGCACGGAGGCCTCGGCCTCCTTAGCGGTGCAGGTGGGGACAGAAGAGCTACCTGTGCACACACAGCACACGTACGAGTGCACACACACGCGCACACACAGGTCACATTCACAGCACACATGTATACATGTTCACATGTGTGCACACAGCACACAGCACGCACACATATGAGTTCACATGACCACACACAAGCATGTGCGTGCACACGTGCGTACATATACCGTATGTGCACACATGAGTGCACGTGCACACAAGTGTACACACACCATGACCGAGTGCACACGGTACACACGTTCATAGCACACGTGTGTACACATTCCCAGCACGCGGTGCGCACATGTACACATATGGGTGTGCGTGCATACAAACACGCATGTGTGTACATACACAACACATGCATCGCACACATGTGCGCCCATGCAGAGATACCCACATACAGGTGCACACAAACACTCACATACCCGCCAAATTCCTCTCAGCTCAATCACCTGAGAAAGCCCGGTGGCCGGCATGCCGGGCTGCGTCCCAGAGGGGTCCCCCCGTCACAGATGCCCAGGACACAGAAGAGGGTCCATCTTGCTGGCTGCAAGCTTCAGGGAAGAAAACAGCATTTTAAATAATTTCTCGCAGAGTGAGGGACACAACAGCGAGCACCCGGGTAGAACAGACACGGCCTGAGCCCGGGCGCAGGGGCCCCTGCGGGGAGCGGGGGGAGGGGAAAACAGGGGTCCCGATACCAGGGGTCGCTGGGCAGGATTGACGTGAGACCGCGTGCTGCGCGTTCAGCCGGAACCCAGCTCCGGGACCCTCAGGAAGCCGCCCCGCGGGCGCCCCCTCGCCGCACACGCCTCCTCTGTCTGTCGCCCGCATTTCCCGCAGGGACGCCGGTCTCTCCCTTCCTACAGCCTGACGGCACCACTCACGTCCTCAAAGCCCTGCTCGTGTTTGTGAGCGTAGCCCCTCCTGCCTGCAAGCGTGGCTCGCCGGGTCCCCTCGCAGGCCACGGGGGAGAGCACCCCGGAAGTGTGCCCCGTGGTGCCGCCGTGCTGTGCTGGGGCCGCCTGGGTCCCTGCTTGCCTAGCGCGAGGCGCAGGCGTCTGGAATGCAAACGCTGTCCAGCGCAGGGGCTGCAGGGCTGTGTGATGCACGGCGGAGATAAGGCCCCAGGGAAACCTCCCTGCAGTTTGGCGCTCGTCTACAATTTAAACTTTCTCTGGGGCTTGGGTCTCCGGCCCTCAGTTTCTCATCTGCACCCCAACTGAAGAGATGGCCTTCTGCTCGTCTCCTGCGTTCTCGCCGCTGGCCCCTCCTCCACTCTGCTGTCTCCGCAGAGACAGAGGCTCCGTCTCTGGGGAAGGGGTCTCGTGCCCCCCAGGCCAGAGACCACAGGGTGTGTTGATGGGTTGTCTGGGCGCTCACGGAACTCGAGGCCTGGCTGGGTTTCCCCAGAGTCTGGCTCCCCAGACACCTCTGACTAACACGTCTGCTATTCTGGCTCCTTGAGGTGCACCCGCGAATCCACTGGCACAGAGGGCGCCCCAGCCCTCCGGGCAGCACGTCTCTCCCACCCCTGCCTGCTGCCGGGCTGCGCCTCGTGAGCCAGCACGACTCTGCCTCCAGCTTCCTCCCCTGCACGCATGCGGTCCCGGGGTCCCCGGTGCCCGGTGGGCGGCCCACACGCACGTCTCTGCCAGGGGCGGCTGAATTGTAACTGGGGCACCGGGCGGTCGATGAGCCTGTGCACTGACTTAGATGCAGACACAGAGGACGTGGGGCAGATGAGTCTTGAAGGACAGGGAAGATCAGGCAGGACAAGTGAGCCAGAAGCTCTCCACCAGCAGGGAGACGGCTCCCGGAGGCGCGAGCTGAGCCCCGAGGAGATGCACACGACCGAACGAACGTGCGCCTGCAGAGGCGGCGGTTGATGCAGTCGTGCGTCAGGTCAGAAGAATTCTGGTTTTAGGGCAGGCGGTAGAGAGCAGCTGCGCTCAGCAGGGTCCTTGAGATGCGGGTGATCTCTCCATCGCGGGAGGTTGTTTGTGGGACCGGGCTCCGCGGGCACGTCGCAGATCTGCCGATGCTGCCGCGGGACAGGCCGTCGGCAGGAGACTCCCTTCCTCCTCAGGGACCTCGTGCTCTTGTCTTCAGGGCTTCACCAGCTTCAGCCTCGTCTAGAAATAGCTTCAGGCAGCATCTGGACGGCTGTTTGACCCAACGCCCGGGCACACGGCTGGTGCGGCCCGCCACGTCCGTCAGTGCGCACTCCCGGGGGGGAAGGGACGTCCCCCCGCACGTCAGAGCACGGCAGTGGGGGCTCCTCGGTGGGAGGCCCCTGGAGCCGCACTAGGTCCTCACCGCACGGGGACCCTGCCTTCCGAGGGAGGACAAAGCAGAGAAGGTACAGTCGGTACCGGCTGCAGAGGAAACTCGCTTCAAGAACTGCCTGCGCTCTTTGCCTGGTGCTGTTCTGAGGCTCCCTGCTCGTCCCGAGCTTGGAGCAGGGCGGCCAGGCCGTAAGAGGCCGTCAGGGAGGCGGCAGCGACGAGCCTGACCCGACGAGGAAGACGGCTTAGACGAGGCCGCTGTTACTTCGGCGCCTGTGCTCCTTTGGAACACTTGGGCAAGTCTGGCTGTAGAAGCAGAGAGCGGTGAACCCAACACGCCGTTTCCAGCGCGTGAAGACGGAGGCCCTGAAGGGAGGCGGCGTCGCGTCAGGACGCGCTCAGAGGAAATGGCAGCGTTAACCAGGGGCGTCCGAGCCGCGCCGCTCCCGGCCAGGGGACGGGGCCGGACGGCAGTGGCTCTCGGGGATGGGACGCGTGCTCCTTCAACCGAAGCCGCTGCAAACACGTGCCCTTCAGCACACCGCCTGCCGCACGCGCCTGCTCGTCAGGAAGCACGGCCTCGCACGGAAATTCCCTCCAGGCGCTGGGTGCCCGACACCGTCAGTACCCGGCGTTGTCTGGATGCCTGGCGCGTGTATGTGCCACTCGCAGCTGGCACGAGGCGTTTCACGCACGAGCGCTACGGGGTCGGCCACTCCCGAGAGCCCCACGTCAAATGGCCGCGTCTTAAAGACTCGCAACCTCCGGTTCCCATTTACCAACCGGATTTTTCTTTAGTGTTTGAATGTTTTCCCTTAGAGACATTGTGCTGGTGGTGATTCATCATGGAGCCCAATACAATTCAGTTGCTCCCAAATTCCTACAAATCACATATCTGACAAGGAAAGGGCTTAGAGCCAGAACACACAGAGAACTTGTAAAACTCAACAGTTAAAACAAAATTCCAATTAAAAACGGGCAAAATACACAAGCAGATGTTTCACCAAAGACGCCCAGGTTCAAATCAGCACCCGGGGAGACGTCCAGCGCCGGCAGACAGTGGGGCCACCATCAGAGGGGTGAGAAGCCCACGGCGGCCGGCGGCAAAGGCTGGAAGGAGGTGGCCTCTCAGGGCGGGAACGGCGCGAGCAGGTCCCCGGACCCAAGTTTGAGCAGCACAGCCGAGACCTGCTCATCTCTGCCCAGACGCCCTCCTGAGCATCCTGGACGTTCTCCTCATGCGTCCACTCAGCCAGCACGCGGCAAGCCCCCTCCCGTCCCCGCCTTGTGCCCTCTGACCTTTCCTCTTCGGGGTCACCGCTCGTCTCCCACTGGGCTGCTCCAGGTGACTTGCTGTCCCCAAATCGTCCCGCACATCAGGGTCTCTGTCTGTGCCAGCGTCTACACTGTGCCCTCCACCGAGCTCCCTGTCTTCCAAGTCCCGTCCCCGAGGCCCAGATCCAGGGCCTCCACGCGCCCGCGGCCACGGAGAGAGCCGGGCAGCACGACTCGCCTACTGTCAGTGCGGGAATTGCACCAACAGGAAAGAGACTCATTACCCACCGAGCCTCTTTCGTACCTGCTCTGTGTACGTTATTACTATGCACAAACAAAAGTAAACTAACTTCACATCCAGTGGTGACATTCGAGTCTGCGATGTTCCCTTCAAATGTTTCCTGAGGACTGAAGACCTGTCGAGTCAGCCTGCGTGGCTCGCCGGTTTTCGTGGCTCACGTGTCTCTCCGTGGCGCCCCGGCCTCCTTCTGGGAGTCCCCCACCGCCCGGTCGCAGCCCCGATACCAGAGCCACTGCCACGACAAGGTGTCTCTCTGTGTCTCCGTCTGAGCGCTCGCCCCTCCCCCGAACCCGCAGACCAGCAGCTCCTGGTGCTTAGTGTCCATCGGGCGGCCTGTCTGATGATGCAGGGGCCACCGTGCCCCTTCTGGACACGGGTGCTTGTGGACAGATGCCGGGGAGGCCAGATGCTCAGGGATGCCCGCGCTCCGCCCCCCTGGGCAGAGCACACACAACCCCCCTCCCCCGGCGTTCACAGTCTTCTCCCAACAAGGGTGTGCGAGGGGTTGGCACAAAGCCGCGTGGGGGCAGGGCATGGAGGAAGGGAGCGTGGCTGCCGGCCCCTGGAGGAACGGGTGCCCTCCTGAGCCTCACGGGAGGCAGGGCCTGGGGCTGGGGGTGTCACACGTGTCTCACGAGGCCCTGCAAGGAGCCCACGTGCCCCCTTCTCGCCCCAGCCCTGCGCAGTTATGACCCCAGAGACGCAAGCCCCACCTGACCGGGTAACAACAGGGCCCAGTGCTGTCCGTGTCCACCTTCGGAAAGCCTCGGGCCCACGTATGGTCCTGTCCCATGCGTGGTCCTGTCCCGTGGACCCACGGTGTGGGCCGGGTGCTGAATTTCATTGTAAATTATGAAACCGTGTACTGTTGTTTCCCTGAGGGTCACGTCCTGGCCTGATAGACACATGTCCCAGAAATCCCGATACTGACATCCTGACCCCCATGGAATGCGATGGTGTTAGGAGGCAGGGCTTGGGGGTGAAAAGGTCGTGGGGTGGGGCCCCCTCAGGAGAGTCCGCAGAGCCTGGGCCCCTTCCCCCACGTGTCTCTGAACCCAGAAGCCCGTTCTCACCAGACACGGACACTGCAGGCGCCTTGGCCTCAGAAACATGAGACATGCGTGCCCGTGGCTGAAGCCGCCTGATCTGAGCTGTTTCTGTGTTAGCGGCCAGCACGGGCGGGGGCAGCCCTGTTTCCTGCCTGGTCACATGGAGGGCTCTGTGTCTGGGGCTTCCCGTCACTGGCTTCCACACCCGTCCTGTCCCCAGACCCTGGGGTTTGCTGTGCAGGGACAAATGCAGCCCCTCCTCTCCCTAAACGCCCATCTCGCACTCGAGGCACAGCTAACGCCCCAAGCGGCTGGCCAGCGCCGAGCGCCCATGTTGTCACCTGCCGCTACGTCCTCGTCCTCGAGATCAGCCGTTTGGTGGCCCGGACGCCACAGGAGCTGGCTGGCTCGCAGGCTGAGGGCCACACTGTCAGGAATTTTCCAGAGCTCATCATTAAGCCCCAATCAGGAAAGCGTCCGCCAGCCGTTGGGCCCAAGGAACCGTGCCCTCTGACACGGGAATTCGGGGCGGCAGCTCCTGCCGGTGGGGCCAGGCTGTTTCCGCAGCCTCCCCGCCCCCGCTGCCCCCGGACTTCGCTGTCGGTCGGGGCCTCACTCGCCCACGATCCGCGCTGTCAGGACACTCAAGTACACTTCTTGGCTGCAGACAACAAAAGACTTCAGACGATGTTTACTCCCTCCTAAAATATTCGCAATCTCCTCGGAATCGGCGCTCGGGCCCGCGGGACGAGTGCCTCCAGCCCAGGCTCGGAGCTCGTCCAGGGAGAGTGAAATAAGGTCTGCACCGCCAGACGTGAATAGCATTTCTGTTTCAGCCCAGCAGAGCCGATGCATTTAGAGAAAGGCCAGAGAAAACCGTCTCCTCACTGGCTCAGCTGCACAGGGAGCTCCAGGTGCCTAATTTTGCCTTTCATCAACAAATGAAAATTCTTGGCTCGTTTTGCACCAATTCTGCTTTTTCTTTGGCCCACCTGGGAGGCGTACAGCTTTTGACGTGTCTTGGAGAAAGTTTGCTTTGCAGAATTGATGGGGATCGAGGGGGAGAAACACAGTGTTCTTGACGGTTCGTTGTATGCCCGGGGCTCCTGTGTCCGTCCAAACAGCCGAATGTAGAAGGCCGGACCACAGAGCACTGGCCCTCCGCCATGCCGAGCCTGCTGTCAACACTGTGGCGGCCTCTACATGGGCACCTGGATTCTAGAATGTTCTGACGCCACCCTTAGATTCTGCACCCTGGCAGCCTGAGACTGCAACGGAGGCCTCAAGGAATTTTGTTCAGCGACTTTGGCGAGCCTGAGTCTCCCTGTTTTCACAGCCTTTCAGAAGTAAACGTTGAATTATCTCTCAGCTCTGGGTAACACCTCCTCTAGAGACAGATAAGCCGTGTCTGCTGCCGTGTGAAACGAAAGGCGAAATGGGGAAATGTATTTAAGTGGCAGAACAGTGCTTTTAATATGGCCAATTCACGGCCACGCTTCAGCATTACTTCCGCTGAGTTATTCGGCGTGAGGATGCTGGACAGGTCCCTGCCGCTGGGGCGGGGCCCGCACACTTACGGGGACACACCCGAGGCAGCCTGGGGACACCCGTGCCCTAAGCTACCTGCAGTTCCCGGAGACCGTCGGAACCCCAGGAGGTGGCCGTCGGGGAAAGCGCGTGGGGGTCAGCCGGCCAGGGGGCTCTCGGCCTCTTCATTCTCTCGGCGGCGCTGAGGACGGCTCGTGGGGAACCAGGCATCGCTCCAAGCCCACGTTTAAAGTGTCTGACAAATGAAGCCTTCGGGTGCCCAAGAAACGTTAGTACTTTGATCCTAAAGATGCATTTGTGCTTCGCTAAGACCTTGTAGCGCAAATGCGAACCAGGCAGCGGCCGCTGGTCTCCCAGCAAAGCTCCGGGCCGGAGCAGGTCCAGGTGCAGCCAGGATGCCGCCGCGGACGTAGGGAGGGAGGCCAGGGCAGAGGGGAGAGGCGGGGCGGGCAGTGTGTGCGAGCAGCCACTGTGCCAGAGGCTGCGACCCGGCCTCCACCTCTCCACTTGGGGCGCCCCCCAGGCTCGGGGGTCAGGCTGGAGCAGCGGCCGTGGGGCGTCCGCCTCGGGCTCCACGCCCTCTTCTCTGCCGCCCTTTGCTGCCCTGTTCTCAGGACCGCGCAGCCTCTGCACAGACGGGGCGTGTGGTCGGCGGAGGAAGCGGCTTCTGCTCACAGCTCAAAAGTGGGCCTGTGAGCCCTGCAGGCAGGCGGAGCCGCCCTGTCTTGGGCTGGGAACTCTCTCCCTGCTTCACGGGGCCCTGCTCTGGGTGTCACTCACCCTTGGAGCGCTGACCCAGCCCAGGGGGTGCCCGCCATCCAGCGGGGAGCAAGCTGGGGTCCAGCACGCGATCCACTGAGCTCCCCAGGGGAACGGCGCGGGACACAGGTTTTCCCTCTTTGGTCACAGACGCTGTGGCTGTCGGGTGGCCAGGAGGCGCTGGGCACACCCCCTGCGCCGCGTGGCGGCACAGCACGCGCCAGCCGGCCTGGGGCAAGACAGCAGGGCTCTGTGCCCGCAGAGGACTCCACCTGCAGCCGGCGTGGCCGGAGTGCCCACCCGGCGGGCCAGGGTCCCTGGCACGGGGCGGGGGCCACAAAGACACCGACAATAAGTCTGAGTGATAAGCCACAAGGTCCCTGGGGCACAGGAGAAAGTGTTCACGTGACAGTGTGTCAGCAGCTGCCGAGCAGCTCGGGGTGCAGGGGCGTGAAGCGCGGGGGGCCGGGCTGGGGAGGCTCCCGAAGGAGCTGGGGTTCAAGCTGGGTCTTCAAGCAACAGACCTGAGCCAGCAAAGCCAGGGGCGGAAGGCGGGAAGCGCCAAGATCAACACAACCCCGAAGGCGGGTGCACGGTGCCCCCCTCCCCCGTGTGCGAGTCCCGCATGCAACACACAACACTGCGCTTCACTCGGTGCCCACAGACCCTCCTTATACTCCGACGTCCAGTGACTCACAGCTCTCTGAAAACTTTCTGGCTGAAACTCCTTAGTCTTGTTTTCTTTTTCCCCCAAAGAGGCGATTTTGTGTGAATGTTTAAGGCGGAACAAAATTGTGTTTTATTTTTGAGTCATGAGAGAGAGAATTTTAGAGAAGTCTCCTCTGCTCTTCAGCGTGATTTCTGGGGGGTTGAGGGCAAGTAATGCGGATCTCACGACCCCGAGGAATGTCTGGGCCCGGCGTCCTGGCGGGCATGGACTTCCTCGCGCCTGCGGGCTCGGCGGCTGTTCCTCCAGAGTCCGTGCCTCCCTGACTTTCCAGGGGGGACGATGCCTCGTGACGGCGAGGATCCAAGACGAACTGGCCATTGCAGGGTCTGGTTCATAAATCCTCCCCCGACGGCACCTGCCTCCACCGCAGCACCCACGTCTGAAGGTGTCCCGGGAACAGGCTGGCACAGGATCTGGCGCCCCCGCGCCCCTGCGCCCCCGCGTCCAGGCAAGCAGGATGGGAGCCAGGTGAGTACGACCCCGTGAAGGTCAGCAGCACGCAGGGCAGGGTCTCTAGCGCGTGCCCAAGGCACAGCCGCGCCCCGGGTCCACAGAGCAGGCAGGCGGAGGCGGGACCCCCCGAGCAAGGACGCCAGGAGAGGAGGGGGCCATTTGTGCAGCTACGCGGCAGGACCCAGTCCGGGCTCCTCGCTCCGGCCCCGGGATCGAGCCCAAGACACAGGCTGCCACGGCGGCTCCTCCTTGTCTATAAAAGGGACAGGCCACACGTCACACGCCCGTGCTTAGCACCGCCGAATTGCACACTGAGAAATAGTTGAGGGGTGAGTTTTATGTTGTGATGGGTTTTCATTTCTTTCACCATAACTAAAATAAAAAAGGAAAAATGGGTGGGGGGTAACGTGAGGGGAAAGGGAGCCCAGGCCCACACACGGCTCTCCCCGCTGGGCCCCAGGGGCCTGGAGCCCCATCCTCTGCAACCTGCCTCCCAGCCCGCGGGCCGCGCTTACGGGTGTGCGTGACTGACGGGGCCTTGCACGTCCCAGCCGTTTCCCCACGAAGCGGGGCTGCCCTCGGCAGACACCTGCCCTCCTCTCCCGCACGCCCCCCACGCCGCACGCCGGACGCACATCCCTGACACTGAAGCCAGGGCCCCTGTGACCGCGAGGGGCACCAGTTCTACACGAACCCACAGCTTTGACCTGAACATACATGCAGCTCTTTCTGAGCCGGTCGACAAGTCGCCACGTGGCGCTGATAATCAGGTCACTGAGAAAGGAACCTTGGACACAAGCAGACAAGCATGACGTGTCCTGGGGACCTGGGCCACGGACATTACGGGTTAAGCCCCAAGGTAACCCCCCCACCCCCCACTTAGCCAGCAGGACTTCCTACCGGGTTTGTCCACACAGGGAAGAATTCGTCCTCCAGGGTGATGAGTTCCTGGCCGGCAGGCGGAGGCCTCAGCAAGCTGAGGAGAAGGCTGGAGACGCCCCTGTCACAGCCTAGTTCTGGGAAGGTCCTACGGGGAGGCCGGGGCAGCCTGGACACGGGGGCAGGGGAAGGCTGGACCCGTCAGAGGACGTCTGGGGTCTGCCCTGTGCCCTGGGGTTGCTGGGCTGGGGTCACGCTGAGGACAGGGGACCTGATGGCACTGTGCGCCCCACACCGCACCCGCGTCTCCCCCGTCTGGCTGGCGGACGCTGGCGGCTGGCATTTCCCTGGATGCTGGCCAGCCAGGCAGAGACCTGAAGACCCTGGCCCTGGCCCCCCCAGGAACCAACAAGGACCAAATGTTAGACAGAGAAGCCAGAGGACTTCCCAGCCCTGGAAGCCGTGAAGCTGTTGGCGCCTCCAGGGTTGGGGTGTGGGGGCATCAGGACACACCCCTGCGGGTTCACATGCACTCAGGTTAGAGATAAGGGGTGGACCTTACAGCGGGAATAGGAAACAGCCCCTGGGAAACACGGGGCTTGGAGGAGTCCCAGCGTCCCTGCCGTCCGGGAAAGGAGGTGGGGAAATGGCTTCGAGTGTCTGGGTGGACACCTTCCTGCCCGGAACTGAGTGCACATCCAGGTGAGGTACATGAAGTTAGCAGGTGTGTAAGATCCCCAAACAGTTACTTTCCCTGACCTTCTGCCCAGACTAGGGAGGGGAGGGGGGGGAGAGGGCAGGGGTGGGGAAGGAGGGCAAGGCAGGAGTGGGAGGGCAGGGCAGAAAAGGAAGGAAGGGGAGGGAAGTGTGGGAGAGGGGAGGGGAGGGAGGGTGGAGAGGGCAGGGAGGGGAGGGTGGAGAGGGGCAGGGGAGGGGAGGGGAGGGGGGGGAGAGGGCAGGGGAGGGGAGGGGAGGGGAGGAGGGAGGAGAGGGGGCTGTGGGGGAGGGGAGGGCAGAGCAGGAAGGGGGTGGAGAAAGCAGAGGGGAGGGCCTCCTGGGGAGAGGGCACCCACAGCATGTCTTCCACCCACGTCCTCAGTGTCCACCAGGCAGAGTGGGCTAGACCACCGGCAGCCCTACCTGGTAAACAGGGGGCATCACCTCTGCCCAGCGCTCTTGTTCTGACCCATTTGTGCCCCTCGGTGTTCACCTGTCCCAGCCCGAGCCCCCGTGTGACTGTATTTGGAGACGGGGCCTTAAGGGGGCAGGAAGGTTAAGTGAGGCGGAAAGTTGCCCCGATGCTACCGTCCGGCCTGGGGACTGGTGTCCTCCGAAGAAGGGGGGCTCCGTGTGGCCCCGCAGAAGAGCGAGGCCGGCGGCGTCTGCAGAAGAGAGCTGTCGCTGGGCGCCCGCCCCAGGGCCGGGAGGGAGGCCGCGGTCTGCGGTGCGGTCGGGGCTGAGCTGACATGCGGAAACCACACGGGCGCCCACGTCTCTGTGACCACACGGGCGCCAGATCGCCCGGCGCCCAGCTCAGGGTCGGGCCCAAGGACGCCCTGCGCGGTCCTGACTCCTGAACGGCCTGACCGCGGACAACCGAGCGAGGCTTCGCCAGCGTCCCGGGCCGAGATCGCAGCACGGCCCGGAGCCCCCGGAGAGACGCCCTTGGCCCCCGGCCCCAGGCTTGCCGCTCAGTCTTCGCGTCGGGCAGTTCCCAGCGGGCGGCGGCCAATCAGAAGAGATTTGATTGCAAAGAGGAGAGAGTCGCTTCGGAACCACCTGCCTGAGAACGCGCCCTGTCTGTCAAACCCCGGGGAAGCCGGAAGCCCGACGTCACCGCACACAGGCGTCGGAGGGCGCCGTGGAGCAGACCGTTCCCGACGAGCGGGCTTCGCTGTGACGCGCACCCAGGCAGAAATAACTAGACACAGATGTCGCCTCTCACCTCACGGGCACCCGGCGTCCGCCCCGGACACAGCCTCAGCCGGGAGCCCTTCCCTCCCTCCCGGGAGCTCCTGTGGGAGCACTTCCTCAGCTTTGGGGGGAGGAGGGTCCGCACTCCGGGGCTCCTGGGCCCCGGCGGGATCCCAGCCCCCAAGACACACACCGGGATGTCAGGCTGACGCGGAGCCCACAGGGCAGGGGCTCCGGGGACGGCCCTCCCGGCTCGCGGACACAGACACTCGCGGACGCAGCTCCTCTTCCAAGTGTGCGAGCTAAGTCTAAGTGCACGAGACTCACCCCACGTGCTGGCCGGACACCCGCGGGACCCTTCAGGGCACAACAGTCAGGACCTGAAGGGACCTCAGGAATCAGAACCAGCCCCTGGTCACCGTCCTCATCACGGGCGGACAGTCCACCTGCCGCCTCGCCTGCCAAGCGCTCCCCCGTGCACAGGCGAGCACCACCACGGCCCCCGGCCTGCCCTCGACTGGGGGCCAGGCTCCTCCCTCAACAGTGCTCCCTCCTCACCCCTCCCTCCTCACCCCTCCCTCCACACCCCTCCCTCCACACCCCTCCCTCCACACTCCTCCCTCCACTGTCCTCTTTGCTCTTTTCTCCCCTCCCACCCACCACACCTGCCACATCTCTCCCGCCTTCTGTGTGGTCACATTGTACCCATTACACCCCTTTCTCTGCCATCATGATTCTAAATTACAGAAAATATAAGCCTTCTGTATTTTACCTTTTTATACAATATATTTGCTGCGGGGTCCAGCAGCTTGAGGGGCGCTGCTACAGGCCGCTCACAGGTACGCGCTTCCACCATCACCGTGAGACAGACATTCCTCCATGTATTCTTACTACCGCACAAACCATGCCAAAAGGTAGCGAAATCACTTATTCGCTCAACAAATACAAATTGAGCATTTTTGATGAGCCAGAACTGGGCGTGGTGGGGCCGCAGACTCACCACCCTGGAGCCTGCACTTCGGACAGGGCCTGTCGACCACACAGGGCAGTCAGGCGGGAGGAAGGCAGCAGAAGGAAGAAGAAGTCAGCACAGGCAAGAGCGTTGCTTGGTGAGTAGGTGGCCAAGCAGGCCTCACCTAGAAGGTGGCATCTGAGCAAAGACTCAGCGATGATGGTGAAGGAAAGGGCCATTCGGACATCAGGGCAAAGAGCCTTCCAGCCCCTGGGTCAGAAACGGCAAAGGCACTGAGACAGGAGTCTCCCGCCTGCTAACAGAGCGGGGCGGCCATTGTGGCTGGATTGGACCCTGCGGAGGGACAGTGACGGGGAGGTCATGACCGGGGCTGGACACAGCCCACTTGGGCCTCCACAGGCTGTGCTAAGGCTTTTGGGTTTGATTCTCACAGTACAGAGACTCACTGAAGTGCTTTGACCAGGGGACCAACATGTGACTTATGTTTTTAAAATATCATCCTGTCTTCTGTGTGGATAATGAAGTAGGGTAAGTGGAAGACAGTGGCCCGGGCAGGGAGCAGGTGAGGGTAGAAGCAAGAGGAGCCACAGTATTCCAGAAAAATTGATGGTGACTCCAGCCGATGTGGCAGTGAAGGCGTGAGGATTGGCTGGAGCCTGGATACACTTTAAATGTAAAGCCAGGTGCACATCCCAGCTGATGGAATGTGGAGTATGAGACAAAGCAAAGAGTCATGGATAACAGATTTTTGACCTAAAGAACTGAAAGGATCGAGCTGTCCATGGATGACGGATCTATCCACGGATGATGGAGCCATCCATGGATGATGGAGCTCTCCAAGGACGATGGATCCATTCATGGGTGATGGAGCTGTCCACAGATGATATAGGTTAGCCCATGGGAAGAGAAGCATGTGGAGTGAGAGGGATCATGGGTTGGGCCTAATAGACATGTGAGGAGAAATGTTGAGCAATCGGCTGAATACACGAATTTGTAATTCAGAGCTGTGTGAGGTCTGGACTAGAACTATGAATTTGGAAGTTTTCACATCCAGTGGTATGCAAAGCCAAGAGGCTAGATAAGGTCACTGTGATGGTTATTTTTATGAGTAAACTTGACTGGGCCACAGGGAGCCCAGATACTTGGTCAAACCTTATGCTGAGGGTTTGTGTCTGTGAGTATGTTTTGGGGGGACAGTAGCCTCTAAATCGGTGCACTGAGTAACTCAGACTGTCCTCCTAACGTGGGTGGGCCCCAGCCAATCAGTTGAAGGACTGAATACAACAAAAATGTGGACATTCTTTCAAGTGAGAGGAAGAACCCCGCCCACCCGACTGCCTTGAGCTGCGACAGCAGTCTTTTCCTGCCTTCAGACTCAAACGGAAACGTCGGGTCTCCTGAGTCTCCAGTTTGCCCCTGATGACCTTGCGGCTTCTCAGCATCCATCACATAAGCCAATAATCGTCTCTGTCTCTGTCTCTGTCTTTCTCTCTCCCGGTCTCTATCATCCTCTGCGTGCATGTCTCTCTTTCTCCCCCTTCCTTCGTTCCTCTTTGAGTTTTCTAATTACACAGACAGGAATCCAGGGAACACGTGGGATAGGGTGGAAAGAACATAAAGTTGGATCAGGCCCAATTCATGGATGTGAGCTCACCGAGCAGAGATTAATGTTGTAGCTCGGGGAGTTGGAAAGGATTCTAAGGTTTGATTGGTTAGTTGGTTAAAACATGCCAAAAGGTGGCCCAGAGTGAGCGATTTAGAAATGCCGCACCTCGGTTTAATCCAGAGGCAGGGATTCAAAGGCTGGAGGCGTGAGTGTTTTCCCCTCTCTGGAAATACATATTATGGCATTCCACAGAATGTTTGTCAGTCTGTCCCTTGGTTAAAGTATAAAACTGAGCATTCGTTGTTCTGAGTAGGCGAATCAGCATTTACTCATTTCCTGCAACATCTTGAACGCATTGTAGAAGGGTGGATGACTCCCCTCTCTTCCCTCCTGACCCCATCAGTCACCTGGAAAATGCACGTTACTGATCATATGTTGAGAAAATAAAGGCAGATGGATTTATCCATTTCTGCTGTTGGAAAAACCCATGACACCCATGCCAGTTTGAGGATGAATCTGTATCAGCGTAACTAGAGCACATTTGTTTGCAACTTGCAAAATGATTGCCTTTATTGGCAGGTAAAGTAAGAGTATGTTTGTGCCAATATATATTCTGTTGTTCCGGCTACTGACATCAGACACATGCCCTCAAAAGGCTTTGCTGGGAGGTGTGCACAGACGGTCAGAAGGATACCGTCATCCACAGTGGTATCTACACACCTCTGGCATCAAGACCGAGCATGGAGACCGCCTGGCCGCACTTGACCTTACTCAGTCCGAAATTCCACCTACACAGACACTCAGCCTTCAGAGAATTAGTTCTCACCCTCAGTAACGTCTTTGGTTTGCTCTGACTAAATCGGTTGCACATCTCGGGTTTTTATTTAACAGGAAATAGCCCATGCCTGACCTCAACAGGACTGGATAAAAAAAAAATCACTTGGAAATTTTCCCATGCAGACACTCCACAGACTGTATCTGAACAACCTTTAAATGTGCCATTTACAGAAGAACGCCTACTTACCTTGTCGTGTTCGCCACACACCGTTGCTCAATACGCCCGCTTTGGAGTAATGACTTGTGTCCCCTCCAATCTGTTTATCATCATACAGGAGTCTTAGCCATGATCAAAGTTTTATGTCTGTGACTGTACTGTGCAATAGTTACACTGTCAAGAATTTCTTAAGCAGAAATCTTCTGAGGAGGACACTGAGGGTCCAGTTTCTGGACGTCGAATGAAAGGAATTTCTTTGCACTCATCTCCTCTCAGTTGGTCAGGCATCAGGGCTACGAGTTTGGGTCTTGGAGGTAGAAAGCAGGTCACATCGCCTGTGCTGACGGGCCCACACCCGATCGGAGCGTGTTTCTAAGAAAACTGCTAATATTCCTGGTGTTCAGAACAGAATTAAGCACTTTATCCATTATCTAATTGAATGCTTCTAAGAATCCTGTGAGTTACAGATGGTCATTTACACTTTCTGGGGGAACACCGGAGATTAGAGGGTGTTGTGGGCTGAACTGTGACCCCCCAAGTAAGACTCATTAGAGCACTGACCCTCGTACATTCCTCCGAAGATGACCTTATTTGGAAATAGGACCTTTGAAAAGGTGATCAAGTCAAAACGAGGCCGTTGAGGGCCCTATAGGGCTGGCATCATCGTATGAAGGGGAACCTGGGGCAGACACACGGGGAGGGAGAGGAGTGCTCCCGGCCATACACCAAGCTCGGGCCCAGGCAGGAGGCCCGGAGCACCCCTCCTGAGCTGCTGGGAGCACGGCCCTGCCCACAGCTGCATCTTGGACTCCCAGCCTCCAGATCAGTGAGGGGTACATTTCTGTGGTTTGATTTGTTCTTCACTTTGAGGTATGTTGTTACATCAGCCAGAGAAAACTCATACACCAGGTCACCTGCCCAGGACCACACGGTCCAGAGGCAGAGTGGGAGGTAGACACGATGGCCCAAGCGAGCTCACTCCACCAGGCCGCCTTCCTGGGGCCACAACATGGACAGCTGGCTCTGCCATGTCCTGGTACCCAGGCGTCAGGGGGCATGGTCACCTGCACCACCCGACTGAAGCCCCCTGACTGGGAACACTGCTGTCCGGGGGCCTCACCATCCAAGCCCACACGCGGCCTCCAGGCTGGCGGTCTGGACACTCCCGGGCTTCCGTCTGGCCCCAGAGGCCCCCAGAACACACGCTAGTGTGTCTGCTTGTTCTCCAGAGCAGGGGCAGAGGAGGGGACCCTCGGGGTCTGTGGACAGGGGACTGGAGGGGTCCCTTCCTGAGCCCGGCTCCATTAGCCTGCTCTCAAGCTACCCGGAAGCTTCCTTTCCCTCCATGCTGCAGGGCAGGGCCACCTCCCCTGTGTCTGTCACCAGAGCGTGTTTGTTGAATGGTATGACAAGGAGTCAGGGGTAAAGAATTGACAAAATTAGGCTTCAGCCCACATGTACGGGGAAAAGTGGATGGAGCCACGGAGACGCACCTGCCTGGCAACTTGGGCTCAGACGTCGTAGATAAATGGAGGAGGCTCTGAGGATACAGGATGCCGATGGACGGAGAGAAGGAAGAGGAAAATCCAAGGCTCAGTAGGAGAACAAATCCTCTACTGTGTCCGGAAGGTCGTGGGTAATCCAACAAGTCCTCAGGGAGCTGAGGGGGAAACGGGGCACCCAGGGCTGTGTGACAAAGCTCCTTGAATAGCAGGAGCCCCTCCCTCCGATTCTAGGGGCTGAGGTACAGGGTAGGGGTGTGGCGGATGCGGTTCCTTCTGTGCCGGGGGTGCAGGGTCTATTCCAGGCTCTCTCTGACATGGTCCTTTTTCTGAGTCAGGCCAGGACCGGAGGCGCGGGGGGCTGCGACTTCAACACAGGAATTTGGGGGCAGCTACTTCTGGCCGAAGCAGATGGACCTGTGCTCGGTGGGGGCGGCTCCCCAGGGACCTGGAGGGTTTGAGGTTTGGGCCACGACAGGGCCGGGCCCGGTGCTGAAAGATCGGGGTGTGCTGACCCGAAGGGAGGGTCACGGGAAGAGAAATGGGAGGCAGAGAGAACAGGCGGGGACTCAGCAGGGGCCACGAGAGCCTCTCGGAAGAAGCTGGCATGGAGGCCGTGAGGGCAGAGGCAGGGACAGGTGCAAGGAGGCCACGGGAAGCCTCCAGAGTGTGACCCTCAGACACAACCTGGGCAGCTCCAGCTGTGGTTTCTGGGGGTGGGGCCATTGGAGGGCCACGTGCCAGCGCACCTGCTCACACGTGGGCTCCCGGTAAGGGCCTCGCACGCTCACCGGTGCTCAGGGGGACCCCACAAAGAAGACACAGTCAAGCCACAAAGACACAGGCCTGCCAGGGCCGTGGCACCAGGAGGAAGCCGGAGGCAGCCACGGAAGGCCCGCCGCAGGCAGCCGACCCCTTCGTGTCAAACCCTGGCCCCTGCCGATGTCGCCCATGGGCTCCGGGATGGAAGGCAGGGCTGCGCCCGGTCTGCCACTGCTGACTGTCCATGTGGCCCTGCCCGTCACTCTCTCTGGGCTCCGGAGCCCCCGTGGCTCGTGCGGGACCGGGGCACAGGACTCCCCAGGGCCCCTCCTGCCGGAGCAGCCCCACTTCCGCGCCTGCGTCTGGCACTGGTTTGAGGCCATCCAGAAAGAGCGCAGAGACAGAAGGGAGTGTGTGCCCCCCGTGTGGAAGGTTCGGGCTTCCTCTGGGCCCCTCCATCCGGCTGCTGTGGTCTCCGTTCACAGGGCACGCCCGAGACTTGGAGAACGAGGGGAGCACGTGGCTCTGAGCTGGAGGGCAGGGCCCTGAGGGGATGGATGAGAACACAGGCCGGGAGGGGGGAGCGAAGCCCTCCCCGCACCCTCCCCCACGGCACCCGTCATTTCCCACGCACCGTGCCTCCGGGTGAAGGAGTCATCAGAGCTGGTCAGGCTTTCCTGTGGCCGCGTGCAGCAGAAAGGCCTTACTCTCCTCCAAAGAAAAAGAGAGAAGATCTAAACGATAAGATCCAAACATCTCTCTCTCTCTCTCTCTCTCACGCACGCACACACACACACACACACACACACACACACACACACACACACACACATTAACACAGGCAACCACGCTGCTCATGCCGTCTCCTTCCTCAGGAGTCATGTCCATCCTCAAGGTGCCTCATGGTCCAGGGTGGCTGCTCAAGCCCCAGCCAACACATCTGTGTTTCAGATCTGAAGGAAAGGACAAGGGGCCCCACTCTCCCCTTAGGAAAGGGGCCTAACTGGTCGCACAGCACCCCGCTCACACCTGATTCACTGGAGCGTGGTCACACGACTGGATCGCTGCTGGGGCAGCGGGGCAGGGGCCACGGCGTCAGGGGCGTGCTTCCCGAAGCTCTACGGCTGCAGAAGACAAGGCAGGGCCCAGGGACGAGGACCGACACCGTGGGTCAGCGCCCGGGGCCCTGCCAGGCTGGGTCCCTATAACTGTAGGGCCTTGGACTTAGAAGGATCTCAGAACCTGCCTAGCGTCCCTGCTGCTTAAGGACGCCCGCCCAGCATCCTGCAACGGCGTGGCCTGTAGGGGCCCCCGGGGGGTTCTGGCGATGGGGACAGTGGGCAGGGCAGACAAAGCCATAGCCGGGCACTCCTCACATGGGCCCAACACGGCTGGCTTGTCTGCTCGGGTCTCCGTGGTCTGTCCTGGGGTCTCCATGGTCTGTCCCGGGTCTCCATGGTCTTCCTGGGTCTCCATGGTCTGTCCCGGGTTTCCGTGGTCTGCCCTGGTCTTCGTGGTCTGCCTGGGTCTCTGTGGTCTGTCCTGGTCTCCGTGGTCTGCCCGGGTCTCCGTGGTCTGTC